>JADLZK010013040.1:0-123701 GCA_015847255.1 Hyparrhenia diplandra
TGGGCTGCCGGTGTGGAAGATGGAGCGTGGACGAACAGTTTTTGGGCCTCTATCTCCAGCTCGTATCGTATGTGGAGAGGCCCACCGTTAGTTTGGGGCCCAACAACTGTGGTAGGTGCCTTGTAGATTTGAGCAGGAAAAAGTCAGGATTTCCTCCTCCAACTATCGCGAAAGTTCACTTTTCATCCCTCAACGCCAAAACCGGACAAATCACCTCCCTCAACTTTTCAAACCATGCAAATTACCTCCCGAAAGCGGTTTTGATGGCGGTATTGCTACAGATAACAGCGGTTTGTCTTTTTCTTTTTAAAAAAAATCGGTTGAACATTTGAAAAATCATAGTAAATCACAGAAAAATCATAAAATAAAAATTCCAATTTTGTTGGACTCCACATGATTAGATCTATACAGTGAATATATAATATGATATACTTTAATATAAACTTTTTGCTACGAAAGTTTTGTCTTTTTTTTTTTATTTATTTATTTGGTGAATCTTTGAAAAATCATAGTAAATGAGAAAAATCATAAAATAGAAAAATCTAAGTTTGTTAGACTTCACATGAGTAGATCTACACACTGAATATATAATATAGTATGATTTAGTCCAAAAAGTAATTATAGAAGTTTGCGACTACGAATTATTTCAATAAATTACACAAAAGTATAGATCTAAAGCTACAATAAAAAAATTTTGTACTGAAGCATACCATATTATATATTCACTGTGTAGACATGCACATGTGGAGTATAAAAAATAGATTTTCTATTCTATGATTTTTGTGATTTACTATGATTTTTAAAGATCCGACCAAATAAATATAAAAAAAAAAGACAAAACCTTCATAGCAAAAAACTTTGTACTAAATCATATCATATTATATATTCAATGTGTAGATCTAATCATGTGGAGTCTAACAAAATTGGAATTTTCATTTTATGATTTTTTCTCGATTTACTATGATTTTTAAAGATTCAACGGAATTTTTTTAAAAAAAGAGAAAAAGCATACCATTTTATCTTTGTAGTAATACCGCCCTCAAAACATTTCGAGGGAGATAATTTGCATGGTTTGAAAAGTTGAGGGAGGTGATTTGTCCGGTTTTAACGTTGAGAGAGAAAAAAAGTGAACTTTCGTGATAGTTAGAGGAGGGAATTCGGACTTTTTCCATTTGAGCATGCTTTGATGCCCTATAAACAGGCCATCCTAATGGGCCTCAGCTTCATCTACTCCAACTTGTCCCTACTAGAAAAGAAATTTGAATTCCCTTGAAAAAGAAAATAAATTTGAAAATATATCTAAAGACTATTGCTATTTATCTATTAACAAATTTTTTAATACTAAATAAATCTATCATATTTATATATGTTTGATTTTTTTATAAAGTGCACCTGCATTAATTAAAGACAAAGAAGGAGTACAAATACAGAAACACCATAGAAGATACAGAGGACAAGTGTTCTTAGGACATCAAGAAAAACAAAAATTATAAACGGTCCTTGGACCCACTTTGCATATAAGTTAAAATGGACCAGCGAGTCCTAAACTGGTCCAAGGATGTCAGTTTCATATTCTTCAACTTAATTTTTAATTAAAAAACTAGAGACGCGCAAAAAAAAAAAAAAAAAAAAAAAAAAAAAAAAAACTAGAGACGCAGACTCCCCAACAAAAGCATTGATATTCCTACTTTGTGTTTTCTTGCCACTCACATCACCACAATTTTGTCAGTTCGCTCTATAGAATGGAAGAAATAAAGCTTGCCTCTTATTTTGAACGGAATACTTAGGGCCTGTTTGCTTTTTCTGCCATAGATTCTGTGGCGATCGTGGCACCGCCTAACCTTGGGGGATCAAAATCGCCGCCTAACCTTCGGCGTATTTTACAACGGAGAAAAGTTGTGGCGGCCACGTCCAAACTCTGAACCAAACAGCTGCAATATGCTTGTGGCGAACCGAAGATTAGGCAAGAATATGTGGCGGGGAAGCAAACAGCCCCTTAACATTTTCTACAAGAAAATATATTTTTTTTCTAAATGGGCATGTCACACGTTAGACTTCAGCTATGGAGATCTTCGCCAAGTCGCCTTTTAAAAGAAATTAATACTTAAAAAGGTTGCCCTGCTTGGTTTCGTCAAACCTGTATTTGGAACTACAATAAGAATTGGTTGTGTGTAAATCTCTTATATAGCCTGGAATAACAAATCATTTTTTCTAAAAAAAGAAGAAGATATCACCAGCTTTACTTATTAGTCCATCACTCAATCATCATGCATCTAAAAAAACACCCGTTAAGTCGGAAAAAAAAAACCGTTTAGCCGACAATGATATATCATGGCTCCCAGTTTAGACATGTCATCCCATCCCAGTATGAAATCTTAATCATCAGCATTCATCGTCCAGATACTATGCTTCTAGTACTATCCAAATGCACCAGACTTTGGCCCATTTAGGCATTTGCTTTTTAAATCCACTGATGATCCGAGTAATATATTCACCCTGCCAATAATGTAGGTAGGACCCGTTTATGCTCTTTTTTATTTTTTGGGGTTTGAACGAAACCATACATACATACGCACATATTTATATCGGAATCAGAATTGCATTGGCCTTCTCCATGCTTTTGTTGACGAAGCCAATCTTTGGGACCTCGATCGCAGGCTTGAGGCAGCTCCGTAGGTTGATGCCTTCTGTCGGTCGACACTTCGTACGTTGCAGATAAATCACGTAAATTAGGCTTAGCTTTGAGTGCGCCCGTGGTGAGCTCTACGTTGTTCCTCGGTAATCCTTGGGATACTTGGGTTGTTGTAACCATTTTGATTTTGATTCCTCTTAAAGTCTTATAAAATGTGTCACAAGGACAATGAAGAATTGCATTGGGCGAAAATTGGAGATATGTGGTGCCCCTCGCCCCAAAGGATCACACATTCGCACTGCAATATGTGTTTAGCGTCATTTGAGTTAATTAGGCTATGAATTAAATCAAATCAGCTAGGGTTAGTTAGCTAGTTGGCTGACAACTCACGTTAACTTAGCTCTTTTACTACTCCCTCCATCCCAAATTATAAGTCGTTTGTTGCCTTATTCAAAAATTTGTGTAAAATATCACTTCTTTTGTTGTGACTTTCTTTATTAATATAAGTTCTTAAAGAATGATTTAAATTTGACTATATTTGCGGAAATTTTTTGAATAAGACGAATGATCAAAAAAATGGAGCTAAAAAAAGTGATTTATAATTTGAAATGGGAGTATTTCCTAGTTTCCAAATTATAAGTCACTAGCGACTTATAATCTGATGAAACGGAGAGAATATACCCATTATTATGGGTATGCTATTCTTGTTGCCTCACATTGAATTCCTTCGTGATTTGTACATACGTAATAAACTGTTTTGTTCGTAAGGAAATTCAACATGTGTGCAGAAGACTCGTTTTCAAGGACGAGTAAGAAAAAGAAATGAAATGCAAAGAAAATAAGTGGAATAGAGTTTGCAGATGAATTAATTCCTCCTCGACACTCTTATAATATTTTTTTTTTTCTTTCTTTGTAAAATGAAACACGTGCACCAACTCGATCGTTTTCAAAGGATGATCTAGAAAACGAAACGAAATGCAAAGCAAATAAAAAAAAAAAAAAAAATGTGATGGGATGTAAGGGAATGCAACGGCAAGTCGTCGTCTTGTCCCAGCGGCCGGCGTCTCGGTTAAGATGTCCTCTTCTGGAATGGGTCCCAACGAGTAATGGACAGACGACCACCACCTCTATAGCTAGAGGAAGAATAAAACTAGTCCCTTCATCCGGCCTCCTGTGATTCTGATGTGTTGAGTGGACTTCATTTTGTACACGTCCGATGGCGACCTGGTGCCCGAAACCTAGCTCTAGCTTTGGAGCTAGCACCACCAATGCAAATCAGCAAATGCAATGCGATGCAAGCGGCGCGCGAGGCCTCAGCAGAGCAGGTCCTCTTGTTGTGCACCATCATCATATCATAATATCGCTTCTGTCTGTGGTTGTGCGCTTTATCCCTTTCGTTATCGGGGATAAGTTAAGTTAGTTAGACGCTGGAGTTGCCTTTCGCAGATTCGCATATATGAATATATAATATGATCAGTATAATTATTCTTTCATTCCCTTTGGAAAAGTAGTTGTGCAAGTTCTTCATCGTATATTTAATTTACGAGTTTGTTTGGGTATGATCTGACGATCCTCACATTCTCATTTATTTACATGCATCTTTGTCAAAGGTGCCACTACACTTGTATATATATGTATAGATGAGAATCTAGCTTTTTGGAAGGCTTATATAAGAAATATACTCTACCTGCAGTATATAGTGGTTACCTGTACCTAACAAGGTTGTGCAAAACGCCAAAGGCCTCTAGCAATGCACGCATTACCGGTGAAGGAATCGAGTGGTCGGTTCACATGCTCTGCTAAGCTGCCTTTTGTGTACAATGCAATGCAATTAAACTATAGACCAGGTGAGGTCAATTAAGCATCAGGGTTCAGCTCATCAGGGGCACTGTACGTTTGTAGCTGACAAATCGAGCTAGCAGTGGAGGAATCACTAATCAGAGGTTCATCAGATGCATGCATGGTTATGGTTGGTGAATGCAGGCCCTATCCCAACGAGACATTCGAAAGTTAGGTTGCTATTGCTTGCACGCATACATGTATATTGTGCTGCTGATCATATCACTCACTACTGGCAGCTCGTGATCGATGAGCCGGCATCTCTTCTTCTTCATCAGGTCATCTCGCCTGGCATCTTACAAGGCAATTGATCGGCCTGTTAGCTGTTTCTCGCGGAAACAAGATGAGTGTTCGGCGGGAGGCAGCGGCCAACCAACATCAAAGTGGAAACCAAACGGCAGGACGACGTCGCGCCAAACATCCCCTTAATTTCGAAATAATACTCGGCGGCGCACCATATGTAGAAACTTGAAGGATCTTCTTTTTCCAGTTCTTTAATTCAGACGACTGTCGTTGCTCTTGCTTTTGTGAAACTAACGCCCTCCGCGCCTCGAGAGACCACTGTCATTTCTTTGATTTCTTGACAACACGGCAAAGGGTTTTACATGTTTACTAGCTTTTGCTGCATATTGCATCAACAACACGTGCCACGCACGCACCATTGGTTGGTCATCATCATATCGGCTAAGAAGATGAAAATTAACTTGCATTTTTGGTTACTTAATTATATGTGACCTGGTTAATTCGATCGGCTGCCAGCAGACCTAGCTAGCTTGCAGCTCTACCTCTTGGTGGTTTCATCAGGTAGCAGTGCGCGGCAGCCAGGGCGATGCGACGAAGAACCCCACATGCCAAACAGAAACGTCTTCCTTGACCGTCGCGCCGTCACGCACGGCTTCCATCATCCCAATTCCAAGCATGATGACGGCGCACCAAACCAAGCAGACACCCTACTGTACCTTGCAATGGTCCCAATTGGGGATCCAAGCTTCTTTACATTGGGACTGACTGACAAAACGAACGGCCAGGGCATTGTTGTTAGGTAGTTCATCAGCTCAGTATGTAGCCAAGTCCAGTCTCGTTCTGTTCACTTTGCCGCCATATGCCCATCATGTATAGTATCTACAGTCTTATTAGGTAACCGGTACTACGTCAGTACATACGACTAGTCATCATGATTTTATGGCTCCCCTATGAACATATAAGGGCTCATTTGGCAGATGGGCATCCCCGGCTGAATGGTCACTGTAGTGGCACTCCTCATCGATGACATCTCTCAATGACACAACCAAAACAACCTTACAAGGCAAAGTGATGCGAGTGCATCTACAGTTGAAGAGCCAAGAGCCCTACCAAAGAGGCTCTAAGTATCTCAATTGCAACAAAAAAGTGATATGAGACGAGACTGAATTATATAGGCATGCAGCGATGATTTTCTCTGCATCCCACGTGTGTTTCAATTAAAGGCGTCTATGAACTACGGAGTAATATATATCACTTATGAAATTTTTGTGTGTGTTAAAACAATAAAACTTGGTAATAAATTTGGTCACCGTACCTTCACAAATCGGCGGCCGCAGGCGAAAAGTGGAGTACTTGATTATGTGGAGAAGAGAGAACATCTAAAAATATATTGCACAATTCCCCCATGAATCCAGTGTCTACATTCATGCACTCACTTTTATGATACGCGGTTGACAACATTTTGCAATGGTTTTTTTTTTTTTGTTCAGTCTTGTCAATTTTGTTCTGTTTGTTAAGCACGCCCTAAGTCGGCTCGTTACATTGCTCTTTATTATCTTAGGAAACTCTCAACAGTATGAGATCATTTACTAGCTTAAAGATAATTTTTCAATGGTATTTAAATTTTTTTTAGCAGACAATTTATAAAATATGAATATGTCAATCTGGTAACCTCGTACGATCTTAAAGTGTGTGTATGAGAATAGTTGTTGAAAAAAAGTAGTTCTCTCTTCTCAATTAGAATAAGAAATAACATATTTAGAACATCGCCCGGGGATACACCCGAGCTCCAGGCCCAGCGGCATGCGACAACGAAGATTGGCGACCAGCAGAGGTTGTAGGGCTCCATTCGTTTTTTCGTTGTTCCTTAAGCGGCATCTATGTAAAACGGTCAACATTCTGTATCCTTCTCGAATGTACCTGTATCTGTAAGCATATTTCTATGGTTTCCTTAAGTCTTAATACATGTATATTTGATCAAAAACAAAGAGGAATGCTATCTGTCAGCCGGGTGATTTTTCTCCTCCCGTCACCAATTTTTTTTTCACCCACCAACATGTGGGCCCTGCTCCCCCCCTTAGTTGGATTGTTTGCCTCGCCCGAGTGGGTCGGGCGTTACAGTGTATGAGAATAGTTGTTGGAAAAAAGTAGTTCTCTCTTTTCAATTAGAATGCAGCTACTTACGGCGACAGGGCGGGAGAGAGACATGGTTGGTGGTGGTCTACTTCCAAAGCCTTACGGCGACGGGGCTTCTTCTGACATGGGGTTGGTTGCCAAGGTTCTCTGAAGGCTGCAAGCGGCAGCGGAGATTGGCGACCAGCAGAGGTTGTGGGGCTCCATTCGTTTTTTCGTTGTTCCTTAGCGGCGTTTATGAGCGTGGCGTGGTGCAAGGTAGCAACTGTCTTTTTTTTTTTCGCGACGGTTGAATCTGAAGAATATGAAGAATTTGATATATATTCCTTGGATATTTGCCTTCCATAGAAATTATATATTTGTTACGGTTTTGTTTGTCTTAATTCATGTATATTTGATAAAAAACATTGCTATGTAAATCAAATTACAATTGAAAAAAATCATTTTAAATGTAGTAATAAGATGGTGTAAATTTAGTTTACATGACAATGTACATTTTTTTTCTAGGTGATTTATTTGGCCAAATCACCCAGCTGATTGGTGGAAAAAAAATCAGCAGGTTCCTAAGTAGACAGACCCAAAACAAACTCGTAAATCACTATTGAAGATACTATGAACACCACCATATCATTATTGAAGAAATGAACACCACCATTTTGATTGGAGCATTGATTTGCCATAGTAGACCCACCACTTACCATCTCCAACAAATATCCAGTCGCGTAAAGGTCGTGCCCAAGGTTTAAACTTGTTTTTTAATCCAAAGAACTTAACAGGCTAAAGATGGCCTTTTACACTGACCGGTGATGGGTTTGGGGTTTACGTTTACGACAACTGCTTCCATTTCACGGTCACCCGATACCTTTTCACGCACCCTGGCCTGCGGTCGAAATGGCTGGTTGGTTCCATGGTTGCTCCTCGCCGGGCCCCGGCACGGGCACCTACTATATAAACCCCCTGCACCACCCACACCCACACTCGGCGCCAGAACCTGCACGAGTAGAGTAGTGCGTCCCCGTCCTCTTCCAGGCTCCCCACCGCCACCGGGTCACCGGTCACCGGTGCGTGTGAGCTTGACTACGATAGGCAGGCGGCAGGGACGATCGATCGATCGATGCTGCTGCAAAGGCGCGGCGGCCTCCTCTGCTGCGGGTGCGGCGGCAGCGCAGCGGCCGTGGCCGTCGGCGGCCGCGCGCCGTTTCCGAGGGATGACAGCCCCGACGATGTGCAGTCACCCCGCGCCAAGAGCGCGTCCGGCACCGGTGCTGGTGTCGCTGCCACCGCGAGGCAGCTATCGTGGGCGCAGGTGGAGGCCATGACGGGTGGCTTCACGTCGGCCGTCGTCGGCGAGGGCGGCTTCAGCACCGTGTACCTCGCCCGCCTCGCCGGCTCCCTCGCCGCCGTCAAGGTCCACCGCAGCAGCGAACGCCTCCACCGCGCGTTCCGCCAGGAGCTGGACGCGCTCCTCCGCGTGCGCCACCCACACATCGTCCGCCTCCTCGCCTTCTGCGACCAGCGAGACGAAGGCGTGCTGGTGCTGGAGTTCGCGCCCAACGGGAACCTGCACGAACACCTCCACGATGGCGACGGCACGGCGGCGCCGATGCCGTGGGCGCGGCGGGTGTCGGTGGCACTGCAGGTGGCCCGTGCGCTGGAGTACCTCCACGAGCGGTGCGAGCCGCAGGTGGTGCACGGCGACGTGAAGGCGTCCAACGTGCTGCTGGACGCGGCCATGGGCGCCAGGCTGTGCGACTTCGGGTCGGCGCGCGCGGGGTTCTCGGCGGCCGTCGTCGCCCGCCCTGGCCCTGGCACGCGCACGCGGGTGCGCGCCGTGCTGGGTTCGCCGGGCTACGTGGACCCGCACTACCTCCGCTCCGGCGTGCTCACCAAGAAGAGCGACGTGTACAGCTTCGGCGTGCTCCTGCTGGAGCTGCTCACCGGCGTTCAGCCGTTCCGCGACGGCCGGCTCCTGACGGCGTCCGTGGCGCCGAAGCTCGCCGCCGCCGCCACGGGCAACGGCGCGGCCGGCGAGCTCGTGGACCGGAGGCTGGGGTGCCGGTACGACGCCCGCGAGGCGGCGGACGTGGTGGCGCTGGCGGCTGCGTGCGTCGGAGACAATCCCAGCCTCCGGCCGTCGATGGCCGATGTTGTGCGTACCCTGGAGCAGCTGCAGCACGGTCGGTCCTCGGTCGTCGTGTCCACCGCCGCCGGTGGGAAGCTGTAGCAGGCCGTGACACGTACACCGTACCCATGGGCCATGGCTTGTATCATCCGACGTGGCGCGCATTGTGGCCGTGGGATGCGCGATTGCTCACTCACCTTGTATTGGGATTTGGGTTGGTGAGGAACAGGAGGCAGTGCTGAAGCCTACCATAAGAACAGACGTCTGGTTTGTCTGGACAAGGACTTGAGTGGACGGAGGAGGATGGAATTCTCTTTGGGATTATTGGGGGTGATTTGCCTGCCTGTCATCTTTTTATTTGGGATGATGGGTTATATTAGTACCTACTAGGTCACTATATTAGCCACCAAATTTAAAACTGCAACAGCTGAGAAAAACGAATAGGAGGATGGAATTCTCGGCCACTGCAACCAAGTGTGTATATATATATAGTAACTACAATTGTACGTACATATATAAGAAAGAGATTTGCTTCTTCTGCTGAATTTCTGTTGAAGCAATATATATGGATGATATGTATGGATGATAGTGTTGTAGCTAGTTTGGAGGTTATTGTGGCGTCGTGATCGGGCACGTAGAGATCGATGAAGTCGTAGAGTTCGCAATGGCAATGTTCCACCTAACAGAGTTCTGTCAGGCAGGCATGAGTGCACCAATGACATGAAGGAATATCAGTATTCCTGAGTTTCAAATATATCGTTGCGTGTATGTGTATATATACGCGCGTACGAGTGGAGCCGGCTCGTCGTCGTCGATCAGCTTCAGCTCATCGTCGGCGTGGTGGTGGTGCGTACGTCCCGGTCGTGAAAGCACACAGCCAAACAACCGGGCGGGCGAGGAATGGCCGCCGTCACATCGCATTCGCATCGCATCTCTGACTCTCCCTCGCCAGCCACCGGCGGCCGGGTATGGGAGTTGAGCACACCGCGCCACGCTAGTTAATTACTTCATCACGAAATATATTTTCAATTTGTTACGTGCTGTGTACATATAACTACTTAAAAACCATAATTGTTCATACTAGTATCTATGTAATAAGTTTAGTAAAAAAACAGAATACTTTGGCATGAATTAGTCGAATTTAAATGTGCACTCTTTTGAAGACAAAACAGAGGGCGGCGCCGCATCATCCCGTGACGTTGCGGTATCTGGGCCGGCCGCATTTTGTGGCCTGGTCCTGGTCCGACGGCGCGCGCTCCTGTCCTCATGGTGGTCTCACCTGAATGCATGCTTGTTCGGTCCGTCGGTTGAGATGTGCATGACGACGAGTTTGACGACTAGTAGCTGGAGTAGAAAAGAAAACTCCGTGACGCCGCCGCCTAGTGCCTAGATACACCTCAACCACCATGGATGGAGCACGCCTCTAAATAACAGTTTAATACAAAAATATATAGCTGCCAGTACGAATATTCGCTACAGTATAACCGTGTCCGTGATGTCATGGGCCCGTCCTGTCCTCCTACATTATTATTTTCTAATTAGCAAGGTCTATGGGAATCAATTGGCTTTATTATCTTAGCCTATATATTATTAGAGATGTCGTTTAGTTTAATTAGCGATGGCTAAGCTACCTATTTGCATTGCTTTAGATGGCAATCGTCGTTCAGTGCAATCGATCCCTATGCTCTGGGACATCTTTTGCACCTGCTTTGTTTATCGCCCTTTCTTTCGTCTCTGATGGTGATGGCATCAGCGGCTGCTTGGACCATGCACACACATCGTCGGTTCGAATGGTTTATGAGTAGGCATCCATTTTTCTGATGGTGGAAACGAACCAATGATTGTACATGTGCACACGTAGATATTTCATCTTAAAATTAACAACTAAAGCAAAATAATCTAATAGAGCCTCTATGCTACCCTATACAATTTAAATCTTACAGCTTCTCATGAAAATCATAGATAGACACCATAAACCCTTAAATTTATTTAGAAGTAACCACCTATTCCACTATGAAGATAATATAGAATATCCCTTTAAATTTCATCTAAATTATCCACATGTATCATTATAGAACATAAACCAAAATACTTTTCAAATCTAGATCTTAATTACTTTAATGAATTGCTGTAGAAAAGAATCAAATAACCACAAAGTATACCATAAATGTTTCTAAATTATCTATTCATACCGGTGCTAAATTCAAATCAAAGTCAACAAGAGATTATAACAAATACAGAGTAATAGGTAATTCCACAACAAATAGACCTAAGATTATAGAGCATTGGAGATGTACATTGTGCTTGGAAATAAATAGATACAATAAATATAATAATTAATTAGTTTTTGTGGTGGTTGTTGTTGTTGTGGTGGGGAGGGCCGGAGGGGGTCATTGCAAGTTTGATTAAAGATGTAAAAAAGTATTAACATTTGGGGGGGAAGGGGCATTGTAAGTTTGATTGAAGATGAAAAAAAGTATTAACATTTGAGGATCTTGAGTAGGCAATTATTAAAACACAACTAGAATTTGGCGTGTGACCAATTTTGTGTCAACAATCGTGAATCTAATAATAATGGAACATAGGGTGTACATGTTATAGGTGCGCTAGCGTTGAGAAATATTGTACTTGTAGTACTAGTGGTGACAATCAAACATACAATTGTAAAGAAAAAAAAAAATTGGATGGTCATGGGTGTGGAAAGCTAGTAGGATCGTGTCACGGTGGCGTTGCGGCCCATGCATGCAGTTTTGCGGTCCGTGGGCAAGGGAGCGGAAGCGTGGCGGCCCACGCTGAGCATGCAACAACTCACGTGGGCTTCTGCGGGTGTCCAGAGCCCAGCAGACAGAGAAGCAGTCAACTAGCAGCGGCGCCTCCCAAGTTCTCCTTGCGTCGCGTTGTCCACCGGTTCTCACGCCCGAAACACCGAAATTTCCCAACTAGCAGAGCTGAACTGCCGGCGAGACACCCGCCCGCCAAGCCAAACCATGGCGACCACGCTCACGCCCACGCAGCGCTACGCGGCGGCGGGGCGCTGCTGGCGCTGGCGCTCCGCCAGGCGCAGATCCACCAGTCCGCGCCCCTCGGCTCCGGCTCCGGCTCCCCGATCCGGGACCCGATGATGAGGAGCGCGCCAGCAGCGCCAGCGGGAGCTCCTCCTCCACCGCCACCGTCAGCAGCGGCTCCGACACCGCCTCCGGCACCGGCCTCTGGACGCACGACTCCCGCGGCCTCCTCCGCCCCGTCTTCAGGTGCCGTGCGTGTAGCTAACTCTGCGTGGGCGCTCGCGTCTCTCTCACTCACTTGCGATCCTGTGCTGTGCTATAGGTTCCTGGAGATCGAGCCCATGGCGTGGGCGGGGATGGAGGAGACGGCCGCGTCGCCGGACGCCAAGCATCACATCAGCGCGGTACGGCCCTTCCCTTCCTCCCTGCACCCGATCTTGTTATCTGTGCTCACCTACTTACAGTTACAGTAGTCCAGTTGGGTTGGGGTTCACTGTCGCGGGGCTCGATTTGGGGGTTCTGTTGTTTCATTCAGACCACCGTTTATGCTTGTAGTTGTAGGATTCAACCCCATCCCCGTCAAATTGCTACCAAATCTCTGCTACTGAGCCAGTCAATGATCTCTCTCTACTGTAATGTGGTTCAAACTTCAATGCCAGTGCCCTGAATATATTTCACTATTGCAGTATCCCATCGTCTAATTTCACTCCGTGGTTTTGCAGTTTCTGAGGATACTCTTTGAGGAGGACGGCGAGAGCTCTTCAGACAGCCTGGAGCAGGAGCTCGCCTTGGCGAAAGCAGTCGATGTGATGGTCATGAGCTTGGGCAGCGACAAGGTGCCAGACGAGAAGATCAAAGACGAGCGTAAAGACTCCACGGCTTGTACCTCTGCGATGGAGGAGTCTCAGGAGGCAGGCTTGTCGGAGAACTTGCTTGGAATCGACAGGCTGTCCTTGGAAGATGTTCCCGCGAACGATCACCGCAAGATGGCATTGCTGTATGCGCTTCTCTCCGCCTGTGTCGCTGATAAACCCGTCTCGCAAGAGGAAGAGGACAGGAAGTCGTCTCACTTCAGGAAGGGTTATGATGCTCGGCATCGCGTCGCTCTTCGGTTGATAGCAGCATGGCTTGATGTCAAGTGGATCAAAGTGGTTAGTACAAGTTATTCCTTCTTCTCAAGTGTGGCAGAGTGAAGAATGATTGGCGTTTAATGTCAACTAAACAAAAGCCCTGAGATCATTCGAGAGAGACTCATGACTCATGCATATGCTTTTATTTCCACGCTCGAATTGACTTGTAATCATCAATCCTGGCATTATAGGAAGCTATGGAGGTGATGGTCGCATGCTCTGCCATGGCTGCGGCAAAAGAACAAGAACAAGAGCGTGAAAACACATCACCGAAAAGCAAGTGGGAGAAATGGAAGCGTGGGGAATTATTGGTGCTGCTGCCTTGACTGGAGGAGCATTGCTGGCTATTACGGGGGGTAGGACTGCATTCCAGATAATATGCATAATGAAATGCTCAGCATCTTGGCATCACTTGGACATACTACACCGGGTGATTCATATGCTCTCATTCTCTTGGACCCGACAGGTTTAGCTGCACCAGCCATTGCTGCAGGATTTGGTGCTCTAGCTCCAACACTGGGCACACTTGTCCCATTCATTGGGGCTAGTGGATTTGCTGCTATGGCTGCTGCGGCAGGATCTGTTGCTGGTTCTGTGGCAGTTGCTGCCTCATTTGGAGGTTGGTGTAAATGTTCCTTCAAAACTCTTATGCTATTATCTGGAGCTCTTATTTCTTCATTTATAGCAACAACTGTTTCCATTATTTGTGGTGGTTAACTGGTTACTGTATTTCTTAGGAAACCTACACAAATAATGAATATGCACCCCTCTGTCTAAGCACTGGCACATTTGTAAATTATTAAAATTGTTCCCAAATGAATTTCCTATGCAAGCTATAATGCAGTATCCCAAAAAAGAGGTAGAACGTGGTGTACAAGTGTTGTGCTTAGCTTTTAATGTTCCTTGAATTGATTATTTTTACAAATTAGCTGCCGGTGCTGGTTTGACGGGTACCAAAATGGCAAGACGAATCGGTAAAGTGAAAGAATTTGAGTTCAAACCTATTGGTGACAACCATAATCAGGGTGTGAGTCCCTTTTCTCTATGACTAAATTGCCATTCACCCATTTTGGAATCAAACTTATTTGGTCTTTGTAAATGTTGGCAAATCTTTCAGCGCCTTGCTGTTGGCATCCTGGTTTCTGGATTTGCATTTGATGAGGAGGATTTCTGGAAACCTTGGGAAGGATGGAAAGATAACCTAGAGAAGTATGGAATGTATTCTCATATTTGGTTTATGAATCTAGTCACATATTTTACATCTATGCTATAAGTGTGGTGCATTCTTACTTACACTTTTGATTAATGTTTGACAGGTACATCCTCCAATGGGAGTCCAAGCATATAATTGCCGTGAGTACAGCAATACAGGATTGGCTGACATCAAGTAATGTTCAGGGTTCTGTACTCTGCCTTGTACTACTGTTAGTAACACCTTGTAATTAGTGTTCTTGTTGATTATGCAGGACTTGCAATGGAATTGATGAAACAAGGTGCTATGAGAACTGTCTTAAGTGGCCTTCTTGCAGCATTTGCTTGGCCTGCTACGTTGCTTGCCGCTACAGATTTTATTGACAGTAAATGGTCTGTTGCTATCGACAGGTAAATGCAAACTCTTGTAGTACAATGTCTCATGTCAAACTGCCGATGTTTCCAATATTAATATTTCTCCATGCTAATTTACCAGTTAGAACACTTTAGAATACCTGCAGTGTACCTAACAACTTGTTCAGCTAACTGATGAACTGTATCCTCTCAGATCAGATAAGGCAGGAAAAATGCTCGCAGAAGTGCTTCTGAAGGGACTGCAAGGAAACAGGTAGTTCCAACTAGAAAAGGTTTTATCCAGCACAGTAGTTCTACTGCTTTTTTTCCTGATTCTAAACTTCTCAGGCCTGTGACTCTTGTTGGGTTCTCGCTTGGAGCGCGAGTCATATTCAAGTGCTTACAGGAGCTAGCGTTATCAAGCGACAATGGTATCTGTTCTTTAGTTATAGCAACCTAAATTTGATATGACTTTGCTCTTACGCTTGATGGAATGATTTAGAGGGACTTGTCGAGAGGGTTGTACTCCTTGGTGCACCAGTTTCAGTGAAAGGTGAGAGGTGGGAGCCTGCCAGGAAGGTACAGAAATAACTATCCCTTCTCCAATTAAAATGAAGAGATAATACCAGTAATCTTCAACTACAAATATGCCCCGTAAAGGTAGTGTTTGCCTGCTTATATCACTTAACTAGCCTCTGCTTCACTGCAGATGGTTGCAGGGAGATTTGTGAATGTGTACTCGAGAGATGATTGGATTCTTGGTGTAACCTTCCGTGCAAGGTAAACAAAATGGGATTGATTTCGAATTCAATAGTCATTGCTGGAACAGTTAAGTCGGTATCTTCACTGACTGACTGATTCTCTGATGTAGTCTGCTCACCCAAGGGCTGGCTGGCATCCAGGCCATTGATGTACCTGGCGTTGAAAACGTAAGCATATGGGTGATAATTCTTATTTTTAGCTAGGTTTCATTATTTTTACTGTTCTTTGTGCACGATTTACAGGTTGATGTTACCGAGCTTGTCGATGGCCATTCTTCGTACCTGTCAGCTGCCCAGCAGATCCTGGAGCATCTTGAACTGAATACCTACTATCCTGTTTTTGTTCCCCTTCCGGAGGTCAGGAAATAACAGATGTAGATAGTTTGACGATAGCATGTTTGAGAAAAGATGTAAATATTCATGTAGGGATACACTTTCGAATTTACACAAGTTTACAGTTGTCTAAACGATGACTAATCATCATTGGGAAGCAAATGGAAATGGAACAGTGAAAGAAACGAAATCATCACTGAATGCTTTTTAGTTTCTTGATGACTGTTTCATGGTTTTTTTCTTTGAAACAATGTTGTTTCGTGATTTGCTTGTCACTGAATGCTTTGTAGTCTCCTTTACAAGTTAGAAAGCTTCGTCTCCCATAATCAGTGCTACCAGCAAGAAGTATTTTGCTTATCCAACCAACCAATCATACTGGGACGAGAAGCCTATATCAGAAACTTACGAATCTGGACAGTCAATCGCCTGATTCAGTCCTGATGTCATAAAAGTATACTTGCTTGAAGAAATTTTAGTTATCATTCAATATACTTCAAATGACAGATACAAATCTGAACACCTTTCCTAGTACAGGCTCTACATTTCTTTCAGTCCCAGACAACAAAAGGATCAAAGAGAAAAGCTGCGGATAATGAGTACCACATCACATCAAACTTTGAAAAGCTCAGCTCCAACAGAATCATAACTTAACCTCAACATCCACACCTGCAGGGAGCTGGAGTTGCATCAATGAATCAATTGTTTGGGCAGTTGGATACATGATATCAATCAGCCGCTGATGCGTCCGGATCTCAAAATGGAACCGTGAGTCCTTGTGCACGTGAGGAGAGTTAAGCACACAATAGACTCTCCGCTTAGTGGGCAGAGGAACAGGACCCATGGTCTTTGCGTTGGTTGTTTTGGCAGCTTCAATTATCTTCTTGCAGGAGTCCTCTATCAACGGCACCCAGTAGGACCGCAGCTTGATTCTGATCTTCTGCTTGGGTGCGAGCTGAGAACATATAACATTCATAAAAGATGTTGTTACTCATAGAGAGATGAGCAACTTCTGCATACAAACTGGACATTGAAGATATAAAAACATGCGGTTGATTTAGAGCAAGGATCATATAATATTTAAATATGTTTCCAATATGAAAAAGAAACCTTATAAAACTTCAATTCCCTCTACAACAGACATGCTTATGTTTTCCCACAAAATGCAGTCAGCAAATGGTTGGCAGGAGTCAGGACATCTTAATGCCATCAAGTTAGTTAAGCTCAATTTCTGAAGGCAAGTGTATGCATTTGCCCTGTATATTATAAAAAAAGGGGGCCAAATATAGTAATATTTCTGAAAATATAAATGTCCAACTAAAATTAATCTACAAACAATACTGGCAGAAAAAGAATATTGGGACAAAAAAGGTATGTCATGGCTGCGTTTGTTTCCACCTACCCTCATCTAGATTTAATAAATTTCAGTACAATTGCAGCTAATTCAAGCTGACGAGATGCATATCTATGATCAGCTCTTTCAACAATATGCAATTCATGGTTGCCTATATACTTATCAAACTCTAGAGCATCGTCAGATGGCACAACATCATCATTAGCACCATGTACTGTCAACACCCTGCAGTTTGGGTCAATAAACAAGCATGCAGAGTGCATATCTGTCTTAAGACGATCCATCAGACTTTCTTTGGTCACGCGGTAGATGATACGTCCTACTTTGTCAACCACATCAATGAAACCACGCTGATTAATCTTTTCCATGTAATTATTTCCAAAACGATCTCCAATTCCACGTTCCAGCTTAAACCTTCCAGACAGGTTGATAACTTTAGATATATCGTGATACATGGATACATAGAGGATGACCACATTTCCTCCCTTACTGTGGCCAGCAATAGCATGGGTCTCACGTTTGTGTTTTTTGAAATGTAGTATCACATCACGCAAATCATCCACTTCTTTAGAGTAGTTGCCATATTCAAAAGTACCTTCACTCTCTCCATTGCCAGAAAAATCAAAACGAAATATGCTTCCTTTGTATGGCCAAACAATACTAGGCTTGAGTCATGACTCATGAGTCAGCCACGTTTTCTTAATTAATTTTGTGTAATAATTGGTCTGATTCCTTGGTCACAAGAGATGAAGCTGGATTTTCCTTTTATCTAAGAAAAGAGTTAGATATTGCTATACATATGTTTGTCTGTAAAAATATTTTATGCAATTGTACTTATTTACAAAAACTCGCATGCCTATGACAGCTTGCATATCTAGGATAGAATATATACTTGTATTCAGTACAGCCGTAGCAATGGTGGTACATGCATAGACGAATAGTGTATATCCTTCTCCCTTTATCTTGATTCAATGAGAGTTCCTATTTTCCCTATTACAAATTAATTAGGGGACTTCAAGCACTTAGAGCAAAGGAGGCGCCCTGTGTCCTAAGTTGCTCTATTGTTTATTGAATGAAAGAGCACGATGTGCAATTTACAAATAAAATATGCAATATTATGCAGCAATAAAAGAAGAGAAACAATATATAGTAATAGTAATAAGTTTCCACTTTTCATTTGATCATAACAAATTATATGGTAATAATAAGTTTCCACTGTTCATTCGATCATGGAAACAACAATATTAGAAGAAAAGATTCAGTAACATAATCTGGGAACTTTTAGCTATTAGGAAAGGTACCTGCTCCCCATCATCTCCAATCGACGATGGCAACGGAATTCCCGTTCCCTCCCCTTCCTGAAAGAAAGCACATGAGTAACAATTTTAGTGCAATCCCCAGAGCCCATGCGGAATTCCTGGAACCGCAAATACCAATATCAACGTACTGGTGGCGCGTCGGGGATGCTGTCGTCAGAGAGGGTCTCTGCGGGCGGTGCCGCGGCGGCCCGGGAGCGGAGGGACACGCCGCGGAGGGAGGACGGGAAGGAGAGAACCGTGTTTGCGTTGCCGCGATGGAGGAAAAGGAGGGGAAGTGTGGAGGAGGAGGAGGTGGAGGTGGGGACGGCCATGGCGAGGGGAGGGAGAGGGAGGGGAAGAGCTCTCTCCTGGATAAGGAAGGAGCAGTAGCCTGCAGTTTTTTTTTTTTTTTTTTTTTTTTTGAGCAAAAGGAGCAGTAGCCGTTTGCCCTGCCGCGGTTAGGAAGCTTCGCTATAGCAGGCCTGTGATGCTGGGTGCGGAGCGGGCCTGCAGTTCCACGTGGGCCGGGGCGAGCTGAGCTGGAGCGCTGGCGGGCCGAGGGAGACGAGCTAGGCTGGGGCGCTAGCAGGCCTGCTGAGGGATTGGTCAAGGGGCCAGCTGGGCTGCGGGATTGGAGGGAAAGGAGAAGGATTTCCTTTTTATTATTTGCTAACTTGATTTGACATTAAAAAGGGAAGAAGAAAAGGTATTTCCCCTCTTGGTACTATATAAAATTTGATATGGAGCCAAAATATATTGAGAGGAACTCATCGGGGAGTTGGAAGGGATTGGAGAGGAGGTCGAAATGGATGTGAGAAGGGACTCAAAAATATTTGCCAAGAATTCGAAAAGGAGATCTCAGAAAATAAAAGGAATATATTGAACAATGAATTTGGGATGGGATAACTGCAAATGAACTTTACAAACTACCCTCAGCACAAGTACGAAGCACCGAGATAAAAGTGCACCATCACAGGCGTATATCAATGACTATTCCGTCCCCCACAATTTCCTGAGCAAAATTGTCAACAATCTGAACATCGCACAACGTTATCCATGCTTGTAAAATCCAATCAAACTGCGAAAGCCAAGTATACTGAACAGTGTTCATCAGCAGACAGCAAGTTAAATCGTTCCAGAACAAATCAGAAGCTAAACCAATCAATCAGATATAACTGTTTCCAACACATCAGGTGTTTCGGTGTCGAGATGCCGGTGCTACAATTGCAGTTATATCCAACAGCATGTCAAGATGACGATACAGACCATGCCCAAGAGCTGAATCTACTTCTTGGGCAGGGCCATTCAGTCATACCTCTATGGCTAAACATATGCTCCTTGCTACAGTTGAGTGGAGCAGAGATGGTCATTTACGCTCTGTTGACTAGATTGCAATTAGCCTATACAAACTGCAAAGATATGACAAAGAATTTTAAAACCTATTCCTGCTGCGAGATCAGGGATGCAGGTAGCTACAAGATGCACCCTTTCTCCCACACTTGCGAATATACATTAGCCCCTAGTTTGCCCCTTTGAAGTTGATCTTGATGACCCACCTCTGCCAAATCTATCAGACCTACTCCTAGATTGATTTGAACTAAGTAGCCAAGATTCATTGATTTGGGAGTACCTGCCACGGCGATCATGACTCAGTTGGCTGCCCCGATTAGCATTATCAGGAGGGTTCAAGCCCTTGTTTCCAATGGCCTCTCCTGAAATAGAAACACTGGAATTGGTGGTTTCCTGCTTCTTCGATTCTTCCAAATAGCTTTTACTCGAGGGCTCTGCTTTTTCATTGCTATACATGCTGAGATTCTGACAAGTACTCCATGTAGTATCCCAGTCTAAGCTCTGATTGGTTGATGCTTGAGAACCTAAAACTCTGGAGTTCTCATGTACTGATGATGTTGACATACCATTTGGTATTGATGGGACCTAAAGTAGTGAAAAACACAATGTCATATGAAAACTATACAGGAAATAAATGACTTTAAAATATTGCAACACCATTACCTGCTCAGACAGCATCCAATCTGCAATAGCACTCAAGTTTGCCTGGTTCACATTTTCCTCCTCAATCATTGATCCTCTTTGAAAAAAATCACTATTAACATGGGTCACAGCCACCTCGTTGATAATATCATAAGTTCCAATACCTGGTGGAGAGAAACAAATGATTCAATAATAGAATTAATGAAGAGTTGGGGAAGTGCTAATCATCGACATGCTGACTAACCAGATGAAGGTTGGAGCATAGGTCTTGGTGAAAGCAATGACCACATATCATTGATTGAATCTTGAATACCCCATAGTGCAGAATCAACAGCATCACCTTGGTAGTAACTAGGTTCACCCCAAGGAGATAATGGGATAGGGCTGTATTGTGATTCTTCCTCGGCTGAAGCAGCTAGGAAATCCTCTATTGATCCTGGCATGTACGAAGTTCCACCCCTTTCTTCCATTAACGATTCCAATACATCTGACACATCTATCGACTCAGCACCACGGGAAGGATCAATTAACAAATTCTCTCTTGTCGCAACAATAGATTCACTCTCACAAATTTGTTCTTTTTGAATAATTTCTTCACCTTCAAAATCTGATTTCCTGTCACCTAATTCCCCAGTAGGAGCACCAGACTTTGGTGGTACAAAATTTTCAGGTGCTGCAGATGCTAACCCAGAGCTGTCCACAACAGGTTCCTTAAACTCAGGCCTAGGCATTTCACTAGAAAATTCACGCTCTAGGATATCAGGAGATGGTACAAGGAAAACCTTGGATAGAGGAGATTGAGTAATCGAACCATTTGATGGGTTTGCTTCAAGTATTCTTTTCTCAATCAAGATCTCCTCCGTCATGCATATGTCAGAAGCAGATGCAGAAGTAGAAGTTAGATTTTGAGGCACTATTGATGTTAACCCTGAGTCATCCATGAGAGGCTGCTCACCCTCAGGTCTTGGACCAGTATGTTCACCAGAAGATGAAGCAAAAACGCTAGACTGAGGCTGCTGATTAAGTGAAGCATCTGATGCATCTGCTTCAAGTGTTCTTTTCTTATTCAAGATCTCCATCTTGCATGTATCAGAGGCAACTGCAGAACTTGTCAGTAAATTTTCAGGTGCTGCTGGTGTTAACACTAAGTTTTCTACAAGAGGTTCCTTACTGCCAGACCTTGGAGTTGGGCTAGGACATTCACACTCAATATCTTGATCATTGGAAGATACAGTGAAAATGTGACAACGGGGAGGCTGATTAAGTGAAGCATTTGATGCATCCACTTCAGTTGGTCTTTGCTGATTCACAGACTCCTCCATTTTGCATGTAACAGAAGCAGAAGATGTGCCTACAATTTCAGGCGCCGCTGATGTAAATACTGAGTTGTCCATAAGAGGTTCAGACCTTGGAGCTGGGCTAGGACATTCATGCTCAATGTCTTGATTATCAGAAGATACAGTGAAAATGTGAGGAGGCTGATTAAGTGAAGCATTTGTTGCATCCGCTTCAAGTGCTTTTTGCTGATTCACAAACACCACCGTTTTGCATGTATCAGAGGCAGAAGTTGTCACTAGCATTTCAGGCGCCGCAGATGTTAATACTGAGTTATCCGCAAGAGGTTCCTTACTGTCAGATTTTGGAGTTGGGCTAGGACATTCACGCTGAATATCTTGATTATCAGAAGATACAGGAAAAATGTGAGAATGAGGATGATGATTAAGTGGAGCATTTGATCCATCTGCTTCAAGTGCCTTTTGCTGATTCACTGACTCCTCCATTTTGCATGTATCAGAGGCTGCAGAGGCTGTCGTTAGAATTTCAGGTGCTGCTGATGTTAACACTGAGTTGTTCACAAGAAGTTCCTTAGTGTCAGATCCTGGAGTTAGACCTGGTTCACGCTCAACATCTTGATTTTCAGCAGATACTGGGAAAATGTGAGAATGAGATTGATTAAGTGGAACATTTGTTGCATCTGCTTCAAGTGTTTTTTCCTGATTCACAAACTCCATTTTGCTTGTATCAGAGGCTGATGCAGAAGTTGTTGCTGAGTTGTTCACAAGAGGTTCCTTACTGTCAGGATTTGGAGTTGGACCTGGACATTCACGCTCTATATCTTGATTGTCAGAAGGTACAGGGAAAATGTGGGGATGAGGAAGTTGACAAAGTGGAGTATTTGATGCATCCGCTTCAAGTGTTTTTGGCTGATTCACTAACTCCATTTTGCATGTATCAGAATCATGGGCAGAAGTTGTCTTTAGATTTTCAGGAGCAGCTGATGTTGAAAGTAAACTGTCCCCAGCAGGAATCTTATTCTCAGACCCTGGGGTTGAATAGGGGAATTCATGTTTCATATCTTCATTATTAGGAGAAGATACAGGAGAAACCTTAGATTGAGGAGAATGACTATCTGAAGAATTTGATGCAACAGCCCCAATTACTTGTTGCTGACTCACGACCTCCTCCATCTTGCATGCATCTGAACCAGGCAAATTCTTAGTAATATTTTCAGGTGATGCTGGTGTTAATCCTGAGTTGTCAACTGCAATGTCCTTATTCTCAGATCTTGGAACTGGACTAGGAACCTCACGGTCAATATCTTGGTTATTATCAGGAGAGGATACCGGGAAAATCTTTGATTCGGGAGACTGGTTAACTGAAGCATTAGATGTATCCGCCTCAAGTGTTCTTTGCTGATTCATGATATCCTCCATCTTGCACATGTCGGAAGCAGATGCTGAAGGAGCTGATTGTGGACTGCAGATTGGAACTCTTTCTGCATGACTCAGCATGCCAGATGGTGAACTAGAACCTCTGTCTTCAATAGGGGTTGCTGGAGCACAGCTCTTAGGCTTTGCAGAAGCAATAGGCGAATGAAGTTCATCGAGAAAGCTTGGATTAGCTGTTGAACTTAAGCAAGAGCCTTCATGTTGACTTGAAGCTGTCCTTGACTCAGCCGGACTCCAAGCAAACAAAGGACTGGAGACATCTTTCCCGATACGTTGAGTAGGTAGATTTTTTCGATAGATCCCGTCTTGAATTCATCAGATCTTTAGCAGGTCCTATTTCTGAACTATTTTTAGATTCATGTTGACTTTGTGACCAGGAAACGTGCTGATTCTGATGAGATTCCACATTACCACGTCCACCACAACTCATATGTGCCACGGTAGGACTCCGTAGGGCTCCACTGCTGTGATGGTTGTTTGATTCACCAGAGCATCCCTGTATTCCATCATGGTTCAAGTCTGTGTGCCCATATGAACTTCCAGGAGAATGAATGAAAACAGAATGCTTATTCTGGCAGTGTGCTTGGCTGTTCACGGTACAAGCATCCTTCAGTGGAACCGAACTAGTTGACAGCGACAAGCTATCATCTGGAGAGTACACACTTTGCCTTTCTGGAACAGAATACTTATTATACTGAACAGTTATTCCAGAAGAACTAACCACGCTATGACCAACAGGGGAGAAAGCATTGGTCTGATCCACACTAGGGCTGTTCCTTGTATGTCCAGTGCCAACCAGTGTTGCCTTGCTACTTGTACGTGATGCAGCCTGTGTGAAATCTTTCTGCTGTTTTGAAAGCACTTCAGTCAATAGCAATGATCTCTCTTCACTCTCAAATGTAAGCCATACTCTCAGATCACGTGGGAAGTAACTTGTCCACTTTGATAGTTGCAAAAGAGTAAATGGACCTTGAACATTCCCAGAAGGATCCTTGTAGTGCCAGACCTTCTCCGGCTCTGTGTCATTTGACATTGTTACTCCAGAAAATGAAAGTGATCCAGCTTCATATATAGTTCTGTTTGCTGTGCTGTTCTCCAAACTTTTTACCCCTGATTCACAAATTGTACTCTCTGTGGACAAGCTTTTTGGATGGCGGCTAGAATCATGAGGGTGGTTTTGCTTAGTGCTAAGATATTTTGATATTCTTCGTGATATGGTTGTATCTGGTCTTGTCCGATTTACCAACTTTGCAACTGCATATAATAAACAAGTAAATGCTCAAACACTACACTTAATTAACGCTTAGACTCAGAAATGTGATTTATTTTAATGAGTTGATGCTTATCGCAACATAAATTCAAATGTACTGCATCGCAACTTTGCAATAAAATTACAGTGCGGAAACTTAAACTAGATGGATATTTTTTAGAATATACTGCAACAAAAACATGAAACTATGCTACAGTTGCAAGATTTATTCGATGCAAGAGAAATAGTTACATTCTAATATTTATTAATCAACATGCAACTTGAAGCATTAACATTACAGCCAAGATATATACCAGTTCTTTTTTGTCATCTGTTTCTTCAGCAGACTCATAATAGGGATCCATATGTGAGTCGACATGCACATCCAGAACTTCATTAATCCTACGAGTTCTTTCCTCAGAATTGTCGAGAAGCTGCAGCTTTTCTACATATTCTCTAAGTGTATGATACAGTCAAGGATCACACAATAATGAAGCAGTACAAGTAGTAGCCTATAGTTCTATAACAAAAATAAAGCTGTACTTGATTATCATAAATATTCACAAATCCTGAGCAGAGAGTTACGAGTTATTAGAAGCAAGCCTCTCTAGCATTAAAAGAACTATGGTGAAGCTATGACAAGAAAATGGGAGCTGCCCTAAGTTAAATAAAATTATAAATGAAGCATATCCAATTTTGGGAAGGGCGAATAAGAATCCACAAATCAAGAAATGGCAATTCAGTCAATGAAAAACATTATAAGTGATAATAAAGGCATCAAACATCATAATATAGTCAATAGGATATTGTTTTCTGCGCCCAGTTTCGCTTGCACGGTCACGAAGATGCCCAAGCCTCTGCTTTTCATTTTCAAACCACTGAAACATTATAAATACCAGCAAGTCAAGTTTGAGATCTTTTCAAAGAAAAAAAACAATCATTGAATGCATGTCGAGTTGTCCTTACATCTTTCACTCTTACAGATTGCAATATCATGGCTTTCTCTAGGATATCCCCTGCATTAATAATACAAAAAAAACACAAGTCAAACCTACACATATCTGATGGGCCAAAACAAAATTAGGTCACGAGCATTCAGTCCCATGAAGCAGTACCACTTTTTAGTCTGCTAATTACACCACACTTCATGCTTTGCCTTAAACGTTTGCACTCCTCCTACACAAGCAAATGTAAGCATCAAAAAAGAGGTAAAACTGAAACCCAATGTAACTAAGAGTACTGCCTCTAACTTGTAGGGAAGAACTAGGGCCTGTTTGGGACGGCGGGTGAAAAAATCACACAGCGTATAAGCGAGAAGCGGCTCCAGGCTCGCTTCTGCGTTTTCCATCAGCGCAGTTCAAATCCCCGCGATTCCTGGTTGCCGGCATCCAGTGAGCGCACGTATTACGCGAGACATTCAGCAGGTGTAAATCACTTTTTTTCACGTATAAGCGGCGTAGTCGCGGTTCCAAACAGGGCCCTAGAATTTGATCATACTCTCCCTTGGGTTAAAAGGTACGACCATAAATACCAAGCATTCAACAACCCAAACTAGACAACAAAATCAGGTAAGGACTACTAAAAATGCTACCTTTGGGAGCTAAACATCAGACAGGATAGTAAGCAAAAGATGTTAACCTCTGTAAAATCATGATTAGATATTGTATCCATTGTAATAATCTCCTTTTTGTTTAAATTCAATATTTCAAGTGCAAAATTTGTCATTTTCTTTCCAATGTTATACTTTTCCGGAACCTTGTGTGTTCCTGCAAAAAAAAAAAAAAAAAAAAATGCAAAAAGAATTAGCTCACCGTTAAAACAAACTATAAGAATAAATTTAATAAAGAAGTAAAGTATCTTACCAATAACTTTTACTAGACGATATATATCTTGTTTCTGGCACACATCAGAAATTTTTATCCTCACAAAACCATCAAGAATTTTGTCTGAGAATTTGGCATCATCAATTAAATCCTCCATCAGGCTGCGCCTCATGTAAATTAAATTTATATTATGCATGTCAATTGCTGCATAATCATCAAGATTAACCTGTGTGTCTCTTTCCATCTTTCTATGGATCCTTCTCCTCTTATCAGGAGAAAATTTTGCAGACATGTCATTGTATCCATTGGTATCTACATGAGCTGAATTGAGATTGATAGTCACTTGGCTACTATCAGAAACTGTTGAAGTCTCATTCATAAGAAAATGCATTTCCAAAAGCTTTAACATCTCAAAGTGAGCAACTCGTGCTTTCCTGAACAAGCGGTGAAGTCTCGAGTCACAAATAATTTGGCTTTTCCTCTTAGGATTGCGAAGGTCATTCTTCTTGATATAATCAAGCAGAAGAGTCTGAACATCAAATTGAGAAATGAAAGATTGATCGCCATTTCGCATGTGTCCTATAAACTCCAATAGCTCTGGTGATGCCCATTTCATGTTTGGTGACAAGGGCACTGGTTCATTTGGTACTTTTGTGTCTACTGGCAAGGGTATCCGTCCATTTGGTACTTTTGTGTCTACCGGTTCATTTGGCACTTCCGTGGGAACGTTCTCAGTATTTCTAGTTGGAAGCTCGACCTTTTTTGCAGCAGTACTACAATCTTTATTTACCTTTCGGCGTTTTTGACCCTTTTTCCTTGAATTAGTTCTCCTTCGTTTTCTTGAGGAGCAGTCAGAACCAGCATCATCATCATCATTAGCGTCATACAGGTCATCAGATGACTCCTCTTTTTCTTTCCTAGCAGAAGTGCTAGGAACATTCCATCTGTTCTTGGCAGTAGTAAGTTCTTCCAATGTTAATGAAAGCTTCCCTTTCAGATCTAACCAATATAGCTTGAACAGGTACTCCCAGCTGAGTATGTCATCAAAATCAACCTGAAATAGGCGTAATAACATGAAAAAAGAAAGGGTCAATTGAGCATGTAGGGCAGTGCATCATTAATATCTGAAATATTTAGTTTCTCAAAGTATGGACCATATGAGGTTCGGTGCTAAGCAGGACAGTGTGGGCAAGATAGGCAAAGAATAAATATTGATCTCTCAGAGAGCAGGAGCGAGTGAATGACCAACTTGCTAAAAAGGCTCGTAGGCAAATAACACAACACCAAGTTGAACTGAAACATGCTGATGACGTTTACCTTTGTTGCACTTTCATCTTTGGATTCTATCAAAAGTATAGTCCCATAACATGTGTCGCAGAAGCCCTTTGTCCCCCTGACACTGAAGAATTTACCCTGCTTGATGCATACTTTGCAGAGGGAGTATGTACATGTGTAGCACATGTAGTGCACTGCCTTTTCACAGCTGCTGCATATGTGCCAGCCTGGTGTACAAAATGACAAGAAACACACAACGGTTAAGTAGGTTTATGATTTCAAGATTAAACATCGCATTAATAATACATACTCCATCTTGTACTACCAAAAATCCAAATAAGCTGAGCTTCATTACAGAACTACAATCAGTTATCATCACACCCTTACAAACACGAACATGATACACCTCAAAAACAAGAACATCTTGGTTTGTACATTTGCCTCAAAAAAAGAGGAAAAAAGTTAGACAATCACTGAATCACAATCCCAAGAACTGAACATAACCACGCAAAGAGCCTACACAAACACCTCCAGGGGAAAAAAAAAAAAAAGGAATTCTTCAATCATAAAGGATAGATAGTTGAGCATTCATACCAAAGATACTAGGTTAATGAATCCAATCACATGTGTAAATGCAAAGAAGCACGCAAAAGGTGTTGTAATCATATTGCCCATAGCATGACACGTGACCAGTGTCGCTAGGAAAGTGGAATGCGATGCCACGTTCCTTGTCCTGGGATTGTGTAAACCATCTCACCCCTGGCCTTGGCAAAACCTTCCTCAAGTAGCGTACCATGTTCCTCAACCCCCCAGTCGACTTGGGAATTCAGTTACTGCGCACGTGACTGTCCCACACCACACGTGAAATATTCTACTTTCCCTTGGGATCTGTCTTCTTAGCTATCAGTTATCACATACCATGTTAGCTATTCACATTCCTAGAATCCAAGCGCAGGAATGTACCAAACGGTAACCCCACTCAAAGTAAACAAGGGAATAGTGAATACAAACTCGTGATACGAGCTATCTAATTTGTAGAGGCAGGATTATTGTCTCAATATCGGGAACCCAAGTCCGTTAGCATTGTCCGAGAAGCTAGTGACACATGAGTCATGTGGAAAGCGTGCATGAACTCATGATACGAGCCATCTTAGTGGTAGAGGCAAGTTTAATGTCTCAATATCGGGAACCTAAGTCCATTAGCATTGTCAGAGAAGCTAGCGACACACGAGCCACGTGGAAAGCATGCACAAACTCATGATACGAGCCATCTGATTGGTAGAGGCAAGTTTAATGTCTCAATATCGCTAGCGGCACACGAGTCCCGTGGAAAGCGTGCACGAACTCATGATAGGGGTTATCTGATTCGCAGAGGCAGGATTGTTGTCTCACTATCGGGAACCTAAGTCCGTTAGCATTGTCCGAGAAGCTAGCGACACATGAGTCACGTGGAAAGCGTGCACGAACTCATGATACGAGCCCTCTGAGTGGTAGAGGCAAGTTTAATGTCTCTATATCGGGAACCTAAGTTCGCTAGCGTTGTCAGAGAAGCTAGAGACACACGAGCCACGTGGAAAGCATGCACGAACTCATGATACGGGCCATCTGATTGGTAGAGGCAAGTTTAATGTCTCAATATCGCTAGCGGCACACGAGTCCCGTGGAAAGCGTGCACGAACTCATGATAGGGGTTATCTGATTGGTAGAGGCAGGATTGTTGTCTCACTATCGGGAACCTAAGTCCGTTACCATTGTCGGAGAAGCTAGCGACACACGAGCCACGTGGAAAGCGTGCACGAACTCATGATACAAGCCATCTGATTGGTAGAGGCAGGATTCTTGTCTCGATATCGGGAACCTAAGTCGGTTAGCATTGTCCGAGAAGCTAGTGACACACGAGTGCATCTCTAAATCAGCTGAAAAACAGCATTGTTTGCAAGTGTATGAAACCGTCCAGCAACCAATCTTGGCTTCACACAATTGCTAGGAAAAAGGAAAACATATGTGGGCAAATATAACCAGTAACACATGCATGATTCCTAATTTTGGGTATTAGAATTCCGCAGCAAGAAAGGCAAAATAATCCCAGCCTGGCACAACAGGTTTAAGCAGTGGATGAATGAAACGGGCTTACCGCAGTTCCACTTGCTCCTGGACTGGAAGAATGCCTCATCACGCTTGATGCACGCCGGATGGTAGACCTTGGGGCAACCCCTGGAGCAAGAAACAGAGACGACGAAGCAGGCGGGTGAATCCCCAATCCGAATCCGAATTTTATAACAAGAAGAAGAAGCAGCAGAAAATTCCAGCGCGAGGCAACACGTGCGGGGTAGAGAGCCTCGGAGACGCGTCCCGCAGTCAACACGGAGGGAGGGAGGAAGGAGCGGTGCACGGGCACCTACCTCCGATCGCAGACGACGAGGTTGCCGCCGTCGAAGCAGATGAAGCAGACTACCTCCTCCTCGTCCTCCCTCCTCCTGGGGGGCTCGCGCCGCCGCCGCCGGTAGCCCCACCGCGCCGTCCTTCTTCCTGGGCGGCCTCCCCCGCTTCCGCGTCTGCCCGAGCGTCAGCGGAGGCGGCGGGGGCGGGAGCGGGGATGGGGAGGTGCCGCCGCGTCCCCGATGATCGAGCTGAGGAAGTGTGGATCGTCCGTCCCCGCAGCTGGTGTCGGGTCCGGAGGCGGCGGCAGCGGGAGTCGGAGCTCGGGCGGCCAGTCTGCCTCCGCGGGGGCCGGGGACCCATCGGGCGCGGCGGCCTCCATGGATCGGTAGGGTTTAGGTCGTCGCCGCGGCCGTGGAGCGAGCTGTCGTCGTCGACGACGGGGAGGGATGGAGGGAGGGACGCCGCCGGATTGTTCCTCGTCTCCCGCCGCTGCGGCGGTCTCGTCTAATCCCACCGGTGGAGGCTGCCGCTGCTGCTGGGCTCTCGCGTCGCGTGCGATGAGTACCCACCCGTGAGCCTCCCTCGCTCCTACTGCCCCTCCTCCCCCCCCTCCCTGTGGGCGCGACGAGGAGGGAGAGAGAGAGAAGGCAGAAAGCGAGCTGCTGCTGTGCTGCCTGCCTGCCTGGCTGCTCTCTCTCTCCCCCCTCCCTCTCTGGAAATGGAACGGAACGGACGGAATAATTAGCGGGGTAGATAGGGGTCTCTGGGCATAAAGACGACGATCCGGCAGAGGTGCGGTCGGCGTCAGCCTGCCGTCCGTCCGTCCGTCCGCTTTTGGACTTGGGGCGGTGGCGGTGGGAGCGCACGCGACTACGCGACCGCGATCGGCAGAATTTCCGTCCAGCGGGGCGGAAGCGGACACGCGGTGACGTTGACACGACCACGCGGGGGATGGATTTCCCGGTTGGGTCCCTGGGGATCCGGGGATTCTCGTTCGGGCGTCCGAGTGGTTAGGTGCGGTTAATAAAGACGTGGAACGGGGACGGTGGAGGGAGGCGAGGCGAAGACTACCTGCTAGGCTAGTCCGTCCTGCACGCTGCACGCCGCACGCCACCACGCACGCCGCCACTCGCCGGCCACGGACTGGACTGGGTGCGGCCCCCTTTGTGTGTTGCTTGTGGGCTTTTGGACCGCCCGGCCGCGTGGTTCGCTAGAGACTCCGTGTCCGTCCGTCCGTCCAGACGCCGGATAGGATACTCGTGCCACCGTTGCTTTGACTGACTCGGTCGGCTGCAAATGCAACTTGGAAGGGACAGCAGGCACCCCCGCCCTCGGCCGCCACCATTCAGTCCACCGCCACCACCAGCACCAAAGCCGTCGCCCTCCTCCGGCCAGGAGATGCAGATTCCTCCTCCGCGCAGTCCGTCCGTCCGTCACTGCCGTGTCCAGTACTAAAGCGTGGACCAGACTACTCCGCGGAGGCACGACAACTGCTGACTGCTCGGAATCGGAGACGCATATTTGTCGGCCCCCCCTTCCCTCCCGCGGGTCCCGCGGGTTGGACATGGGTTGGGCGCCACGCCTGCCTTCCTTTGCTGCTGCTTTTTTTTTTTGGGAGGCGCCGCGTGCATAGCATTTTTCTGTCTCTCTTTCAACTGCCGCTCGGGCTCGGGTTCGGGTTGGGCCCAGCGCGGCCGGTCAAAGAACACACACGGTCGACGATGCTGCGCGGCGACTACTGCAGGGCAGGCACTGAAGATCAGCCACCAAAATGACAAATAGGTGCCTCTCATGGTCACGGCTGCTAGCGTTAGCGCGGCCATCCCGATCCCGGTGAGCAGTTGCAGCGCCAAGATCGATTGCGTGGACGCTGGCACCTTGCTCGCCCGCCACTCCTGTCCCGCACAAAGGACTAATTTCACGTACACAGGGTACGCTCTCGTCGCCCTCTCGTGACAGGCAGAAAACAACGACCTTAACGCCGACTGAATGCGTCCTTTATTTATTGCTACCAAAAGTTACCCCCCTCCGTCCCATGTAGTATGTCATTTTTGACTTTTTAAGTATCATGTTTGTCAATCCGTTTTATTCAAATTATTTTTGACAAATTCGTTTGACTTTTTCAACCCTTAAATTTGAGCATTCGTCTTGTTCAAAATTTTATGTAAAAATATCATTTTTTTTGTCGTATCATGCTTTATTATCAAATGTTCTTTAGAATGACTTAAATTTAATTGTTTTTATACAAATTTTTTAAATTAAACGAGTGGTCAAACGTGAGATAAAAAAGTCAAATGAATTATAATTTAAAACGGAGAGAAGCGGGGAGAAGAAGAAAATGCATGGGCGTCCCATCGCCTGTGGAACAGCAGCGCCTCGATGGCGTGGACGCTGGTGCGGTGCCTTGCACCGATTGTTGTCTCCGGGACGATCTATCGTCGCCCTCCGATCATGACAGGAAACGCCGATTGCATGCGTGCGTCCTCCCAAGCGAGTGACGTCCTCATGAGTCATGACAGCAGCGCAGCGGGGGCGAGCGCGTGGCGGTGGCGCGCGCCACAGCCGCGATCGTCGTCGTTATCGGAGGCAGGCGCAACCAGCAAACCGCAGCCCCGCGCAGCGCTGCATGTGTTCCTTGCATTCTCAAAGGATCGCATTCGCAGGTGAGGCCAACACAAGGCCGAGCGTAGCGTATCGACAAGGAATTAACCGGCCGGCGAGCGAGCAGCTACTGGCCATCTCCCGGCGACAGCGACGCCAACCGGCCGGCCGTTAACCTGGCGATATCGACGTATCGTTGCTGTCAATTGTCATGTCACATAGCCTAACTAGCTAGCTACTAGTAGATGATATGGGATGGATATGGATCGATAGCTCTCGTAGCTTAGCTAGCTATATAGGCTAGGTATCACTCAGGGTGTGTTGTGTTGTTGATGGCACCCACGGCTTTGCGTTGCTCGATCTCGTTGTTTTGTTTCTTTTGGTGATGTGATTTACCACAGTTGGGGAATTGGGATTTGGATGCAGCAATTACTTACTCCAGCCACTTCCTTCATCCAGCTAGTAGAGTACTCCTCCGTCTCAAAATAAACGACGTTTTCTCCTTTCAGAAAACATCTGCCCGACAATTATATATTAAAATATGATTAATATTTATATTACATAATTAGTATCATTGGAAAGATCTTTTGATCTAGTTTTTTAACAAATTTATTTGGAGATTTAAATCTTCTACGTATTTTCTACAAATCGAAGTCAAACTTTGTGCTTAAAAACCCAAAACGTCGTTTATTTTTGGGGACGGATGGAGTACGTGTTGCCATCCTCGCTTAATTACGTACCGTACAAGTACGCATCATCGATCACGTGTCGTGTTATCGTGTATAAGACGAAGGCCTTGTGTGCAGTAGCAACTCGACACTGGGATCTTAGAAAGGTACTAGACCCGAGCTACTAAGGACAAAGTAAAAGTACGCTTTCCTAATCGAACAAGGCCGGCAATTCAAGTTGTGTGCAATTGGGCCTTGCTTCGAACCTTGGAATAATTAAGGCCCAGGTCTTTTCAAAAGCAGAAATAATAAATTAGTTAGTTCAACGACTTTATCTCCAGCAAGTGTTGTTCACACCATAGATCGGTTGTCTAGCGCTATTGTTATCGTACAAAGTACGCACCACCATGTGTCTGTCGTGTATAACGCGGAACACAGGTGTGCAGTAACGATTCGTCTGTTGGTTTTCGAGAGGTACAAGACGGAGGCACCAAGGACAAAACGTATGATGCTTTCCTAATCCAAGCACGAAAATCTTTCCCTCCATCTGAGATAGAGAGTGAGAGGCCATTGCTGGGAACGATGGGAAGATTTCATGGTGCAGGATGTCATACGCTGCTTGAAGGAACTGCTGTCGTCATATATACCTCATCAAATTATTGATGGGTTTAAAAGATCATGCCTTGTGAAGTTTTGTGGCGGAGGTCTCTTTGCCTCTTCCGTAATGGATAGGAGGAGGGGTTGACATTTCATACAGTTGCTTATGTTGTTTGTTGATGTTGTCAGTGGTTTCTTGTTGGCAGAGTTGTCTTAGTCATAGTTATTTTGTCATTTGTTTTGCCTAATCTGATCTTCATTATTCTGCAGAGCTTCTATTGCCCTTTCCATTTCAAAAAAGAAAAAAGGTGAGGGTAAAAAAGTGCCCAACATATTGTGTGCAATTGGGCCTTAGGGACCATGGATCAAGGCCCAGGCACAATCACGCTCGATAGCTCGATGTGCATCGATCAGACAGCTCCGTGTATTGTTTCTCCGTGTTGTGTTTTTTTCAAAAAAAAAAAAAAAAAAAGAGAGATTGTTTCTCCGTGTATTCCGTGTATTTCGCTTTTAGAAAACATACAAGTACTGCAGCCAGAAATTGCAGACCCCAAGCGTGGGCTTTCATCGTCAGCAAAAGGAAAACCAATACGGTGTGTAGATCGTCGTGCAACGCGCAGCGGCCATGCTGAGATCGCAAAAACATGCGAACCATACATAATGCTCCAACACCACCTAGTAGAAGCCCATGCATGTTTCGTAGTTGCCCTGAACTGGAAACTCCATAGAGACTGCATGCGCCGGTGCCAGCAGGAGTGAAGAAAAACAAAAGCAGTCCAAGAGATCGGAGCTATGGAAAACATAAAACATGCACAAAACAAAACCTCTATTCATTTCTTTTCCCTATTCCGATCTTATTGGTACAAATCGTAATGCAATGGCACTAAAGGTAACTTTACAATCGGCATGGTGGAAAAACCTAGCACCTTATATTAACACACAAAACTACCGGTTGTCCACCACCAGACCTGGTCAATACATGTTATACAAATGGGCCAAAAGGGGATGATAATGAGAAACAACAAATTACGCTTACACAATATGGCAACTGCTCGTCTGCTCATGGAGGGGAAGGGGGCCCCTTGAAACCGCCCAAAAGAATCTAAGCTCTTTATCGGTTTAGAATCCAGCTGAAGACTACTCCGCCAGCCCTTTCGTTGCTCCACGTGTTGTCTTGGCAGCAAGATGCTTGTGGAGATGTTAGACCCTCGTATTAAACAACTGTCATGTATATCAAAACACTATTGCTTTGGTTTTTTACTTCTCATAGCAATCCAGCAAGCATGGCACCAGGGTCATTGTATGTGGCAGGTGCTGCAGTGGGCAACTGTGGCTGGAGGACCGCTGTACGAGGTGGGGCAGCCTGAACCCTTGGGATATCAATCAAATGTTCCTTGATGAACTCTTTCAACCTGTTTACCAAAAACTTTCGATCAAATTTTGCATTCACATTAGCAATAAGCCATGATAATTTTAAAGAAAAGTAGCAAGACTATACTCGAATGTCAAATATTGGTCGCCCGAGGCAACTGTAAGCGCAGTTGGGTCCTGTCTTGTGGATCTGTTTCAACTCTTATCTGCAAAGAGTCAAAAGATAAGCAGCCAAGTGTTATATCTCCCTAAAGGGATACAAAAACAGTTTGCGAGCAAGACTGCGTGTACAGCTGCTTATGTTAGTTTGCAAGTCACAAAAGATAGCTGGGTGCAAGTTACTACCACTTCGAGTGACATGAATTGAAGTTTTGCCTAAAATTAGTACAGCAGTAGCATAATTGTTTTACACAGTGGTGGCACAATACAAAACCAATGGCAACTATCAAAACCATAATTGATGAGGTGACACAAACCTATTATTTGCTGTTTGCATAGTTTTTGCTAATCTAGATCCAACTTGACAGTCACCCTAATGGGTTGCTGTTCAGTGATGGAAATGAACCTTAAAGAAAAAAAAATTGGATTGGACCAGCGTGTATTCTAAAGTCTAAACAAGGTTGATTTCATATTCTAATAACTGAATTGTGCTTGTCAGTGACAAGTTGCTCTAAGAGCTAAACAGTAACATATCAATATTTAGTGGAAATATCACCAAGCACAGATGCATTCAGTAGCCGTAAAAATTCATCACAGGGTTCATTTCTTAGCCATGGCACAGCTAAGAATACAAACAGCAGTAAATAATCATGCTTACCAGACAAAGCATGGCACGTGTTGCTTCAGAAAAGAATGTTGTGCATGCAACCAGATTGTTCGGGTTGGTATCCTAAAAAGAGCAAGAATGTCCAACTGTTTGAAAAACAAAAATGGCTCAAAATGGAGAGACAAATATCAAACTACATACAAGTCCAGGAGCGACCGCCAAGTGAAGGCTCATGAAAAGATTAGCCATCTCAGAAAGAGGCATTGGTTTCACACCTTTAACCTGTGCACATGAAAATATGGCCATTAGAAAGATTACTCAAATATTCATTATGAGAATCTTTCAGTTTCTACATCATTCAGAAGACAACTCCCCACTCCCACCATGTTGCCCCTTCCTATCCTCAACAAAACAATTGAGGCCTTACCACTTCTTGAACCTTCAGCGAATGAACAGTCAGCGCTTTCCACTGGGGAAAAACTCTTCAGGGGTAAGAGTTATAGGCTGCAAAATTTATTCAATACAACAGGGAGTCAAGTTTGGCATCCACCTGCATAAGCAAAACAAGGACAGCATTGTTACCTGGTGACAATAACAGGTGAATAAACATTCAGACACTCAGGGACAAAAATATGATAGTAGAAGAATCACCAGTGAAGTTCCAAAAGTATACGAGAAATCTAGAACCGCGACATCTTTACTTGCACGGAGATTTGCAATCTCAAGTGGAACTTGGACCTACAGAAAATAACCAAGGAATTGAAGTACGACATGAAAGAAAACTAAAAAGGTGCAAAAGCATTATACTGCATCACCAGTACCTGCGCTCTTGGAGGAATAGTATCAGGAACTGACGAAAGTTCCATTTTCAAATGACTAGGAGGCAAAATCAGTGCCCGTACTGGCGTAAGGGCTGAGGTATTTTTTTGTTACCCAGGAAAAGAACAAGACGGCCATGATGGGCACGCCACTCCGCTTTCAAACCAATCTAGACACAAGGTATAGTAGGAAAAAGAAGATGCATGTCTTTAGTGAGGATAAAACATACAGTTATGTGAAGTGATGCAACACAATCAATTTATGCAAACCTGAATGTGAGGATCCTCGTACAGCACTCCACTATCTTTTGTGCACAATATATGAAACTTTTCCTCAACATTGACAGTTGGCTGTGTAAAGCAGAATTCATTTCACAGGTGTCAGAAGAGAACATGCCCCTATAAAAAACAATTTTTACCAGCACAATAGTTTGACTGCCATACAGCCTGATGAAGGAAATAAGAGTACACATACCTGAACTGAGTTGGACGGATCATCAAGGGTGGCAAGTGCCATGTCACCAACTGGACTTTGATTAGCATTCAATCCTTGCGCAGGATTTTGCTCTATTGCAGGAGGACCCTCTATATCGCAAGAGGACCCAAAAGATCTGCCAGGAGGTCTGCGGGAGAAGTAGACTGGGATGTAGAGGGAGGTTCAGCTTTAATCTCATTGTTGATTTCAGTAATGTCTGTGTCCCTGCTCTCCACTTCGACAGGAGTTCCATTTTCTTTGGGAGCTTCAACAGGAGTCTTAGGAGCTTCTTCATAAATTACTCCACTCTCCTGAGTGTCAGAAACAGTTTGGCTAGGCATCTTCACAAGAGTGAGATGATTAGCTGGTGGTGCAGATCCATTTGCAGGGGGGTGATCAGCTACGACTAGAGCACTGGAAGTTTGTTGCTGACTTCGTAGCTTTATAGCACTTTGCTCTGCTGTGTCAATTTCAGCATCTTCAGCCTTCTTCAACAGTGCAGACTAGATTTGGCAAATAACCCACAGTAAGAAAAAAATCCTTCTCAATGGAGTAAATTGACCAAGAGAGTAGTGTATCCTATCAATGGAGTTACCTCGCGTTCAGGGAATTTCTTTTCGGCATTTCAGCCAACACATCTGCCAAAGCAGGGCCTTTCCTGCTTAGTTCAAAATATTCAACTGCTCTCTGCTGTATTTCAACATCAATATAGCTCGTACCTGGAATATAATGTAAAGAAGAGTAACAAAAGTTTAGTAACACATAAAGTGGTATATCACTAAAGCTTGAGCTTGAAGAATCATTTGTTACTTTTTTAAATATTGTGAGGATCTGTTGCTGCAGTCCAACATCAGGAGGTTGAGTGTGCATTAATATCTTGGCATAGGTTGACAGAAGAATAGCTACAGTACTTGTCCTGATGAATGGATAGTGCATGCATTAGAACATGATAGAAAATGACACTGAAGTTGCTCAAGTATGAGTTTTCACAACTTACGATACTGTCGGAAGTTTATCATTTATAATAGCAAACAATTCCTTAGGGCTACAGCCAGGTCTCGGGCCAAAAGATGGCCATACTCCCCAAGAAGGTAGGCACTCACCTGTATAGTTGTGAAAGAAGGATAATGTAATGCAAGAAAGAAAGTACGTAGGCACAAATAGGACAGTACTCAATGCCCAGGCAGATTCCATTCTCTTCTTGTAAACAAAATAAAAGACACAATAAAGGTTCTAACTTAATCAATGGGCAATTTCATGTAACAGAATATGTATTCAACATAAAGGTAAAATTATCATACTAAGGATTGTATATCATGTTTCAATGACAATTAATACTCCCCTCCGTTCCAATTGGCTTTTCTAGACATAATGTATATCTAAGTACATGGCAAAAGGTATGAATCCAGAAAAGCCAAAACGTCTTATAATTTGGAATGGAGGGAGTATCATCCAGTAACTCCGTTAATTCAGTCTTCATAAAACCACAATTTCAGCTGATAAAAAATACCTTGACCATCGTCTCATGTAAAGCAGGCTTGTCCAGATATTCTCTCGCTTTAGCTGCAGCGTATGACTGGTAAAATTGCCAAAAAAAAAAAAAGGAACCATAAATTCACCAAACAAAGTTAGAGATGATTTTGTTCAGCTAGATATATATATCTATATATATATATATGCAAACCTGTAGATCTTCGTTGTTCGTGACAAATTGTACCCACTCGATACCATATATCGTCACTAACAAAATCTCCAGCCTTGTCAATAAGCTGAAGAATAACATCAACATACCTACACAAATACAAGTCAGATACAACAAAAACTTATGGTGAAGAAATTGCAAAAATTAAAATGTGCATATAACTAACAACACAATTTGCTACAGTTGTTAAATCCAAAAACGAGATCCAATCTAGGAGGAACTAGGTGTTTTTTTTTCATTAAGATAAATAAGCACCCAAATTCAGTCCAAGAGAGGACTTGAACCCCGGAGGTTGGGTGCATAAACACAATTAAATACCAGGTTGAGCACAACTATAGCATTCCTCTTTAAAAAATTTACATCTAGAAAGATGTGCAAGCAATAAAAGCATCAAACAGTTACTGGTTTCAAAAAAATCATTCCTTATCAAGGTTATTATCATATAATTAGGCAAAGCACAGTTATAACATGTAACTTCATGGTTGCAATTGTCACATATGTCCTACAGATGCCAAATTTGCAACAATAGTAACTGGAAAACTGGCAGATCCTGTGATCAAAATCTTACCACAATAGTTCTGGAGCAAATTTTTCTGCAAGAATAGCTGCCTCCAGAGACAACTCTTCACGCATTGCAAATTCAGCTGTATTAAGGTACTGTGAGGTAAGAGAAGAGGATTCAGTCTTAGAAAGTAGGAAAGACACAAATAAACAATAGTACAGTGCGCACTGTGCAGGACACTGAAGATTAATTACCTGCAACAACTCCTCAACAATTTCCTTTGCGTTTGTAACATCACACATGCCATATAATAAATCAAGTGCCCTCCGTCTAATGCTGCAATACAATAACATGAAGTTGCAGCAAAGTTGAATGTGGTATAGTTTATTGAAAAGAAAAACAGAATCCACAGATAGGCAAAGAGCTAATACAAATTACATCCTGCACAAGTGAAAATTTAAACACTGTTTATTCTTAGTTCCTCTTCTTTCTCCCAATGTGCCACAAACCCATCAAATAGTTAGTTGTGGGAATCATGGGGTTCTTTTACTTGATTTTTGGTGAGTGAGTTAAAAGAGACAGACCTACCTCTGTAAGAAAACACATTAAGTAATGTATATAATTTATCTATAGACATGGTTTGTAATACACAAGCCGACCCATGCATTTTCATGGATATCTAATCTACTAGACTTTTAACATGAAAAGTAGATCATTTGAGAGTGGGTTCGCTGTGATTGTTTTCAAGTGATCTGCCACTGGTTTTCCTGAGGAGTCCAATGGCTGCTTCTTTTTTCTACACTACCTGGGAACTTTCTTCTTTTCTACACTACCTGTTCACCCTTTACTAACATGTAACATGATACAATCCAAAGTCGCTCCCCAATGCAAGAGATTGTGAGTAACTTCAGAGATTCTAAGACAATTACAATATGAATATGATGAATGATTGAATGGGGCACTTTACACATAAACCTGAATGACTGGACCCACTACCATCATTAAAAAACAATAAAACTGCATTTCAGCTAGTATTTGTGACTCGTTGATTTCATTTTATCCCAACCCAACTTGATTCAGACTAAAAGGTTTTGCTGTTGTATTTGGAAAAGTGTGGAGTTGATGTAGAAGCCACCCTAGATAATTCAGAATATCATATCATCCATTGGGAAAGAGTCTGGATGTCATGTTATACCATTCAATTCTTTTGAAAAGTATAGAAAATTACAGACCGAAGATAGTCAAACCTGATATCTGGATCCTTCAAAGATGTGATGATCTGAGCCTGGTGCCTTTTAATGATATCCTGCACATCTGTTACTAACAGCATCCTAGTCATGTTTTCCTGAAAGATGGATTGATTACTGTTTCAATATGGTAAATTTACACTTACACAACTTGATGTGGAAGCAAGACTGCCAGCAAAAGGCATTAATCAAGTTACATATTAGCAAGAAATGCAATTACCAGACCGAGGTACCGAATGTTTGGCTCCCGGACTGCAATAAACTTCCCAAGAAGAGCCACACACTGTGACATCATCTCCTTTTCAGCATCCAGATGCATGACCTATATGGAGTATTATACATGCAAACAGACTTCATTAAAAAGATAAGATACCAAACTGTTATTTTGTGTAACATGACTTAATGGATAAAAGGAATTTGCAAAAAATTTTTTTTTTGGAGAAAAGGAAAATGCAAGGTCAAACATGTGGGGGGTGGGGTAATCGCTAAAGTCAGTGCAAACTCACCAGAGCAAGAGCTTCAAAAAGAACAGCATGTGAAGCATTGTTCTTGTTAACATTTTAACAACATCAGTACCCATCAAAATGCGCTGTAAAACCTGAAGGATGACAATAATATCATTATAGTCCACACATTTTTGTACAGGTGCAGTAGAAAAGTTTAAAGAAAAGCTAGTACCTCAAACAAAGCTCGTCTTTGCGTTGGGATCTTCAATGGTAGGGAAGTACTGAAGAGCTCTCATTGTCTTAACCTGTGAAAATAAAACTTTATCCTTAGTTATGGGGACCATTTCCATCCAATGTGTATGCATGTTTTCCTTCAACACACCAACATAGAACCAAACATGTAAAATAATTCAACTCCGTAAAGAAAGACTCTATAATATCAAACGATCTGCGCCGCTGCCATGGCCAATGCACTACCTAAGTCTACTATGAAGAAAAAAATATTCAATCTCCCTAACGACAAAAAGAAACAGGCATCCTAACAATAGGAACTCCACATGTTTAGTTTCAGTAATTAAGGCATGTGGTAAGCTTCAAAAAACTATCCCTGCATCACAACTTACCTAAGTAGCTTTAGAGTGACTCTTATGGAAGGTTTATTTAGCAACCATATAGTCATGACTAATTGCTTGTGTTGCTATTTAAATACCTCCAAACGCAGCCTAACTGGAGTTACTGGTCAAGTTTAATAGAAGGTAACAACCTAATGGCCACTAATTAAATACAGATCTGACCTAACTTTACTAATAAATAAGCTGAATGAATGGGTGATAGCATGAAAGGGGAGTACCTGAAGCCAAGGAGATGGAATTCCATAGTATGTGTACTCTTGCGGAATATCTTGATTTCTTGCTAACCTCTCCAATATTCTTACACATTTTGGAAGACAATTCCAATATGCTTCGGCATTGTTGGATACTAGTGAAACAAAAAGACTCATGACTGATGTTAGCACACCTAGATCACGTTCATCTAGAAGTTGTGCCATTCGATCAGCCCTGATATACAGAATTCAATCAGCCTATTAATTAAGTAGAGTATAATATAATGTAAAACTTCCATATTGTATAATGTTAGTACCAGCCATCAATATTCACAACATCAGGGTTCTTCCTATAAAGCCGCAGAAGGCATAGAGCAGCCTTCTTTCTGACAACAGGACGGCAACTGCTTGAAATCTGACATAAAAATGTTTTTATTAATTTCATCATACAGAAAACGATGAAAGGGAGACATTAGCAATAGAACATTAAACACAAGAAGTTTCTGGACATCTGGGGCTAGTGACTCAGAAAATTCTTTCCCACCAATGTTACCTACCTGAAAAATATTTCAATAAAAGATGACACAGGAGACAGTGAAAAGGTGTAATTGCATGGGAGAATAATATAAGAGCTAGACTACAAATCTTAGAGCTGGTGAAATAGACTAAATTCAGTGTTGACATGTGGTAGAGGTAGCAAGCGTGCAATATCATATGTCATAAACTAACTATTATGAAGCTCAAGCCACAGAAACCAAAAAAAAAAAAAAAAAATACAACAAAAAAAGGGTAACAAACATAAGGCGCACAAGTTACAGAAAAAAAAAACATTAATTAACATAAAAATGCCTAAAATATAGTAAAAGTTCTTAACAGCATGCTCTACAAATTTGACAGTGCTTTCAAGTTTGAGCTGTTTATTTTCCTTAGTAGTGTTTGTACCAATTTTATGTCCTTAACAGCTTATTTTTCCTTAATAGTGTTTGTACCAAGTTTAAAATGTGGCGTCAGTGTCTGTGTGAGGTGTTGTTTGGCACTTGCCCTTTACCCTCTACTTTATATGAAAAAAGATAGTTTTAATATGACAAAAGTGCTTTTTCTAAGTCAAATTTAAGTGATAGTTAGAAAAAGATATGACCAAGTCCCCAGATAAAACAGAGAATGACAAGACAGGATGGCATACCATTGTCAATGCTAAGCACTGGAAAGTCTCATTTCGTCCGATTATGTCATTCCTTACTGTATTTATTACCATTCTTAAGAAATCATTATTCTCATTCAGTAAGCAAGATGTCACAATATACCCGACCTGCAGCATGCATTAAAGGATAGCATTTAGTAAACAGATACACTAAGAAAGTAAGAAACCTTGATTATTCTACATCAAATTTAAGAATACCATTTGAGCAAAACTGCTATGACAAAGAATATTAAAACTGAATGTCATACCTGCTTCTCAGGATACTTTGGTGCAGATATCAACGAGACAGTTTCCAAATGCCCAAAATCAACATCATAACCCAGCATATAAATATAAAGCATTTTCCATACATATTTTTTCTTCTCATATGGTGATAAGCCCTGCAAGATAAGAAATCACATGGTTTAGCATTGGTTGCAAACTAGTGCCCACGGTCTGGGGGGTTCAGGAACATTAAGGGTAGGGCTACAACTGCATGATATAACAAAATTACTTCAAGGGAAAGCAGGTCCTTGGTGATCAAAGTTTTTCTTCGATGGAAATAGTTATCTTTGGCACTCTACTTCTACACAAGGTTAACAAGAACTTCCTGCCATGGTCCACATAGTTTTGATGCATTGGCAAAAAACATAAGTACACTCCACGACAGGAAAAGTAGTTACCAGATTTGTCGTTTTTTATGGGGCAGTTTGCATGCGTTGATGAGATTGATATCCCCACATGATTAATGTTGTATAGCACAGTGTGTGGTGATATTTTATTTTAGTGCAGAACTACATTGATCCCTAGTGCAGGTCCATGAATTTAAGAACATCTATATTTGGCAAGTATATCAGCAGTTTCGTTTCATATGTCTAAAATTTAGTATTTGTGCAAACATCAAATGCCAAGCATGTCATGGAGCATTGTTATTGGACTATTAGTAACAAAACTCACAACAAACATTCAGATTCCGTAATCCCACAGTTAGAACACATCTCTCTTTTCGTGAACAAGTTTCAAATAACACTTTAGAGAAAATGAGGGGCAAAGCAATGGATAAGAAACCTTAGTGAGTCTGAAAAAAAAGAGGGGCGAGAACTATTGATGCTAAATCAACATAAGATGCTGCAAAAACTGGAGAGGGTCAAAGAAAATCAGCTAGCTGTTTGACCCTGGGGTTCAAAGGTGCACTATAGCAATGCCAAAAGCCCACTATCTATAACTTCCAAGAGGATCCAAATCTACCAGTTGCAGCGTGAGTTGATCATTTCATAGTTGCAAGCTGTTTCCAGATAAGCACGAACAGCCAAAGGCTAAAATGGCTGAGCTCGAACATAAGTCATTCGGAATGATCAGCGTGGCAAAACGCTGTTGCAACCATTTCACGATTAAGACTTAAGAGACAGGATTGCCCGCCCTTGCAGCCTCATGAGACCGAAACAGTATAGTTCAGCATAATCCTGTCGGACAGGAAACAAGTTTGAAACTAGGACAGCTCGAAATGACGCTGGGGAGCTTCCTGTCCCAAACACACCACTAAACAGTAAGAACCAAATCGGCTCCGTGCAGTTCCTGAATTCTCGTCTAGCTAGACAGCTAGAGCAAAATCCCGAGCGCTCTACGCCTCAATTACGCAAATGCGTTGGCAACTAGCAACCAGCATCAAACAAAAGTCTCAGCGGAGAGGGAGGGAGCAAGCGTGTGACCTTCTCGTTTTTGAAGCGCGTGCGGATGTTGCCGAGCTCCTTGTCGACGCGGAGGCGCTCCTGCTCCTTGTTGTGGCAGTTGCGTATGTCGCTGATGAAGACCGAGAGCCCCCGCATCCCCGAGAGCGCCATCACCTCCTGCTCCGGCCGCCGCCGCGGCCGCCGCTGCCTCTAGAGAAACTCCAGATCCGCGTGTCGCCACGCGAGATCTGGCGCCCGGATCGGGGAGCAAAACCCTACGGGTCGCCGGAATGGATCGGAGCCTCCGCGCGCGGAGGCGACGCCGGGTCGCCGGGAGGAGGAAGCTGTTTTGATTCGTCCGCGGCGGTCGTCGTAGGTGGGCGGGGGCTGGGGGAGGAGGTGCGCGGCTGATCTGCCTGCCTGTCTGCCCCGCCGGTGTGTGTCTGCGTGTGCTGGATTGGGGACGCTTTTCCGCTCGTTTCTGGAAGGTTTATTGCGTCTGCCTGCCAAGGAAGAGGAAAAAAATTGGCGTGACTGGTCGGGTTGAAGTTTAAACTCGTCCACGACCAGCAGGCCCTGGATGGCTGCTCGCTTCTCGGGCTGCAGCCGCCCTGGGATGGGAGTTGCAAGCAAGAACATGGGAATAGAGAGAAATTTTCTAGAAATGCAGTTGCAAATAGAAGACATAAAAACATAGAAATTTTAAATAAATGATTAGTTGCATATGTCTAGGAAAATATAGAATTTTAATTAAGAGTTTTAAGTGGAAGCTGATTTTATAGTTTTTCACCAAAACGGGAGTACATAAAAAAAAAAAAAAAAAATTCTACACCATCTACTCCGTTGGTGTGAAGAAAAGGCATCAACAGCAGTAATTTCTATAGAAATTCTAATCCCATGTCTTTTCTCTGTTTTTTTCCTGTGAACCAAATGGTCCTTCACCTCTCCATCTAGATAGAGATTTGGGGTTGACCTTCATCTCCTGCTTCAAGTGGCCTGATGGTTTATTTTGGAGCTATCAAAAGTTCTAATTCGCGTCGGTTAAGTTCTTTCATTTTCATATGCTCATTTAAGTATTATACATATACTCCTTAAATCCAGAAAACCAACTCCCTCGAGTTGTCTTAAATCAATTTTCTCTTATATTCGTCTTCTTAGTCTTCTTCTAAATTCTCGTATTCTTCTCTGAGTCATCTTTAGAGCTCTCATATTCTTCTTTTGAGTTTTTTTTTTTTTTTATACCTAGTTAAGTTTACCAAAAACACATACATTTATGTTACTGAATGAGTGTATTATGAAAATATAATTTATGATATATTTAATGATATAAATTTTATTTTTTCTCTATAAATGCAGTCAAATTTAAAAAGAATTGTAAAATCACCGAAATCACCGCTTATTAAATCGGCCGAACAAGTTACAGACGCAGCACACAAGTAGCTATGAATATGGAGTGAGCGATTATGGTTTCAAACACCTGGTGGCCTGGATGGTTTACTCGGAAGCTATCAAAAGTTCTAATGATTCGGGTCGGTTCAGTTGTTTCATTTTCATATGCTCGTTTAAGTATTACATATACTCCTTCCATCTTGAAATAAACCAATTCCTCGAGTTGTCTTAAATCACCATTTTTTTTATATCTAGTTAAGTTTATTAAAAACACATATATTTGTGTTACTAAATGACTATATTATGAAAATATAATTTATGATGTATCTAATGATATTAATTTAATGTTATAATTTTTGTGTTTTTCTCTGTACATTTTTAAAAAAGTGTAAAAATCATTCAAGATCTCGTTCCGATGATGCCACACGCAGGGGGTGCATGCCCGTGCTACACCACAGCCCAGGGGCGCCATCACCCTCCTATGGCGCAGTGCATTGAGTCGGCGCCGCTAGGGCTCGGCCAACACGTTGGCAGCCACCGCTGCAGGCCCGCGACGGCCGTTGCAACCCCTGTCCGGGTGTGGTGATGGAGAGGGAGACAGAGAGATCGATGGGGTGAGAGAGAGGAGGAAGCTGGATGAGATTTTTGTTTCTCTAGATCTGGGACGAGGAGCCAGAGAAGCTAAAGAGGAGAGAAACGGGCAAAGAAAATGAGAAGCAGAACGAGGAGCCACTTCGGGCAAAATCCGCTTCAAGCAACTCTGGCCACCCGATTGAGGATCTGACGGCCACAGGAATTTTGGGAGACGTGGTCTTTTCTTCTGTTGGAAGCCGCGACATTTACCTAGTAGTAGGGGGACAAAAAGAATTGATTAGACGTTGTCGGGGCCATGTCCCGCTCAAGGCCGCTACATGTGGGGTCGGGGGTGAAGGGAATCTCCCCCCACCGCCGCTTTTCTCGACGCCGTGAACGGACGGATCGGCCGGTCTCTTCTCCCCATCTATAAACCGGAGCAAAACCCTCCGAAAACCCCAATCAACACACATTGGCTTCCGCGGCGAGGAAGGAGGAGCACTGCAGCGAAGAAGGAGCACTGCGCCGGGACATCCGTCGCGTTCTCCTCGGAAGTAAGCGACTTTCTCGTATCTAGTGCTTGTCGCTCGTATGAAATGATGGTCTTTTGCTTGATCTTGCCACGGTGCTTGCCGCTCGTGCAAAATGCTGGTCTTTTGCTCGATCTTGCCACGGTCTCGCATCGAAAGGCCGGGATTGTGCGAAATGCTGGCCTTTTGCTCGATCTTGCCACGATCGCGTCGGAAGGAGGCAGAGGAGTTGGTTTGGGGACTGGGTCAGGGCTCGGGAAGAGTTGCTTGCGTCGTGGAGGAGGGGCGGCCGGGTCGGGTTGCCGAGCGGCGACGAGTCCGTACTCTTATGAGGACGCTGCAACCGTATCCCTTACCTCGGTAAGGGTCTTAGTAACTTCTTGCTACTAATATTAATGCATGTTTGTTGTAAAAAAAAAAATCTGGTTTTTATTATCGGTCGAATTATATAAACGGTCTTTAAAGTGAACTGGATGATTTATTAGTTTTTATTTACCAATTGACTGCGGTCCGGTCCTTAATAACTATATGTGTTGGTGCCGTAGAGGTCGTGCCGATGCAACAAAAAAACACGTAAAAATGCTAGCCATCCAACCATGACACACCTGAGTAAGCCCGAAGCGCATGCTAATCCTGAGTAGTACAGTATTTTTTTTTTGACAACCCTGAGTAGTACAGTATTATTCCACTAACAAGACTGTACGTACTGGCGTGGCGTAGTGTAAACCAGTGGCTGTTACTTACGCAAGTCAACTGTTACAATAGATTATTTTTTCCCAAAAAAAAAAAAAGAGAAAGCAATAGACTTGGTAGAATTCAACCACTTAAACATACATGGAACAAGAAATAAATATGCAAGGTACACTCATTAGACTTCACTTCAAATTCTAAACGAAATCCAGACCCATCTGGCCATACAATAGATACTACGGCTGTTTGCTAGCTTACAATAGATACCACGACTACGGCACCACAATTCAACTATTGATTGTATATATCCTAAAGTGGAAAAAGTCTACATCACCCCCTCAACTATGGGTGGTAGACTACATAACCCCACAACATGAAGCGGTTATAGTCCCCGAACTTTCAAAAACCGGTCAAATTACCCCTTTAAAGCAGTTTTGAAAAATCATAGTAAATCACAGAAAAATCGTAAAATGAAAAATCAAATTGTGTTAGACTCTAAATGAGTAGATCTACACAATAAACATATAATATGGTATGCTTTAGTTCATTTTTTTGCTGCAGCTTTAAATTTCTGTTTTTCCTCATAGTCTGTAAAAAAATGTACTAAAGCATACCATATTATGTGTTCATTGTGTAGATCTACTCATTCGAGTCTAACACAATTTGAATTTCATTTTACGCATTTTTCTGTGATTTACTATGATTTTTCAAAACCGCAGGGGGTAATTTGACCGATTTTTTGAAAGTTCGCGGGTGATATAGACCGCTTCATAGGTTGGGGTTATGTAGTTTATCACCCATAGTTGAGGGGGTGATGTAGACTTTTTTCCAAAGTGTTGTATAAACGGTGCCCCTTTATTTCACTTAGCTCACTCTTAGCTTATTTCTTATTCCCCTTAGGAGTAGATGCTGGTAGCAGTGTGGTACTAAGATCACTGTCGGCATTGTTGCTTCCTAACATCCGCAGAATATTTTCATCCTTAATATCACGGAACTTCCAGAAGAGTATAATCGCACCAAGCAACAAGAGAAGAGATAGCAGCCATGAATACCACGTGTTCATTGTCCTGTACATCGACACCACCGCGACACTGCTCGCCGCCAAAAAGAAGCAGGGGTACATATGCTACAAGGGCAGAGACATCAACAAAAGATTAGTAGGCAGGCATGATAAATAATGTGTTAATTAGTTCCTCATCAGGAAACATAAATTGTACTCGTACTGTGTTAGAAATTATATTATATTATATCAACAATAACGAACAGCATGACATGCATGAGCCAAACATATATTGTATATTGGTGGGTTCAAATAAGATTAACTCATAGTCATAGGATGCTATTGCTATCACGCAGGCCCGAAGTAGCAGAAATCAAAATCAGGATGCTATTGCTTCCAGGCCCGAAGTCATTTTGGTATATAACTAGCAGAAATAGAAATCGAAATCTAAAGAGGAGCAAGTAAACACAAAATAACCGTAGGGCAGAGAATTCCTCACCAGTAAGACCTTGACACACATGACCTTGACCTTAAGATGTTTGAATTGAACATCGTCTTCCTCCTTCTTCAGCCCGGTGATGCCTTTCTCAAGATCTACGCAAGGATCCGACATCTTCGTTCCAACGACTCCTATCCTTCAGTCCCCCGGCGGCACGACACCTCAGGATCCGCCGACGGAGATTGAGCAGATTTGCTGCCTCACTTCAGCCCCGGTGGCGCACACAGGTTGATTTGGTTCACGGGAAGGGGCGGAGGCCGGAGGTTCGATCGTTTTTATGAGGCTAGGCCCTTTTCTAATCGGTCACGGCCTCACGGGCCTGCCTGTCATCGACTAGGACTAGTAGGACGTGGTGCGGTCCGTCGCTTCCTTCCCGCCCTGACTTGACTTTCTCCTGCTCCTCTACTCTAATCCCGCCTCCGACAGTCCCTATACGGTTCATTGTCGATTTTTAATTTAGGGGAGTTGCTATATCTCTTTCAAAAAAAAAAACAACGTAACGTGATACTTGGATCATCATCCAAGAGTGAGATCTGTCATCAACACTGCATGTATAAAGTGTTAGCTAGCGAGACGTGTTAAACAATTTTACCACAGCAGACAAGTGACAATTAACAAATTTTTCTATGGAAAAACAAGGACAAAAAGAGGGTGTTATGTCCTAGCACAAAGCACAAGATACAAATTTGAACAGTTTTACCACAGCGGACAAATTTCTTGGCACACACCGGACAGAGCACACGTCAAGATAGAGTTAACAAATTTCTTTCAACATAGACATAGGAAAGGTGTTAATGTAATCATTAGGTGTTAAAAATAGTAGTTTATATATATTTTAAGTATGTTCCCTTATTATAAATATAATATATTAGCGGTTCATCTAATCATCTAATGATATTAACTTTACACCATAAATATTAATAGTTTTCTTCTATACTTGATTTTGATCATCAAAGTAAGAAATCTTTTAGGAGGTGAGAATAATATTTTCAGATTGCACAGTTACCCTCTAAATTTTGGCCAGGAATATATAGGAATCGAGCGAGTATATTAATTCAACTCTGATAACGAAACTGCACGGAGGGACTATAGGGTCTACTGGTGGTGTGGCAACATATATTTTGAGACACCTATTAGGCTTTATAGACTAGTGTATTTGGCTTTTCCCAAACATGAATATGTGTGTTTGGTTACTGCGCAAACATGAGCCTGGCTTAGTCGAAGTTCTTGTTTGGTTCATTGCGTTCTTTGGATACAATCATCAGGTCTCAACATCGGTAAGTTTACCTCCTTAGAAGCAATTTGTCGAATAAGCACCGGATCTCGCGACCGAAGCGAGAGCTGGACGCCGCCGGAGGATGGTGGCCCCGCAAGGTGAGCGAGAGGAGGGGCCCACGGAGGAGGGAGACACGGTTCCGCACGGAGGCGGAGGAAGTGTTCGGCAACAATGATGAGCTCGAGCATGCATCGTGGAATTAGGGCGGTGAAGGAAACAAGCAAGAGAGTGAGACGAGTGGGCGATCGCCAAAGCCGGGCCCCCGAAAACAGAGGCCCCGTAAAAACGCCACCCCTCCGTTTTTCTAGAAGCCCGCTATGTGGTGTACGATGACCGTGGAAAACTGGCTAACATGTCGCAAGAAGCAACCAAACCTCCGATTCCCCGCCCGGTCGCCCGGCCGCTAGAGCCACCATTCAAATATGTCCATACAAATCGAAGGTTCTCCCACGCCCGCAGAAAGTAGAACCCGCATGGGTAGAAAGTAATCGGGCCGGGCTAGGTAATGCAAATAAACACCAGACAGTAACCTTCTAATTATAGGGCCCACATGTACTAATTATCGGTACAACGACCTTTAATAGCCACATATGTGCACCCATAACCCGAAAAGTACTATTAACTATTCCAACCAGGATCCGTTACGAGGTCTTTGCAGTATTACAACGATTTTCTTACATAATCGAGTAAAACAAATGGAAGACTTATATTACAATAATTTTACAACCATTTATCTAAAACAAGTTTTACAATATATAAGTAGGAGTAGCGTAAAGTTTATTACATATTTTACACTAAAAGACCACGCCCACGGGTCTCACCACTCACTCATCTTCACTTTCCTCCTCGATGGATCGTCATGCAACACGGTCCCGTGCGCACATGACTACCGGTCCCGCAACATGGGTTAACAAACCCCGAAAGCGGGGAGTACTCAACAAGTCTTACCCGACTAAAGAAAATAGGAGAAGACTTCGGGAATGCTGGTCTAATAGGATTCAAGGTAAGACTTTTAGCAAGAATCAAGGACTCTTTTTTTAAAAGCTTACTAGTAGTGAGTTCTTACTTTCAATATTTTAATCCCATTTAAGTTTCTCACCTACTCTAGGTGATCTTACACTAGAGCACACACTTCTTGGATATTCCATCACTTATTCCATCTCTTCATAGTTCCATAATTAATCTACGATGTAAGGGGAAACCAAGTCTCCATATCCCAGAAGCACGGCGATTTCGAAATCGATTAACCCAATTTGGGGAGTTCTTTCCACACGACATATGTAGCACTTAAGCTTGTATATATCAACCCTTTCTTGGATACTCAAAAACGGAACCGCCCCACGCCACCCGAGCACAAGTACACCTCACACCCGGGAATCTAACCCACGGCATCCGGGACTTTAACCCACGAGTGTACACGCTACTCCCGCCATCTCTCCACTCCCCGGTCGTGGTTTATGCGTTTCGATTTGACACCCCCAGAGATCGGGCTTACCGGAGTATGTGGTCGATTACTAGTTTCGATCGCCACGGGGCGACGCCTTGACGAGGCGTGCCATTGGTCAAAAGACCTCAGCGCGCTTTACGTTCCAAAGTCTCGGTCCACATTGCTTACAACGAACGGTCCTTAATCGACAAGCCGGAAATACTACTTTGAGACTCCATTCTCGGATTGCAAATTACCCGACCGGTCTCAAGTTAAACACCATATTCCAATATGGTTTCATAACATAGCATCCTTTCTCAACAACCGCCCCATTCGGGCTATGATTGAATACTTAGCACATTTTGACTCAAAAAGTCTAACTAATTAAGCATGGCTAAGCATCACTAAGCATTTTTTGAAATTAAACAGTTAACAAGAATGGTATAGCAATAATCAAGGATGGGTAATGCATCAATTAGGTTATCACACAACTCATATCACCTAATGCAAAGGTATAAAGCAAAGGTGATATAAAGCTTTGTAAAAATACAAGGAATGTTTAAATGAACCGGGGCTTGCCTTGGTTGTGAAATAACCCGACTTTTGACGGAGGATCACAATAATCGAAACTCGGATCAACAAGGAAACCCTCTTGTAAGCTTGGTCGACGATCTCTTGATCACCTTCGTTTACTACACGCTAAAGAATAATATATGCTTTACATGATGCTGTGTATATAAACATGATGCTTGGCGAGAGTGCATGAAACGATAAACACTTGAGTACAACTTTCCTTCACGATAAAGTTGCAATCCAACAAAACCAACTTGTTGAACTACTCTACGAGATATCATCACCATTGCCTAAGGAGTTTTCAAGGACCATTTGATAGCGGTATGGTTTAGGGTTCACTAAATAATCCAAAATTCACCCAAAACCCTAGGTTATAAGACATTAAACAAATTATTTAACACATGAAATAATAGAGCATAAAATAATAAATATTTTAACTTTCTTTAAACAAGCTCAAATTTTTTTTGTACAGATAGATCATGTCATAAAAAACAGTGTCAAAATAATTTTCATGATTTTTGGATAAATAGAATAATTATTAAAAATCAAGGAAGATGCATTTTTCAATTAAAATTTGTATTTTTAAATCATGCCCAAACTATTTAAAATTCAAGTTTCATAATTTTCCTAGATAGTAAATATGATGGGAAGGCTACACAAAAAAATTTTATGATTTTAGAACCCATATTTGAATTTATATGAAATTTGGAAAATCGGACACTATTCAAATAAATAAAATTGAATAAAACATTTCATAAATGAAAAAGGGTTTCAGGTTGAATCTGCCCCAAGATCGCATACACGGTCCAATATCTGTTCACGCCCACTATCGTGTATGACGGACCGCCCGGTGGAATAGTGTTGGGCGGCCCGGTGAGCGATATGTGCCCGCCCGTTATGCACATTTGGCCCGGCTAAGGTGAACTTCGCGGCGACGACGGCTCAGGGGGCCTCACAAGCGGCGGTAGCGGCCGTGTTTCGGCGTCGGCAAGATGGGCCAAATGAAAAACGGAAAGAAGGAGGGGGCCAGAGCTCACCGCGGTGCTTGGACACGAGTCGGTTTGGGCCGGGACGCCAGAAGGTCCTAGATGGCTAGAGGGGGTGAATAGCCTATAAAAAATTTCTACAAGCTCAACTAAACAAACCGATTAGTATAAAACACGGCGAAAAGCGGTTTGCACTAGCTCTAATGGTCAAGCAAGCCTTCTAGTGACAAGACTAAATAATTCTATGATCTCTAGTCCACTCCAAGGTCTATGTCACTATTCTAACTAATGAACAATCCTAATATGGTCCTTATGCTAGCAAGAACAACTACACAAGGCAAAGCTAGCTCTCTACACAAAGTAAACTAGGAAAGTAAAGCAAGAGTGAGAAGCTCGTTATACCGACTTGTAGAGGATGTCAACCAATCACCGGGATGAGGATGAACAATCAATCACTTTCGATGGTGATGATCCACACACGAAGACAATGAACAAGTTGATTTGTTCACCCCGAGTTCGCTTGTACACCGACAACTACTCTCGGTTGTGCCGACCAACACAAGGATGGTGTGTTTGAGCTAGGCGGTGCCCTTGCTAGCCTCAACACACCACTCAACAAGTGTGGTACCCAAAGCACGAGCAATGTATTCCTTGCACTTTGTCTTCCCGACGCAGGAGTGTGTAATCCTCTCACAAATCAACCGGAGGTGGCCAAGAAACAATCACCTCTTCTTGCCAACAACTCCACCACTTCACCAAGCGGCTAGGAGCGGTGCCTCCAAGAGAAACGGAAATCCACCGTCTCAACGATCCCCAAGTGCCTCTAAATGCAAGAACTTCGATGCAATGCACTAGGATCAACTCTTCTCTCAAGAATGAAGCTCAAATCAAGAATGAGAGAGGAGGGAGGCTTGCTTGCTTGCTCAAAGATGTTAGGAGTGATTTAAAATGACCAAGAGAGAGAGCAAGTGGCGTACCAAGGTGGTATATATATAGGCCACACCACGAAGTGTGGTGGAAAGGGTGGAAAAACACACTCGCGCCAGGGCCCCTTTGGACAAGACCGACCGGACTCACGGTGAGTCCGGGTCACAACCGACAAGCCAAAACCGACCGGCCGACCCTCGTCTCGAGAGCTTCCGGCCGCGAAGTCCGGTCATGCTTCCGGGTCGCGACGGACGATCCGGTCGGCGCTGGCCCCCGTCACCCGCCGACGCCGAAAGCCGCTTGCGCGAGCTCTCGCCAGACGCGATCGACCGGACCGTCCGTCACTTCCGACCGACTTCCCGGCCGGCGGCGTCGCCGGCCACACAACGAGCCGCAAATTCGCCGTTTTCGTCGCCGTTCTTTTCGCCTTTGCTCCAAACCGACTTCCGCCACTTGTTTCTTGTTGCCGACACACCGAAGAACACCTCGACACCATGTGTTAGCATTTTCGAAACCGATTTTCGACAAGGACGGAGTTAGCACTTTAGGTTAGAATGCATGCATATGAGACTTGAACCTAAAGGCACATGAGGATCGATATGTATGAAAGTTTTCCCTCTTTATAGTACCGGCTTATCGATCCTATAATCACCCACACCCTCTATGGTGTCTTGGGTGTGAAATCAAAAGCCCTATGGTTATACCTTTGCCTTGGGACCTTTGATCTCCAAACTCCACCGAAGTTGCATGCTTGATCACCTTTTTGGATCACCTCGATCCATTCTCCATGATCACCAAGCACCAACTCCAAAGACGACCAATCTCCAATCATGTCAAACACTTAGCATTGAGAGATTAGTCCTTAGGTGTCACTAATTAGCCAAAACCAAACTAGAGATCTTGACGCCGGCGGAGCTAGGTCACCGGCGGCGGCGATTTTCTAAAAAGGGGAAAACGCGGCGGCGATGCCGCATATTTATAGCAAGGGATGGGTGGTGAATTGGCCAAGGTCGTCATGAACCTCCTCGGGGGCGACGCGAGAAGAATCGGGCGTTTTTGGCGGCGTGAAGCTCAACGCCCGGCGGTGGCGGCCGGTGAGGCGTCTAAGTTATCAGAGCGGCCCGATTCCAAACCCTAGATTCAAAATTATTCCAAAAATTTGAACTGAACTCAAAAATCTCCAAAAACAAAGTTTGCTTAAAATTTCAAGATCTACAAATTTCATAATTGGAACATTTTCAAATTCGGCCTGAAATTGGACTTTTTGAAATAGGGTCAAAAAGTAGGAAATTTGAATTCAAAATTACTTTTAAAATTATGTAGAAACTTGAAAAACTTTGTACACATCTTTTGTTCATCATAAAAAGATCTACAAACTAGCTTTTGGAAATTTTATCAAATTTTGCTTAGATTTTGAAATAGAGAAAAGGGGGTAATTAGGGTTTTGTCGAATTCAAAATTACTTTAAAATTTTGAACTAAACTTTGAAAACTCAAAATACCAACTTGGCTCAACTTTGAAAACTCTACCATTTCCCTTTTGTGACCACCCTCAAATTCTTGATAAATTTTGAAATAAAGAAAGAGGGACAAACTAGGGTTTAGAAATTAGGGTTTAAATGTGTGGGGTAACTTCCGGATTCTCGATTCTTTCCGCGTCTTTTTCGACCGACAACGTAACCAAACATAAAATAAACTTATTTTAGTTCAATGCAACACATAGTGGGCTAAACATGTATGCTCTGCGAATGATCATGATGACATGTCATATTTTAGTAATAGTAACACCGGGGGTGTTACAAACACTCGCCGACCGCCACACAACACAAGCCGCTTGTAGCTGCCGTCATGCTTTCAGCGCGGCTGCTACTAACCATAGAACACTTTATCTCTTTGTCCAAAGTTTAGCCAACCTTGCTCATAAAATGGATATTTGTTCATTGGACCATAAGTTTGAGCTAAAGTGGCCTCAAATTTAGTCCCAAAAATTTAACCAAGTAAACTTAACGAGTTCCAAATACGGCCTTAATCTAAGAGCTCATGGAATCCCCGGATAAAAAACGGACTAGAACAAAATTTAGCCAAGTAAACTTTTTTACGAGTTCGAAATACGGCCTTAATCTAAGAGCTCATGGAATCCGCGAATAAAAACGGATTAGAAGGATCTTTTGGTGACATAATTACATTGTAAGTAGAGTGGAGATAGGTAATCGAGATGGATGCACGACAGCCTTGATCGGTTAACTAATCTAATCCAAACTGGTTGCGACGCAATCACGCAACGCAATAGACTAGTAGTGGAATTCAAACACAGCATGAAACAGAAAAAAAAATAGACATGGAAAGTGCGATATAAGGTGTTAAGTTACACGACATATACAAGGGACCATTCAATTCACACGGCCCAACTTATATAAAAACAAAGCAGTACATATTACCAAGTCCAACACTATCGGGCCATATACTAGTAAGTATTACCTCTATTTTAAATTATAAGACGTTTTGGCTTTTCTAGATATTTTTCTTTTACTATGTATCTAGACATAGTGCTTAGCTAGGTGCATAGCAAAAGAAATGTATCTAGAAAAGTCAAAATGTCTTATAATTTCGAACGGAGGGAGTATTAACTAGAGAAAACGGTGCCCCTTATTCATTAGCTTGCTTATTAATTCTTATTAGAGGAGGATGCTACTAATACCTTGGTACTAAGATCGTTGTGGTCGTCGCTTGCCAGTTTAGCCGCCTCCTCTCCCTGAATGCACTCCTCCTTCATCTTGACCATGAGGCAGAGCGACACAACCAAGATGACCAACATCATCAGAATAGCCGGCAATGAATCCCGCTAGGTGTTTGAAACCATAATCGCTCAGGCCGTGAAGCTGACAAAAACATGACATAGAGCAAGAAAATTACATCCTGCAGAAACAATAATAGAGGCATTTGATCAAGAGGAAGGAAGGAAGGAAGGAAAGGCGGGGAAACAGAAACTCACTAGCAGCAACAACTTTATACGCATGGACTTGCACGGTTCACCGCAAGCAGCTCCTCCTCCTCCTCCTCTTTCCTCAGCCCGGTGACACCTTCCTCCAGATCTATGGGGTCGGAACTCGCCTTCGACGACATCTTCCTTCAAGCCTTTCCTCGGCCAGAAGGTGCTCTGCGGCGGCGGCGAGAGAACAAGTTGGCAACAGAGGAGTTCACGGGTAACGCGGACGGGCGTTGTCTATCTATATACTCCCTCCGTCCCCTTTGAGAGTGTCGTTTTAGTTTCCGCCATTTTGTTTGATCACTGCCTTATTCAAATTTTTTTTATAAATATTATTTATTTTATTATAATTTATTTTATCATTAGAGATACTTTAATGATTATTGATTTAATTTATTATTTGTGATTTTTTTAAATAAGACAAATGGTCAAAACTTGATAGCCAAAAGTCAAAAACGATAATAATTTTATAGGGATGGAGAGAGTATATGGCTGCTCGGTCCGCTGATCGATTGCGAGCTCTTTCTGTGCACGTTAAAGAGAACCGCCGTCCGAACCGGATTCCGGAACCCGATTACCGTCGTTTCCTGTCATCTCCCTGCCGCCTCCAACTGAAAGGCCGACCTCAACAGCCGTCCCTGTCACGTGACAACTAAACTTTTGTAACGCACCACTGCGGGCCCACCGACACAAAACGCGCTCACCCGCTGCAAGGGCCTCGTTTAGATGGCTAAAATTTCTAACATTTTCGCCACTTTTCTCCATCACATCACATTAAATACACCAAAAAGACGTATGTTTAGAGTATTAAATGTAGGTGAAAAAAAAAATAACTAATTACACAGTTTAGATGTACATTCATGGAGGCGATTCTTTTGAGCCTAGTTACTCCATGATAGAATGATATTTACCACTAACAAACAAAACGTCTTCACAAAGATAAGATGTGATATTCGATTCAATTTTTAGCCATCTAAACAAGGCCGTCTGGTGTCTATTCCGTCTCCTTGCCATGGCCTTTCTCTGCCCAAGTCTACGATCTAGCATCGATCTAGCATATATCATCTATATACTAATCGTAGAAGTAACAGGTGGACTTGGTTGCAGGGCAGAGAAAGGAAACACATACAGTATTATCATGAGCGGTGCAGGTTTCATCAAAAAAAAAAAAAAAAAGAATAAGCGGTGCAGGCAGGAGCCACCACTGTGCCGACGTCCGCTTCCTATACATCCTCGTGGTATTTCTTTCCAATTCTTCCTCCTAAAATTAAGCAACCCTTTCATTTGTTGGATACATGAAAGAAATTCTTCCTCCTAAAATTAAGCAACCCTTTCATGCAAAATATTCATCTACGAAAGAGAGGGGAACTACACCCTGCCCCTAAGCACCAAAACACTTCAAATAACAAGTTGGTTCCTCCGTTTGTTCCACTTCCATCCTTGACAAACAAAAATCCATCGAAGTATAGAACTTCATGGTCCACGCGAGGTGAGCAAAAGTAACATCCATTAGGGTCGCAATCATTTAGTCAATCATCTTCAGGTGGTGAGAACTCGACCATTTGCATACCCCTTCCAGCAACAGCAATGTGGTACTTCCTCTTTGCCCTAACAAGGCAACCAACACCAGTATTAGAATTCAGAAGCATCAGAAGTTAGAAGTAAAACACACACATCGTCAAAGATTTGCTCACCGATCATGGAAAACATCTAGAGTTTCAGGCTCGGGCACGCTAATGATAGCATGGGAGTATTCCGTGAATTGGCCGGTTAATCCCATCTTCCAGCATCTTACTCTTTGATCAAGGCCAGTAGAGAAAGCCCAAGTGCCGTCTGTCCAGATTCCTAGTGTAAAACATGCAGATGCTTTGCATAACTCCAACAAAACAGGCTGAAATAATGGGATATATGAACTACATTGGAGTAAATGGTGACAAACCTTTAACTGCTGAACTATGAGCTGATGATGCCTTGTGTTGATATAGAATTTTAAGTGTGTCATTGTCATGCGAATTTAGCCTTGCTGTGGTTGTTAAGCAATCTTCCGAAGATACTACTCTGAAGCTGAAGCACTGAACAGCTTGATCATCCCCACCACTTATGATGCAGTATGACTTGTCACGTGTTGAGTATGATATGTGGAGGCAATTAACGCCTGACTGGTGAACACCGGACAACAGGTGCATTGGTCTCAATTCAGGTATATCAAATGATTGGGTACTTGAAGGCATCTCAGTGTTCGAGCCGTCACTTGCTTCATGCACTATAGTCTGAGTGTTTTCCACACCAGAAGCTTCAGCTGAATTTTCAGCAGCATTTAGGCTACCCAGGTTGCTCCCATCAGAGGGTGACATATCTCCATCTCTCTTCTTCAAAGCGTATGTCAGTGGTCTCCACCGGCGACGGCCGCCTTGACTCCCTCTTCCGGTCCTGGGACGCTTTTGACAATCAACACTCATGTGTGGTTGAGTCTCCAATATTAGTTGCATGAAGCCATGAATGGTCTCTGTCAGGTTCCAAAAGGTAATGCTACCATCTGTTGATCCACTGGCAATAAGGTATCTGTCTCCAGCATCATCTGAAAAACAGAGCACTAATTTCATTAATACAAAATAAGGTATCTGTCTCCAGCGCCATCGGAAAAACAGAGCACTAATTTCATTAACATAAAACCATTGTCAGGTCAGAAGAAAAGAAAGATAGAAGTGACCTTTATAGTGGCTACCATCGATGATAATATGCCGCAGCACCAAAACTGGTGATGCCTGTGGAACCAACAATGCAACATCAAACCTGTACAAAAAGGTAGCAGCTCAGAAACAGCCAAGAATAATACAGATAGAAAAATTGTTCAGAAACGCACAATGCATACCACAATCGAGAAGGTAACAGAAGAGCACGGAGCACAACCGTTGCATCCGAGCAAGCAACAACAACAAAACATACTGTCAACCTGCTGCGGACAGAACAACAACAACAACAACAACAACATAGCCTTTAGTCCCAAGCTAGTTGGGGTAGGCTAGAGATGAAACCCATATGAAACAGTACAAAAGAACGTAGAAAGGCACAAGACAAAAGGATAAAGATTAGGGTAGATAGAAAAGGAAACAAAGTCATGGTTCAGGCACGTTAATAGCTAGCCTCCAAGCGCTCCTATCCAAAGCTAAATCCTTAGAGATATTCCACTCCCTAAGGTCTCGCTTAACCGCCTCGTCCCAAGTCAGTCTAGGTCGGCCTCTACCTCTCTTTACATTATCTACCCGCTCTAGAACTCCACTACGCACCGGCGCCTCGGGAGGCCTCCGTTGAACTTTATGGGTTTCATATCCATTAGAGTGGCTGGTTTTTACGCTGGTTCGCCAAACCTAACGCAACCCTCCTCCTTTACCCGGGCTTGGGACCGGCTATGTTGAGACGACTCAAGAAAGTCTTCCAGTCAACATAGGCTGGAGTTCTGCCTTGGACAGAAGAAATTAAATTAAGAGTACAGGATGCAAAAGGATACAACAAAGGCTATGCTAGCTACACTCTATTGCCAGCAGCACATGAATCACAATACTGGATCTTACCTGAGAACCGGATGTTTCAAATGAAATGCTGTAACAGAAAGGTAACGCCAGTCATTTTCCATGTGATCCATAACGTCCATATTTGGCTGTACAACAGAGGAAATTCCTTCCTCAACACTCTGTTTTATGTGTCCAGATTTCAGCCCGCTTCTAGGAAGCTTTGGTGGCATGTGAGTAGTTAGCCATTGAAATGACACGGCTGAATCAATTTGCTTGGAGTCAATATCTAATCCACTCGAACATACTTGTCTATTTTCTGCATTCCTCGGTTGCAAAATCCAAGTAGTGAGGACTTGCTTTGATCCAACAGATATGAGTAAGAAAGTCTCGTCTTTTTCAACAGCAGTATCATCAAAAATGTCATTCACATTGTAATTACATGATTTATATGTTACTGTGTAGGTCTTTGGGATGAAGCATGTAGCTCGCACAGCTGACCCACCTACATGCTCCCCAAGCAACTTTGAGGAATGCCATTTTCCAGAACTACCAGTCAAGAATCTGTAATGGACATCAGTATCAGAATGGAACATAAGATTCACAAACACTTATCAGTTAAGAAAAAATTTACCCTGTAAGACGCACAGTTCCATCTTCACATCCGGTTGCTATCAATAGATCTGAGCTATTATCAGGATCTGAATGGCTTGCTGGATCTATGAAGCACAACGAGTGCACTTCTCTACCATGAAACTGCAAATGGAGAACTTGAAGGAGTAATTTCTTATCATGAGTTTGATCCCAGTGCCTATGAATGTGAATATCATGATCCTGCTTCAAAAAAAAGTTAACTATGTGATGAAAAATGATATAGTCGACTCACCAACAGCAAAACTCAACAAGGTGATGAAGTATGCCTTAGGTAACTAAGCAAACTGTTCTTTTTTGGTGGTAAAGAAAATAATGCCTTAGGTAACGGCCAAAACAAAGTAGTCTACACTTTACACAATCGAATAATAATTAAAAACTAAGAACCAGTTTGCCCCGATAGCATTTTAGAGTTGAGACAAGATTGTGCATGCTAAGAGATGAAAACTGAAGTCGCACTCTCTTGTGACTAATACAAAATTACAAGCTCCTCAAAATAAACTACCAAAAGCAAGCCACGTGGAAGCTTCAGAATGGAAGAAATAATTCCCATGAGGTGTGTTAAGTTTCACTAGAACATCAGCTTAGAAAACAAATCCACAAAACAGCAAAGAATTTAGAACACAAACCTTTACAAAGGCGAAGCAGTTCTGATATTCGGGGACTGTCCCAAGATAATAAGAATAAGGGCGCCGCCAGCCTCCACAAGACACTTGTGCCATCTGTATAGAACATAAAAGTTTGAAACTGCTGATTAGCTGAACCGTTGATTCTGACTGGCCAATTCATATGATACATGTATTCTGTTACCTTTGTTTCATTCTCAAGGTCCCAAATGATAAAATCTGCAGAGGTGAAACCTATTGCGTAGGTACTACTCAATTGGCTCTCAGATGCAAGATTAGTGTAGACGGATTGAATGGTTCCCAGCTCTTTTACTTGCCTCATTCCAAAAATTCAATCTTCTGCACGTTTCTTCCATACTTGAAAAGCAAATGCAGCCATCTCCCGGTCTATAAAATTTTAAGGATGAGGAGCATATGTCAGACTGAACCCATGACTTTGATAATATCAATAACAATACCATTCTCGACATACAGTGTGAATTTCAATATGATCAGAAATTGAGTCTTTTATATGAACACTTGTGACACTGGAAATGCCATGAGCTCCTTTAAAATGATCACATGGAAGCATCTTCTGTTGCATCAGACCATTGTCATGCAGCACCAATATTTTAGGGAAAGGAAAAACTGTGATGTTACCCTTTTATCACCAGTTATAAGGATCTGCACAAGAAAAAAGAGAATAATTATGTTTTACATATTCAAATCTTATTCTTAGTTATATACTTCTGTGATAAGTTCAAAAAATTATCAGTTAAATGAAATGATATATTTCTCCCCAACGGGCTGTATCATCCTCTTCTAGCTTGTACAAGCTTCCAAGCTATAACTTACAATTTATTTAAAGCTTAGCATCATTCTTCTGTTGGCTAATCCTAGATATATTATCACTATAGTCCCAGTTACTAATGCATAAATATTCACATAAAGGATTCTATCAATAAGAATTTATGATTTTGTCTTCAATTGAAATCCAAGAGGCTTTAAGATCATCACCTCCTCTCCAGGAGATGCATCTAGACACATGATTCGAGCTCCAAAGGGGGATTCAAACATTGCTACAAGTGGAAATATCTGAGGTGCATTGATAATATCATTACTTGAGAACAGGGCATCTCTTATGTTCCACAACTTAAGCACACCCCGAGGATCAGCTGTGAAAATGTGGCTGCAAGTGAAAAAAAATCTGGTGAGAATAATGAATAACTGCTATTTAAAATGTCTTAACCAGAAATTTAACAATTCACTGACCAACATTCAAGAGTCTTGCACCAGTATACTGCTAGTAGTTGCCTATCTTTTTCTGCTGACCAGGTAAAAGATAGATCTAGTTTAGGTTCACTGCTTCCACTGGTTAAACGGACAACAGTAACATTTCCCCGTCCATCTCCAAGGGCAATTATGTCCTCCCTATTCAAAGAAAGGTTTGAGTATGTTGTCATGACATCCATGCAGATAATTGGTGCTTTCTCAGCGACCTGAATAATCTCCGTCCATCTTACATCCTCTATGTTAGAGAGTTCAGCATGATGTAGATATCCATTATTTGTGGCAACATACAGAACATTTTCTTCTGCAAAGTGTAGACAATCGAACATACTCGCTTTTGCTGATGAACCAATGAATAAACAATTTCACTGTCAAAAGATGAGAGATAGAGGTATTATGTAATTTGTGAAACCATAAAGAAGTGCATCCCACCTATCCAGGGGACCATACTGCCCGGAAGCAGAAGGGGGAGGATACTACAAAGATCTCAGAATCATAGTTCAGATCATCAGAGACCCTTTTATCTTCCATTATGTCATGAAAAATGGAGTTGCATAGATGGTGCACTTTGATTGCTGAATCAAACCCAGCAGTGACCATGAGCAATGAGCTTGGGTCAAATAAACATCGCCATATTCCTCGCCCACTGTAGATAAGAGTAGCGCAATGGATTATTTTTGCTTTAGATTCCAGATAGTTAAACACCAGCTTACTAAAAAGCTATAATCTAACAGCGGCATCTTTTCAACTTACATGTGTTCTTTGAACATCTTGATTAGCTTCCCATCCATTCCCCAAATGCAACAAGTACAATCCTCGCCAGCAGTTATAACCATCTAGTATGCAAACAGTAAGAAGTCTAAAACTTTTAAGAAAATGATGAACTACAAATTTTATAGAATTTCTATGTCATCTTTCCAGACTAGAAATACAAGTAAAAATTAGTATAGCCAAATGACACACATACAAAGGGAGAGGGAACAAAGTATCACAAACTTACAGAATCAGAAACATAGCAGTCCCATATCCTAGCACTATGTCCAAAAAGAGTGAGTTTTGGTATAATTTCGACATTGTCTTGGCTGGCTGTCTGGTTGACAAAACCCTGTGATTTGAAACTCAGCATCCACACGCGAGCACTGCCACATCAGTGAAACCAAATAGGTCAACAACATCATGAAAGGCAGTCTAAAAAAAGCTACTGGTGCAGGTAGTGAGTTAAACCAACCTACGGTCATCAGAAACAGACATAAACTTTGATCCATCAGAGGACCAAGCTATTCGGAATATTGAGCCTTCATGCTCCTTCAGCCTACCAAGATGAACTGTCATGGGCTGATTATCATCAGGATTTATAATTTTGGGGCTTCTTACATCAGAAGTATCTCCTTCGTTCGAGCATACCATGGAGGATCCTATAACTTGTGGTGCCAATTTCCATATGAGAATCTGGAAAATAAGACTAAAGTTGAGAGCTATATTTCTGATGGATGTGAACTTCCTCGTGGACATTCAGAAAGGTTCTCCTCAAACAGTTAAACTGGAACTGAAGCAGAAACAGTTTGAGAGACTGGAAAGGTTACCTCGTTTAAAATGGTCCCGGATGCCACAAGAAGCTCTCTAACAGAGACTCCCCACATTCTCATGGAATACAGAAGGCACTTCTCTGCACCCAGAAGGCAACTTTGTAAGCAAATATGAACGAGGAATTTAATGCAGGTCGTGCCAATTGGACCAAGGTTAGCAAGGAGATGCATAGTCATCAAACCTGGAGACTTCACTCGGGAAACCAACGCACATTTGCTCAGATCCCACAGCGCTACTGAATTATCACTCAGACCAATCGCAAGCAGCCCATCGACCTGCACCGGAGCCGTTGCAAGGTTGGTAAAAACGAAAAGCACCTGTCCAGACTCCACAGTATGAGCGCGAACCAAGAGCGGTACCTCCAGGAAACGAGCGTCGAGCACCCAATGGTCGAACCCCGGGAGCCTCTGCTCCAGCTCCAGCCGCGCCTCGCCGCCATCTGCTTCAACACCGAATCCGAGGGAGAATAGCTTCACCCTCCTCTCGCCGAACACCGCGAGCGTGTAGCTGTCGGGGCCTCCGCCCCGGGGCTCGATGCCGTGCACGCGCACCCCGTCGAATACTCGGAACGACGCGACGAGCCTGGAGGGGCCAACCTCGTACAAAAGCAGCTGCGATCCGGTGCCTGCGGTCACAGGGCGAAGGGCGTGGATGTTATCACCCCGCTCGCTGAGGCAAGCAGAGACGACACACGCATTCCAAAGCGGCGCGGGCGAGCTAGGTAGCTAGGCGCGGGAGGGCGTGCGGCGAGGAGGGGAAGGAAACGGGAGCGTACCGGCGAGGAGGAGAGGGTGCGGCGAGGAGGGGAGGAAGGAGAGCGCGGAGACGTCCCCAAGATAGGAGCCCGGACGGAGGTGGCCGCCGGCGGCCATCGGCGAGGCGGCGTGCCGTAGGCTGCGAGAAGCGCTTGGAATTGACGGCGACGGCTGCCGCTCGAACCTCGATTAGGTTTGGGGTTTGTTTGGGCTCGATTTGCATTCCCTCCCTATCCTCCATCAGCAAGTTCCTTCAAACATTGGGCCTGCCGCCGCAGTCTGGGCCGACTTCGATGAAACATGACGTGCTGAAATTAAAACACATTTTTCTTCAATATGAACTTTTTTGAAATTTCTAAAGCACACATTTTTTTTTTTCTTTTTCTACCCTACTAATGCACCAACTTAGCCTGCGCTTATAAATGAAAACAAACTAAAACAAAAAATTCAAAATCTTTCAAAATGGATACCCAGATTTAATCTCATCTTTTCTCTCTCTTTACACACTCATAATCCAAGGGTCATGGTTGATTGTGTCAAGGTAATTCCCACCACGCGCTAATCCCCTTCCCCTCCCACGGCCCGTCGGACGCCGCCGTCATTCACGCGCGGCAGAATGGGAGCCCTCCCAATCTGACGGAGCCTTCCAAAAATCCCCTCCCACACGCGTATCCTCCTCGCGAGCTGCTCCTGCCGCGATGGTACGCGCTAATCTGCTCCTGCCCGCGGTGGTGCGTGTGGGTCTGAAGGGTCCGCCGTCGCTCCCAGTCCCAGCGACGAGGGTGCCAGCTCCGGCTTGAGCGGCAGTTCCTTCCCCGCAGCCTCCTCCAAATCCCTCGACACTGACTGCTGCGGCGTCGAAGCCGCAGCCGCAGCCGCCGCTGCAACGGCCTCCTCCTCGACCCCATCCCCATCGCTTCCCTCCACGCCTCGGTGCCGACGCGGCGACGACGCCCCACACAAGCGGTCGGTCCTCCTCCTCAGGGGCGGCAGGCGGTGAGGAGCAGACGCATCCTGTCGAGAAGCAGCAGCAAGAGGAGGCGGAGGAGGCCTCGTACATCGGGCAGCTCATGACCGCGATCTGCAACTGCTTCGAGGACAGGTCCTTCATCCATCCATTCGTGTGAGTACAACCTTATACACTATACCCTCCCTTCCATCTCGATCTGATACTCTGTTGATCTAGAGATGATGCCTGGCGACCAAACTCTGCCTCTTTGTGTTGCACGCCTGCGACCTCTCCCTAGAGGTACTCCTATCCACTCTCCCAATTGTTGCATAATCTACCAATTTGACCCATCGGCGTTGGAATTTTGTGATATGATATTTGGTTGATCTAGATCCTTTCGTATTAATTAAAGTGGAAAAAATAGTATGAATTCCTCCTCAATCATTGTTCCAATCTTACTTCATTATTTCCAAGCAGAAAACTCGTCAGATCTTTACAGTTCATCTGATAATGGGTTAAAGCCAAAAAAAAAAAAAAATACAACCATTATACGCATTTGTCTAATCACATGCTATATGGAAAATGGATTGAAAAGGGAATTTGGAAAATGGAAGAAATAGATAAAAACTACCTGACACCCCTCTAGCGAATAAAAAGTTGATCACTGCCACAAGAAGGTAGTTTAGTACTTATTGACGTAACTGAAAAACAATTACATCAGACCTTTCAGGTTCCATTTGAATGGATGTGATAGTGCACATCTACTGTGTTGAAGAATTTGGCTCTTTGGGCACATGTATTTTATTTTAAGTATGCAATTGAAACGATTTAGCCATTAAGTTTCACATCCTTATATGGTTCTTTATATGCTGGCTCGTCTGCACCAACTTAGCCAGGCTATAAATGGAAACAAAAAATTCAAAATCTTTCAGAATGGACACTCAGATTTAATCTCACCTTTCTCTCTCTTTACTCACTCATAATCCAAGGGTCATGGTTGATTGTGTCAAGGTAATTCCCACCACGCGCTAATCCCCTTCCCTCCCACGGCCGTCGGACGCCGCCGCCATTCATTCTGCGGCGAGAATGGGAGCCCTCCCAATCCGACCGGAGCCTTCCAAAAATCCCCCTCCCACACGCGTATCCTCCCCGCGAGAAGCTCCTGCCCGCGATGGTGCGCGCCGTCTCTCCGCGCGGTGGTGCGTGCGTGTGGGTCCGAAGGGTCCGCCGTCGCTCCGGCCCCAGCCGGCGAGGGTGCGGCTTCCGGCTTGAGCGGCAGTTCCTTCCCGCAGCCTCCTCCAAATCCTCGACACCGACCGCCGCGGCGTCCGGCCGCAGCCCCGCGCCGCCGCCGCAACGGCCTCCTCCCGACCCCATCCCCATCGCTTCCCTCCACGCCTGGTGCCGACGCGCGACGACGCCCCCACACAAGCGGTCGGTCCTCCTCCCTCCTCGGGGGCGGCGGCGGTGAGGAGAGTGATCTGATCCCGCCGAGAAGCAAAGCGAAGAGGAGGAGGCGGAGGAGGCCTCGCACATCGGGCAGCTCATGACCGCGACCCGAATCGCCGAGGACGGGTCCTTCATCCATCCATTCGTGTGAGTACAACCTTATACACTATACCCTCCCTTCCATCTCGATCCGATACTGCTGATCTAGAGATGATGCCCGGGCGACCAAACTCGCCTCTTTTGTGTTGCACGCCGCGACCTCTCCCTAGAGGTACTCCTATCCACTCTCCCAATTGTTGCATAATCTACCAATTTGACCCATCGGCGTTGGAATTTTGTGATATGATATTTGGTTGATCTAGATCCTTTCGTATTAATTAAAGTGGAAAAAATAGTATGAATTCCTCCTCAATCATTGTTCCAATCTTACTTCATTATTTCCAAGGTAAAACTCGTCGGATCTTTACAGTTTCATCGATAATGGGTTAAAGCCAAAAAAAAAAAAAAAAAAAATACAACCATTATACGCATTTGTCTAATCACATGCTATATGGAAAATGGATTGAAAAGGGAATTTGGAAAATGGAAGAAATAGATAAAAACTACCCGACACCCCTCTAGCTTAATAAAAAGTTGATCACTGCCACAAGAAGGTAGTTTAGTACTTATTGACGAATCGAAAAAAACAATTACATCGGACCTTTCGGGTTCCATTTGAATGGATGTGATAGTGCACATCTACTGTGTTGAAGAATTTGGCTCTTTGGGCACATGTATTTTATTTTAAGTATGCAATTGAAACGATTTAGCCATTAAGTTTCACATCCTTATATGGTTCTTTTATATTTGGGTCGCTCGCACCAACTTAGCCAGGCTATAAATGGAAACAAAAATTCAAAATCTTTCGGAATGGACACTCAGATTTTTAATCTCACCTTTCTCTCTCTTTACTCACTCATAATCCAAGGGTCATGGTTGATTGTGTCAAGGTAATTCCACCACGCGCTAATCCTTCCCCCTCCCACGCCGTCGGACGCCGCCGTCATTCACGCGCGGCGAATGGGAGCCCCTCCCAATCGGCGGAGCCTTCCAAAATCCCCCTCCCACACGCAGCGTATCCCCCCGCGAGCTGCTCCCGCCGCGATGGTGCGCGCTAATCCTGCTCCCGCCAGCGGTGGTGCGTGTGGGTCCGAAGGGTCCGCCCGTCGCTCCGGTCCGGCGAGGGTGCCGGCTTCCGCTTGGCGGCGGTTCCTTCCCGCGGCCTCCTCCAAATCCCTCGACTGGCTGCGCCGCGTCGAAGCGCGGCCCGCGGCCAGCGGCCGGGCGGCCTCCTCCTCGACCCCATCCCCCCGCTTCCCTCCACGCCCGGTGCCGACGCGCGGCGACGACGCCCACCTGGCGGTCGGTCCTCCCTCCTCCTCGTGGGCGGCGGTGCGGTGAGGAGCAGACGCATCTGTCGAAGCAAAGGCAAGAGGAGGCGGAGGAGGCCCGTGACATCGGCAGCTCATGACCGCGATCCGCAATCGCTTCGAGGACGGGTCCTTCATCCATCCATTCGTGTGAGTACAACCTTATACACTATACCCTCCCTTCCATCTCGACCGATACTGTTGATCTAGAGATGATGCGGCGACAAACTCGCCTCTTTGTGTTGCACGCGCTGCGACCTCTCCCTAGAGGTACTCCTATCCACTCTCCCAATTGTTGCATAATCTACCAATTTGACCCATCGGCGTTGGAATTTTGTGATATGATATTTGGTTGATCTAGATCCTTTCGTATTAATTAAAGTGGAAAAAATAGTATGAATTCCTCCTCAATCATTGTTCCAATCTTACTTCATTATTTCCAAGCAGAAAAACTCGCCGATCTTTCTGATTCATCCGATAATGGGTTAAAGCAAAAAAAAAAAAAAAAAAATACAACCATTGTACGCATTTGTCTAATCACATGCTATATGGAAAATGGATTGAAAAGGGAATTTGGAAAATGGAAGAAATAGATAAAAACTACCCGACACCCCTCTAGCGAATAAAAAGTTGATCACTGCCACAAGAAGGTAGTTTAGTACTTATTGACGAATCGAAAAACAATTACATCAGACCTTTCAGGTTCCATTTGAATGGATGTGATAGTGCACATCTACTGTGTTGAAGAATTTGGCTCTTTGGGCACATGTATTTTATTTTAAGTATGCAATTGAAACGATTTAGCCATTAAGTTTCACATCCTTATATGGTTCTTTTATATGCTCGCTCGTCGCACCAACTTAGCCAAAGCTATAAATGGAAACAAAAATTCAAAATCTTTCGAGAATGGACACCCGCATTTAATCTCACCTTTCTCTCTCTTTACTCACTCATAATCCAAGGGTCATGGTTGATTGTGTCAAGGTAATTCCCACCACGGCGCTAATCCCCCCTCCCACGTCCCGTCGGACGCCGCGTCATTCACGCGGAGAATGGGAGCCCTCCCAATCGACGGAGCCTTCCAAAATCCCCTCCCACACGCCGTATCCTCCCCGCGAGCTGCTCCCGCCGCGATGGTACGCGCTAATGTCCGCTCCCGCCCGCGGTGGTGCGTGTGGGTCGAAGGGTCCGTTAGTCGCTCCCGATCCAGACGAGGGTGCGGATGCTCCGGCTTGAGCGGCAGTTCCTTCCCCGCAGCCTCCTCCAAATCCCTCGACACCGACCGCTGCGGCGTCGGCCGCAGCCGCAGCCGCCGCTGCAACGGCCTCCTCCCGACCCCATCCCCATCGCTTCCCTCCACGCCTGGTGCCGACGGCGGCGACGACGCCCCACACAGCGGTCGGGTCCTCCTCCTCCCTCGGGGGCGGCGGCGGTGAGGAGCGACGCATCCTGCCGAGAAGCAAAGAAGCAAGAGGAGGCGGAGGAGGCCTCGTGACATCGGGCAGCTCATGACCGCGATCCGCAATCGCTTCGAGGACAGGTCCTTCATCCATCCATTCGTGTGAGTACAACCTTATACACTATACCCTCCCTTCCATCTCGATCCGATACTCGTTGATCTAGAGATGATGCACGGCGACAAACTCGCCTCTTTGTGTTGCACGCCTGCGACCTCTCCCTAGAGGTACTCCTATCCACTCTCCCAATTGTTGCATAATCTACCAATTTGACCCATCGGCGTTGGAATTTTGTGATATGATATTTGGTTGATCTAGATCCTTTCGTATTAATTAAAGTGGAAAAAATAGTATGAATTCCTCCTCAATCATTGTTCCAATCTTACTTCATTATTTCCAAGCAGAAAACTCGTCAGATCTTTACAGTTCATCTGATAATGGGTTAAAGCCAAAAAAAAAAAAAAAAAAATACAACCATTGTACGCATTTGTCTAATCACATGCTATATGGAAAATGGATTGAAAAGGGAATTTGGAAAATGGAAGAAATAGATAAAAACTACCTGACACCCCTCTAGCGAATAAAAAGTTGATCACTGCCACAAGAAGGTAGTTTAGTACTTATTGACGTAACTGAAAACAATTACATCAGACCTTTCAGGTTCCATTTGAATGGATGTGATAGTGCACATCTACCGTGTTGAAGAATTTGGCTCTTTGGGCACATGTATTTTATTTTAAGTATGCAATTGAAACGATTTAGCCATTAAGTTTCACATCCTTATATGGTTCTTTTATATGCTGGCTCGCTCGCACCAACTTAGCTGTGCTATAAATGGAAACAAAAATTCAAAATCTTTCGTAATGGACACTCGCATTTAATCTCACCTTTCTCTCTCTTTACTCACTCATAATCCAAGGGTCATGGTTGATTGTGTCAAGGTAATTCCCACCACGCGCTAATCCCCTTCCCTCCCACGGCCCGTCGGGCCGCCGCCGTCATTCACGCGCGGCGAGAATGGGAGCCCTCCCAATCGGACGGAGCCTTCCAAAAATCCCCCTCCCACACGCGTATCCCCCCCCCGAGCTGCTCCTGCCGCGATGGTACGCGCTAACCGCCTCCCCCCTCCCGCGGTGGTGCGTGTGGGTCCGAAGGGTCCGCCGCCGTCCGGTCCCGGGCCGACGAGGGTGCGGGCCCGGCTTGAGCGGCGTTCCTTCCCGCAGCCTCCTCCAAATCCCGACACCGATCGCTGCGGCGCCGGCCGCAGCCGCAGCCGCCGCTGCAACGGCCTCCTCCCGACCCCATCCCCATCGCTTCCCTCCACGCCTCGGTGCCGACGCGGCGACGACGCCCACGGGGCGGTCGGTCCTCCTCCTCCTCGGGCGGCGGCGGTGAGGAGCAGACGCATCCTGTCGAGAAGCAGCAGCAAGAGGAGGCGGAGGAGGCCTCGTACATCGGGCAGCTCATGACCGCGATCCGCAACCTGCCGAGGACAGGTCCTTCATCCATCCATTCGTGTGAGTACAACCTTATACACTATACCCTCCCTTCCATCTCGATCTGATACTCGTTGATCTAGAGATGATGCACAGCGACCAAACTCTGCCTCTTTGTGTTGCACGCCTGCGACCTCTCCCTAGAGGTACTCCTATCCACTCTCCCAATTGTTGCATAATCTACCAATTTGACCCATCGGCGTTGGAATTTTGTGATATGATATTTGGTTGATCTAGATCCTTTCGTATTAATTAAAGTGGAAAAAAATAGTATGAATTCCTCCTCAATCATTGTTCCAATCTTACTTCATTATTTCCAAGCAGAAAACTCGTCAGATCTTTACAGTTCATCTGATAATGGGTTAAAGCCAAAAAAAAAAAAAAAAATACAACCATTGTACGCATTTGTCTAATCACATGCTATATGGAAAATGGATTGAAAAAGGAATTTGGAAAATGGAAGAAATAGATAAAAACTACCTGACACCCCTCTAGCGAATAAAAAGTTGATCACTGCCACAAGAAGGTAGTTTAGTACTTATTGACGTAACTGAAAAACAATTACATCAGACCTTTCAGGTTCCATTTGAATGGATGTGATAGTGCACATCTACTGTGTTGAAGAATTTGGCTCTTTGGGCACATGTATTTTATTTTAAGTATGCAATTGAAACGATTTAGCCATTAAGTTTCACATCCTTATATGGTTCTTTATATGCTGGCTCGTCCAACTGATTTTTTTCATCAATACTGTTTGAATGGTCACTGTTCATTTGTGCCATGTATTTTATTTTTTAGTAAACCTATGGAGCTACTGATTCAAATGAGCATTTGAGGCTACAACAAACACTAGCCCAAACTGCCGCCCTTATCTGATTTTGACAGAAATAGTAATAACATCACTTCTCTCCATGACATTAAGGGCTAAAATGCTATTTTGACACGGTGATGCCTACTCCTACTATCTAGGTGAAGAATGGCAACACCGGATATGATGACATTCGTTCTTCAATAAAGAAAGCAAAATGATTTAAAGACAAGCCAACACACTTATCAAGATAACTCAGTCTGGCAGTAATATTTAATTATTAATTTACTTGCCCTTTTGGTGCATCTTCCTCATTAAATAAACGTCACATTATAACAATTGGTTCTGATCTCCAAACAAGGTGAACACATATACTGATTGTGGGGGGAGTGTTTATATTTTTAATTTGGCCTGTGTAGATAGTATTTATTGCAGTGATTATGAACATTTCCCAGTTCTAACATGATTTTCGTTGCTACTATGCTTTTTCGACAGCATGCAATTTCTGAAAATAATTTTCCTGAATAATGCTTATGGATGCTGTTTGGATGGATGAATGTGCCATCAGAACATGGCATACAAGTTTTCACCCACGTTGCTGCTTGAATGGAGCTCAATCACCTTTCAAAAAATATCTCAGAGTTAGTATGTGGTGGAGTGTCTACATGTTTTTCTGCTTGTGTTTTCTGAAGTTGCCTCATGGTTGGAGATCAAGTTGCGGCTGCCCGACTTCACTGGATCTTAGGGGTTTAGAGCAACTTCATGGATATGTACAAGCTGCGGGCATTCGTGAGCTCGTGGACAAGTTCTTGGAACTCTTTTTTCTGAATGATAAAACAAAAAACTTTCATGGTGGAGGCAGACACTAGCACCAAGAAACTAATCACACCTGTTGTCGTATGAGGGTGAGTTTTGTGGTTGCCAATTGTATGGTCAATTGGTCATGATTAATTTGTTAGATCATGTCAAATACTGAGTATTGTTTTCTGTTTTGTGTCAAGAATTTTGTTTTGTAATGATATTGTTGAATCCATGATAATAAAGCTCTCATTGTGTCCAATGTTTGATAATAAAGCTCTTTAGCAAAGGTTTGGGTGTTCCGTTGTAATATTGGATCCATATCTTTTGAAACTAAGTATGAGTAAATCATTTTCCTTGTTTGATTTGTTTTATCAATTGTTATCGTAAGCGTTAGCACGGGCATTATACTAGTGATATAGAACTAGCTAACATGTCCATGCATTGCATTGCAATGGGAGGTAATTTATTATATAATAAAATAATTTAGCTATTCGAGTTTATTTTGTGTAGATGTGGTTGAGTACACGTGAACATAATAAAGGGGGGTAAAGTACATCTTTCAACCTCCAACTCGCATTGAAGTTCAATTTTCAATCTTCAACTATGAAACCGGATAACAGACATTCTCTAACTGTCAAAACCGGACAAATTTGGTCCCCGGTTGGTTTGAAAAACAATTTTCTAGATGGAAGGAGTAGGAAAGTATTAGTTTTGCAAAGGTAACTTTGAAGCATCAACTTTTTTTGATGAAAATTGAAACATCAACTTCACCGTAAAGTAAATTTACTTCGCCGTAACGTTGGCATCCCACTATAGGTCGAGACTTGTAATTTAGCTGCAGATTAAAAATTAAGCTTTGGTTGGAACAGTCCTTTTTGTGTCCTTTGCGGAGAGCATAACGCACTACTCCCTCCCTCTTTTTCCAAGAGCTAGCTAGGTTGAATATTTCCAAGCTGTTTGATAAAATGCTATATATAAAAAGATATTAATATTTATGTGTATAATTAATGTACTCCCTCCGTCCCTTTATCTGTGTCGTCCAGGAAGCATTTTTGTGAGGGAAACACGGTTTTCTAGAGACAAACATTTAGGGACGGAGGGAGTATTCTCTAATCCTCCATGGGATTGGAACGGCAATGGAATGGAAAGTGGGGTGTGGGCTGTCCCCAACCCCCCACACGACGACGATTCTCGCCACAGTTTCTCAGCTAGGATCAGCCATTTTATGCCAGGCAGGAACCAGGAAGGAACGCGGCGACCAACGACCGATGGACGGTCATCTGCGCTTGCCACCGCCGCCGAGGTTGACGTAGACCGGTTGTTTCGTTTCTGCACTGCACAATGTGAATGCTGGTGCTACGTTAACAAGATTTCATGGAAAGCAATGGAATGGAAATAGATAGTGGTCCGATCCCGCGCGTGACGCGACGGAGAAGAAGGTTCAGTTAAACAACGTACGTAGGCTTAATCATTCAATCAGACATGCATGCGTCTAGGTGGAAGTTGGATGTCCATGGATGTCCAATGGATACCCTCTAGTTCAAAAAAATGAACTAGAAAGAGGTGGTCCCTCACCAAAATTTGAATTTCTAAGTCATTTGTCAAAATCCATGGATGTCCAAATTAGATTGAGCTTCCACCTATATGCATGCGCACCAAAGTCTGACTCTGTTTGACAGCAGCCTCAACTCCAACGTACGCCGGCCGGCCAATAAAAAGAAACAACAAATAAAAGATATTATATATATGGCAAAAACAACAATTTGAAACCCAATTTTTAAACAACCAAGGCTGTGGCTGTCTATTTAGCCCGGCGTCGGCGCCCGCCCCTGCCTCCCCTATGACCGGATCCACCATCCCCAAGCCTCCTCCTCAAGGATCCGTTGGCGCAGCACCTCCCCAATGCCCCCTCTGCCAAGATCCGCCGGGCGCCGCCCATGGAGCCAGCGTCGGCCTCTTCCGGCCGGCTCCTCCTTGCAGCGCCGCCTTTCTGCGCCATGGGGCGGCCAGCGGCACCGGGCCGCCTCCGCTGCCTCCCTTCCGCACGAGGGCCACCGGGCGGGACGCCCACAATGGGGAATCGCCTCCGCGACGTCTCGTCGAGGGGAAAGTTGTTGGCACCACGCCACCACCAACCCCGATGGAGACCGTTGGCGGGTCTGGCGGCGAGGAGACTCAGCGCGAGCCACCTCCACCTGTTCTGTCGGCCGTGGATGCAGCTCCTCGGCATCGCCTTCGTCGGCGTCGGCGGCTTCGGCGCCCGGGGCTCGGGTTGAGGAGGGACGTCATCAAAGCCCGGAGACAGCGATGGTTGTTGTCTCGCTCCGAGCCGCGGCGGGTCTCTCTCACCGACGCGCCGCGCCTTTCATCCCCTCCATGGGCGGATCGGGCGATGCGGTGGAGTGACATTCTCGGCGAGGATTGCTCCGAAAGTCGGCGGCGACGAGGAGGATGGGGGAGCATATTGGTCGACATCCCCTACCTCCATGCGGCTCGCCCGAGCTCTCCCCCCTCGCTGTACCGGCCGACACGGATGGCGTTGACCGTCGACTCCGCCCGTGGGCATCGAGTTGGCTCGGGCGTCGGCTGCGCCGACGCAGCCCGTGGCTGTTGTCGGCGCCGCAGGCCGCCGGCGCAACGTCAGCGCCGCCACCGCCCGTCAACGTTGCCGGAGGGTGCGGCCGCCGCGGCTGCGGCGCGGCGCATCTGCGGCGGCGAGCCTCCAACGATGGTGGGGGCGACGGCGACGGCGGCCAATGCCGGCGGCCGAATCCGCCCACCATCACCGGGGCGAGCGGACGGCGACTACTCGGATGTCGATGGTTGGCGTGTGTGCTCCCAAAGACCACGACCGGCCGGTGGAGGAACAACAGCAGCGAGTGCGTCGGGGGATGCACCGAGGGGCCGCAGCGCTGGCCCACGGGTGATCCGGCCGGGCGTTCATCCGGCCGCTTCCGTTGTCGGTTTGCCGACCACCGTGTCGCGCAATGCCGAGACCTCAGACGTTGCCCTGCTTGTTGTCATGGTCTCCACCACCTTGCCGGGAGTGCGGCTGCCCGAGAGATGTGCCATCGGCGGTGAAGGGTGGCGAGGTCACTCACATCGTCGACCCACACGCCTCCCAACACGTCATCCAAGGCGGTACACCGAGCTTGGAGGCGGCCGTCTTGGGAGGGTGAAAGGTCCTAATGGCTAGAGGGGGGGTGAATAGCCTATTAAAAAATCTTACAACAACACTAAGCAAACGGGTTAGACACAAAGATGGCGAGAAGCTAAATAAGCGGTGCTACTGAATTAGCTAAGCAAGCCACAAGTCAATTTCTATTGTCTCTAATCCACACAAGGTTTAGGTCGCTAGTTTACTCCTAGGTGAGCAAGCAAGACTAACTAATTTACCACTAGGAGCTAAACTATACTAAACAAGCTAACAACCTAAGCAAGGCTACACAAGATATATCAAAGTAAATACACGAGGAGTAGTGATCGATATACCGACGTCGATGTGTAGAGGTGGAAGCCAATCACCGTGATCAACTAGAAATCTCCAACGAGCACAACAAGGTTGACACGATGATTTTTCACCGAGGTTCACGTGCTTGCCGCAAGACGCTTAAGTCCCGTTGTGGCGACACACTCACTTGACGTATGCTAAGCTTAATGGCGGTGCCAAATCCTCTATGGGAGCTCAAGCAAGCGATCACAAGAGAGGGTCCAACAAGCCACGAGCAATCCACTAGTGCTCCTTTCGCGAATCTCCCACGGGATAAGGAACGACCCCTCACAATCACCACCGGTGTGGCCTCAAACAAGCTCCACTTGAGCTCAACACCGCCTCTTGCTCCAAGCCGCTAGGGAACCGGGCAAATTCCCAAGAAAACAAGAATCCCGCGGCTTCTCCAAGGATGAAGTGCCTCTAGATGCAACCACCAATGCAATGCACTTCTATCACTCTCAATCTCACCAAGAATTCGAGTTATGGATGGAGAGATGAGTGGAGAGGAGTCTCACAAGCTCACTAGCAAGTTAGAGTGTTCAAATGTGCAAGAGAGGAGCCAAGTACCCCGCCAACCAAGTATATATAGCCTCCTCCAAAGAATAGAGCCGTTGCCTTCAAATTGAGCTTCAAGGCCTAGCGGCCGGACGGCCACGACCGGACTCACTCACCAGCGAAGTCCGGTCGTGGTCCGATCACGCTTCCCCGTCTAGCGTTTACGTGCATCGGGCCCACAACCGGGCACCCACCTTCATGCGTCCGGGCCACGGGTTCCGGTCGAGCAACCGGATGCGCCCGGTCCGGCTTCCGGCCACCGCGTTCGGTAAAAACACGGCCGCAGAGCTCTCGCGACGTAACTCCACCGGAGCGTCCGGCCGGCAACGCAGCCGGCCGGTGCGCCCGGTCACCGATTTCGGCGTGTTCTTCATCTTGTTGTCGCCCTTTGCTTCAACCTTGCTTCGCCTCTTGCCATAAGTTGCCAACACGTCCAAGATGATCACGTTATCATGCATGTTAGCTCGTCGATAAGTTAGGCAAGATCGGTTAGTGCTCTCATGTCTTAAATGCAATATGCAAGTCAATTGGACCTAGAAGCACTTCACCAAAGGATTGTCGCAGCATTCCCTCTTGAAAGTCGGCTATCTATCCTATAATGTGATCACACGCTCTATCGTGTCTTGATCACTAAAAAGAAAAACCCTATCAAGATACCTTTGCCTTGATCTCCGGGTTCCTCTCAAGCCGATCACCGAGCTTGACGATCCATCAAGTCCACCGACATTGTCCATGTTCATGATCATCATGCTCCTTATCATCCACCTAATCCTTTCTTAAGTCACACACTTAGAGCAAAGGATTAGTCCACAAGTGTGTCATCAATTTCCAAAACCAAACATGAGATTTCGGAGGGCGCCGACGAGGGGCGGCGACGGGCGACACGAGTGCGCTGTGGTGGAGGGCAGCATGACCAATGAGGTTGCCGCCACCTCCCTGCGGTGGAGGTCGACGTATCGCTACACGCCCTCTGCGGCGCTTGAGCCTCGATGCCGGTGCATTGCGTGGCGGAGGAGCCTCCCAAGACGGGTTGACCCTACGTTGGAGGAGCTTGCCGCTTCGCTCGCCATGGTAACGTGAGCACCGGTGGCGGGGTTCCCAGCCTCTACACCAGTCGGGTCTTCGGAGGTAGAAGCGTCGTTGGAGGTCAGTCTCCCCCTGGCTGAGGCTTCCCTAGAGACGGCCCAAGGTGCAGATGTTGAGCTTCCTGACTTGGCCACACCCCGGGAGGAGGAGGAAGTGGACGGGAGGGAGCAAGGGATGCCGATGAATGCACCGGAGACAGAGAGGACAACAGTGCTTGCACATCCTTATGCAAGAAGATGTTCGGGAAGGTTCCGAGCCGAGCTGCTACCAAGGCGGTCTCACCTCCGGTGGTGAGCGCCCAAAGAAGTCGAGGATCGGGCGGCGAAGGCCACTAGCTCCCACACGATCCGGCCTGCGTTGGCCGCTCGTCCTTCCTGTGCGGTGGCACAACGTGCCCAACTCAAGCGCGGCGTGAGCTGGACTTCATCAATGGCGGGTCGTCGGGCGCCGACATTGCAATCACAAGCTCGCGTTGACAACCCGGACGGGACCTACGACGAGAAGGCGGTCAATGCATTACGAGGCTGCGGCGAGGCTTGATGACATGGAGCTTTGCGGGCGCTTAGCTGCAGTGCGGCGGCGGAGGGCGAGGGACGAACATGGGGAGTCTCCATGACAGTGCAGCTAGATGTTGCTCTTCGGTTGTTTCTAGAGTGTGAGTAGTCAATTTAGTACCCCTCGCCCAGTTTGGCAGTCTGTCAATCTGGGAAGTTGTTTGCGCCGCTTGCGCATGTAATTCTCTACTCTTCTTCTTATTAATATATGCCGGGCTTGCCTGCTGCTTTTCAAAAAAAAAAAAAAAAAATAAGACAAAGAATATAGACGTGTGTTTCTCCTGCCTGCCGTGGTTAATTTAATTCAGAGCTAGGGAGGACTTTGCAGTCCAGCTCTAACATGGCTGAGAGAGACGCTGGTGGCAGTAGGCGATTTAACCAAGGAGAAGAAAAAGGTCTTCCCTTCCTCATCCCAACAGCTAGCCGCTCTCTCCATCTGTGTTGTGTGAGGACTGCTGGAAACATCCAGGATAACTAGACGATTTTGTTCTGTTCTGCTCTAGCTAAGTGCTCATCCAATCCAATCGAAGTGGACAGGCCGCCGGACCTACACTGACTTCACCTCACCTCAGCTAGCGTACTTTATTTGTTCACATTATTCCTGCTATTATTTAGTTGGCGCCAGTTCTCAAGAAATATATCATCGTTCTCAGCTGCTAGTAGCTCTCCCCGGCCGGCGTCTCAACTCTGACGAAGGCAAGGCAAGGCAGCCAGCCTGCTCTCCGGCCGATCCGGTCCCTTCCCTCCTGTCCTGTACTGACTATAGTACTAGCTATCTACTGCCCTCCATCCATCCAAAAAATAATCCAAGAAGCTAGGCTAGCTACTCCGATCCTAGTTGAGCAAGATCTATCGATCGATGGCCCAGGTACGTTCAATTCGCCCGTGGTTCCTGACACCATGCATGCATGGCTAGCTGAAGAGAATTAAGAGATCAATCTGTCTAACCTGCAGAAGGTGGTGCTCCGGGTGCCAACCATGACCGACGACAGGACCAAGCAAAAAGCCATGGAGGCCGTCGCCGACATCTACGGTAAGCATAGCAACCGATCGATGCAGAAGCATGCCGTTGCCGTTCCTTCCTTGTCCTTGCCTTTTGTTTTAGCAGTTAGTTTAATGAATATGCATGATCGATCAATCTCTATCTGCAGCTGAAATCCTGATACACTTACTAGTCTAGGTTGCTTGCTTTCATCTTTTCTCTCCTTGGTTCATTGCTGTTGCTAGCCTTGTGAGCTTCTTGCTAGAGCTGCTACTATGCAGCTGTCGTTTTATATATTCAGAATCAGAGAAATAAATGGCTTTACGATCAATTGGTAGCTGAACTATCAATGCGATCTTGTGATCGTATCATCACGATCATCAGGTCAGATCGTTAGTTGGAGATGGAGTTGGATTGCGATGCCTGATCAAACACGGGACCCACAGGACCGAGAGAATCAATCAATTGTTAGAACCTGGCCGGGATGGGCCATCACTCATGACTCATGACTGATGACATGAGATCAGAAGATAATTCTAAACAGGAAGAAAAGAAAAGTAGTAAAAAAGATGTTGCGTAAACGACATGACCAGCTAGCTGATCGATCCATCGAAACCAGAAGGCAGTAAGGCACTCACTACAGGAATCCGCTTCTTTACCGAAGTGCGAAATCATTTGCCGAGAGAAAAAAGTCGGGCACTTCGGCAAAGAGTGCCGGATCGTCGGGCGATGTTCAACACTTTCGTAAATTATGTTTTTGCCGAGTGCTTAGTCCTCGGCAAAATAAAGCACTCGGCAAAGCATAACAGGACCAAACGGCCACGTTGTCCGTCACCTTTGCCGAGTGTCCGACGTTAGGCACTCGGCAAACTAGGTACCCTTTGCCCGAGTGTCGCACGTATATGCACTTTCGGCAAATAAGGCCTTTTACCGAGAGTGCCCGACCGGCACTCGGCAAATTATGAATTTTTTTGTTTTTCGTCCCATTTTTTTGTGTGGCCTTGGTACAGTAATTACATCTCATGTTTAAAATTTGGGACAATTTCAAGTTGTTTTGCTATATTTCATGAATTATTTTTATTTTCTTGCATTTTTGGACCACTCCAAATTTGAACTGCAGGTACATGAAATAATGGAATGTGGTCATTCAAAAAATATTATTCATGATGTTTGGCGTATGTTTAGGCTCAATCCGGGAACTCGCGCGCGAAATTACGAACATTTATGTGTCGGAACATGACGAGTTACATGCGGGAAAAAGTGTTTTTAAATTCTATAAAATCCAAACGAAGTTTAAAAATCTTAAACTTGGCGAGGTGTCTTGTCATCTCATGAGGAGGCTGTGGTAAAAATTTGAAAAAGTTTCGAGCAAGTTGTGACGTCGGATGACTAAAACTTCGGACATCCCCACACTTGATCACATGTGGAGAGTGGGCTTCTCCGAGGTTGGGCACTCGGCAATGCCTTTGCCGAGTGCATAGGTGCCTTTGCCTAGTGCATCCTGCACTCGGCAAAGCACTCGATTCCTGTAGTGACTGATGAGTAGAAACCACCACTTCTATCTGCCTGCTTGCTTAGCTGACAGAATTAGACCCTGTATTGTTTTAGAGTTCAATAGACCCTGTCTAGCTTGTTTCTACTTTTTAAAAAGTATCAGGCATAATTGACTGATGGATCGATACATATATCTTGTTGGTTGGTTGGTTGATGGTATCAGGCATCGACTCGATCGCGGCGGACGTGAAGGAGAACAAGATGACGGTGATCGGCGACATGGACACGGTGGCCATCGCCAAGAAGCTCAAGAAGCTCGGCAAGGTCGACATCGTCTCGGTGGGCCCCGCCAAGGAGGAGAAGAAGCCCGACAAGAAACCAGAGGAGAAGAAACCGGAGGCGGCGCCGGCGAAGAAGGACGATGGCAAGAAACCGGAGGCGGCGGCAGGGAAGAAGGACGACAAGAAGTGAGACGTTTTCAGGTGAAGACGTTTTCAGCGGCTGAGACAGAGACTGGGAGTGAGTGCCGAATCACCTTGCATTGTGTGCCCTGCTCGGCTTTTGTTTTAAGTAGCAATTACGTACCCAAGAGATGGAGACGTTGTTAGACTTGGCTCATTTGAGATTTTCGGTTACGTGATGAATCACTTGACGCCAACGTGAAACCTACTAATCTATACCTACTAATAAAGAGTAAAAATTCCGTCGTCCACGCAAAAATTTCGTCCACCCTGCCTGCCCTCCAAATCAAATCAGAGTCCGACACATATACGCCTTCCCGTCCCACTTTTCTTTCTGTCATCGAACGGACCAGAGCGAGTACTTCCATCCGACTAGATCGATCAGCATCGTGGGCGCCTGGACCATCACCACCAGCAACGTGCACCCGCCTGGGCCAGCACGGTGCAAAGCCCAACAACCAGCGTTGCAGGCTGGACCTTGTCGAGCGGGCCAGCAGCAGACTCCATGCTTTGCATTTCTTTAATTAACACAAGCTGCGGGCCCGTGCTATATTTAGGCACATGCAAAGCACCGTGCAAATTCTTTTCACTGCATGTAGCAAGAACCGGCCGTCGGCCACCAAGGAGCACACGTCCAAGTGCAAAACACATATAATAATAAAACACGAAAATTTCGTCAATCAACCTTTTTTTTTATCTATCTTTCTGTCTCGCCCTTCCCTAGGATTGGGAGTCCGAAGTCTCACAACACTTTTTTCTACCTTCCCTTGCCTACGCTCGGGAGTCCGCCATGTCCCCGCTTGTTCGGCTTCTCTGTCATCGGCAGGTCCAAACCGATGAATAATCGATCAAACGCGAAATCAAACAAACTCTAGAAAGAAACGACTTATAAAATCACGAATCGATCAAATGAGGAAAACCAAGGGCGGGGATCGCGACTCGGGAAGTAGAGCGACATCGACGAGGTGCGTGGTCCTGGGGCCACTAGACATCACAGCACGGCGATGGAACTGCCATCGGGGCAAAGGCACGGCATCACCGTTCAGAGGCACGCCGCGAGGGGATCAAGACTCGGAGTGGAGCAGCGTCAAGGCATGGGGTCACCGCCGAGCGGTGCGGAGTTGATGAACCGCCTGAACCATCGGAGGTATGGAGGAGTGTCGTCGATCAGTCCAAGCGCAATCATCACCGTTAGTCATCAAATCAAGCCTCAAATCAGGACCACCATGTATCTAATCGAGATGCAATCAAAAGATCACAGTGAATTGAATCGAGGCCACGCAGAAACCATCTTAGGCGTACAATTCATACGCACACAAAACGGCTGGTTGGGGAAGGCTCCCCCCGGTCAACTAACAAGAGAGGTAAAACAAATACTACCGAATCGAGGATATGTGCAACTGATTGAAGGGAAAAAAATGATATCGAATCAAAGATCCATGCATCCGATTGAGATGTCCGTGTTCCCAATAATCAAAACAATAGCTCGAAGGCGAGAAGTTGAGAGAGAGAAAGTATAAGACAAACAAAACAAGCCATGTTTCCAAACCAAGTGAACTTTGAACCACGGTATGAAAAAGAACCTCAAGAAAAGCTACCCCAACAGAGGAAGCGAGGTGCAAAGACGCCCGAGTGCGGAGCTACCAGAGCAGGCGAAGCCGGTGACTCCGCCGTGACAACCGTGGAGGTGTATCGAAGTTAAGTCGAAGTTTTGATTGTTTTTTTTCTTCCGTGGCAACGCGACGGGCATATTTCCTAAGATATACAAAGTATAAGCCTGGATTATTAAAATATTGGTTCTCTTGGAACATCTCTAGGCACTGATGCTTCCCGGTCTCAGGTATCATCATCAACCATCAATTTCTTCTCTCACATGCTCACCCCGCTCACCCCCGCAAGTGCGATCTGCAATGCCTTGCTGCTGTGTCTGGGCGGGGCTCTCAGGGCTTCAGCCTTCAGGGTCTCCATTGGTTCAAGTGCCTGCGTGAGTGTAACAATTGATGGGCCTCTCTGGTCAACGTTGGATTTGGATGGGCTATAGTAACAATAGGCCCAAACATATCCTGTAGGACATTCCACCACCCCCACGGGCCCAAAACGAAGTTCCCTACTATACTTTCGAAGCTTGAGCCTGCGATGGAAGAAAACACACGCGCCAGCCTACTACTCCACCCATCCCAGGCCATAATCTCCTCTTAAAAAAAAAAAAGAAGAAGACCATAATCATATTTTGACGGGAATGCTATACATTATCTATTTTTTTTTAAAAAAACTTGTATATTTTTTAACTAACAATTGTTCAAGTTATATAGAAGTTCAGAATATGAAACAGTATCAATGTACTAGATTGTATTTAAAATGCAGAAGTTATATGAATTGTTCTTTGGCAAATGAACCCTTTTTATCAAGTTGACCACCTGATAACTTCAAAGTTACACTTACTTGTTTTTTAGAAGGAACATGTATTAATTTTGGTGCATTACACCGACCTTTTACAAACAGAAATCTCAAGAAAAGGAAAATTACAAAGAAGTACAAAACTCCCGCTCATCTTACCGAAGCCTTCAAAGATCCGTTCCGCCACCGCCGGGGTCGCTTCCCAATCGTCGTGGGGCACGAGCCAAACTCCACAAGGTGGAGACCAGAGGAAGACTTACTTCTAGGCGAATCCACGAATAAAACCGCCCCCTCGGGCGCGATCGGCCAACTCCATTACCCATGACGCATCCTTCGATTCCACCGCCGGCAAACCGAGCAAAGCTCGATTTTCACTAAAGAACATCTTCCTTGAGATTAATAGGGTCAACAACATCATCACCTGAAGAAGAAGACGATGCGCCGCCCTCGACTCCCCTGGACATGTCTCCACGCAGCCTCTCCGCTGACGCCGAGAAGATCGCCATCGGAGAACGGAAGAAGTCGCGAGAATTTATTCCGCCGCCGCCGCTGCCCTTCCGCATCGCCGCGGCGCCGCCAGAAAAACAAACCGCAGAGGAGCCACGCTCCTCGCAAAAACCTAACTCCACCGCCGAACATCGACGGCGAAAGCAAACCCTAGACCTAGGACTCACCAAAACGCTATGAAGATAGGGTCGTTGAAGGGACGGACCCCGCTCCTCGTCACCACCGGCAGCGAGGCCGGAGGCGAGGAGCGGGGGCCGACGGCGGCGGCGGCGGCTGTGTCGCGCGGCCTCTTTTCCTTTGCAGTTACACTTACTTGTTGGACATTGGATTTCTATCCCTTATAAAGGGAACAACAGCTCTCACAATCCCGTATCTGTCTAGCAAAACAAAACAAGAGGGTAGTCACATGCATTCCCTTCTAAACCTCTCAAGATATGATGTCCTAAACCACCCGGACAGCTATGAAATCTTCTTTATCCAGTGATCCCGCTCTCCCTTCGCCGGATTATTATATGGTGACTGTTGGAGCTGTGACGTGTACAGCTGAGAGGTGGACCGACCGACAAGACGGGGAGTGTGGAACAAGGACCGTCGACCGACGCTGTGTTTGGAATTGTTGGCATCAATGGCGTCTTTGTGTGTGTCATGGCACCGCCAACGAACAACGACCAACCTACTCAATTGACGTGTGCCATTTAAGGATAGAGTAAATGCAGTCCAAGCATGGCCGTCACACCGGCGCCGGCCATAATCACGCCGGCGGCCGTTGAGAGGGTAAGTAAAACAATCATCCATCCCTGTCGCCGTCTGTGAGTTGTTCTAGTACTCCTAGCACAGCAGTAGTATACTGTCCGGTGAAAACAGGTAGCGAGATGTGCAGTCAAGTGAAGAAAAGAGGAGAGAATTGCATGTTATCGAATTAAGTAGAAAGAATTTGCAATTTACAGAAAACGCCGGCCGGTCTAGAACGCGAAATACTACATTTTGAAGGAACTGCAACGGCGTCGGACAGCAGGAAAACTAGTACCATCTGCCAAGCACCCAAGGTCAATCGCCCAAGCCTGAATAATCCAACCTTAGCTTAATTATGCACAAGCAAAAAAAAAAGGTAAATTGGTGATTTTGCCCCTGTTTTCGAGGTCAATGGTGATTTTGCCCCTGTTTTTGGTTCTGTGCGATTTTGCCCCTGTGTTTCGCGGTTGAAGGCTCCGTTTACCCCTGTATTTTTACGGTGTGAGTGGGATATGTAAAAAAAAAAAAAAAAAGAGACACCGCCGCTCCCTAGGATACCCCGACCCGCACCCGACTCTCTCCCGCCTCGGCTCCCATCTTGAAACCCGCGACCCAACCCTACCTCCCGAGCCGGCGGCGGCGTGGATTCAGGCGTCGGGGTGCAGATCCGTGGCGGCGGTCCAGGGCGTGCGGCTCCCTCCCCGTAGCGAGGGCTTCGCGCCGGGCGCCGGGCCGGGAGCTTCAAGGGCGGCCGAGGGGCTTCATGGCCGGGCGCGGCCGGTGCCTTCAAGGCCGGGCGCGTCGGGGCCAAACAGGTCCTTTCTTGAGTCACCTTACCTATAAAGCTAGTAAATTGGTAGCGTAGTGCCCAGTCAAGTTAGGATGCAAAGTCCGAGAAAATCACCATTGTCATGATTTAGGTGCCATTATCCCTTCATGTTTAAGAAGTGAACTGAGAGAGAGACTATCTGAATGCTATCTGTGTTTTCCTGAATATTATGTGAATGAAAATTTATCTGAATGTTATCTGTATTTGCCTAAATGTTTTCTGAAATGAAAAGGCATATGAGACTGAAAAGTGCAAGAGGAAGGGGAAGGGGAAGAGGTACAGGACGTGATGAAACTGGTATAGGAAGATGAAGAGTAATGGGAAGGGGGAGAAGAGGACGTGGAGGAAGAGAAAGATATGGGAGCTTGGCAACATTGTTAAGTTTTGATGCATGAATGCTATATTTGCCACTGGACATGTAATAGCTCTCTAATGGTTGGTGATCTTTTGCTAAACTTGTATGCTTGGTGCTTTTGTTGACTTGAATGGTTGTATATTGCCATGGATGAGATCTAGACATGATCAGGACATGATATGTGACATGTAAATATGCGTATGCATGTGGTTCTATGGATATGTTAGCCCTTTGCTGAAATTTTGTCAAATTTGTGCCAAATTACTGTCGAAAATATTGTAAAAATTGTGTGAAAATGTTGCTGAAATTATGTCAAATTACTGCTGAGATTTTGTCAAAATCATGAAAAAAAAACCTATCTAAAGTAAGGGCAAAAACACACGGGCAAAATAGTCTTTTCATGGTGCTTCTAACACCGTTAAGTGGTGTTAACGGAATAGGGATAAAACTTTTACCTTCAATTCAAAATAACAGGGGTAAAATTGCACATATCAAAAAACATGGGTAAAATCACCATTTGCCTCCAAAACTGGGGCAAAAACACCGATTCCCAAAAAAAAAAAAAAAAAAAAAAAGGCATCGTGATGCGGTGGCAGTGCAATGGATTGATTGGATGGGACGACCACGACACTGCATTTAGGCGGTCAAATTCGTGATGGATACTCCCTCAATCCAATGGAGTTCGTCGTTTTTTGACTTTTGAACTTTATGTTTGACCATCCGTCTTATTCAAAATATTTATGCAAATCATAAAATAAATTAATCAATATTCAAGTATCTTTATTGATAAAATAAGTCATAATAAAATATATTATATTTGTGAAAAAATTTTAAATAAGGCGAAGCATCGAAAAAAGATGGCACGGAATCCGGTGGTGACAAAACTGGGACGGAGGGAGTACTTTCCTGTAATAGTGCAGGTTATGGACTGTGTATCAGTGTATTCAGTGCACACCGGCCAGCAGTGTCTAGCTAGACGCTAGTGCAGCGTCTGTTCGAAGGGTGCCAACAGTTGCCGGCATCTATCGATCCATTACTGAGGTGAGGCCTACATCATACTCATACAGTACGTGTCGCTCGTGTCCCTGCCACCCGCCGCCCGCCGCCCGCGATCCGTCACACAACGGCCGGCTATAAATGAGCGACAAGGCGAGCCGGGCCTCTTCACCACCCGGTGCAGTGCGGTGCGGACACCACAAACACCACCCACACGATCGACGCTAACATGGCGAAGCAGCAGCAGCACGGCATGGCGATGGCGATGGCGGTTGTGGCGCTGCTACTGGCCGCGGCGGCGGAGACGGCGTCGGCAGCTACGTGCGACGCCGGGCAGCTGGTGGTGTGCGCGGCGGCGATCACGTCCGGCGCGAAGCCCTCGCCGGGGTGCTGCTCCAACCTCAAGGCGCAGCAGGGGTGCTTCTGCCAGTACGCCAAGAACCCCACGTACGCGAGCTACATCAACAGCCCCAACGCGCGCAAGACCGTCGCCTCCTGCGGCGTCTCCCTGCCGCGCTGCTAAGCCGCCACCGCCAGCAGGCAGGTGCAGGTCTCACCATCAGGTGTAGTATGTGTCCTCCCTGCCGTGCTAGCGCCGCTCTCTCGAGCTAGCTACGAGGAATAATAAAGGATGGATCGATCATGGATGGGTTATTCGTCCATATGCACTTTGGCGTCTGGTTAGCTGCTCCGACCCGATCCCTGCTTAATTGCTTATTATGCTTGTGTATCATATATAAGTATGTATCTGTGTCCATCGACATAGTATTATTATATACTGATCCTGGTGCAAGCATGGTTGATATCGTTCACTGTGCAAGCATGATGCATGCGTAGTATGTGCACAGCACCACCACACATGCATGGATGCATGCATGGCGGTACGATCCAGTTTATAATGATATAAAGTTTCTTACAAAATTTATCAAAATTATAAAGGATTGACCTAGTTAAATTTGCTTTAAGGGTGAAAAGTTTATTTATTTAGAAACCGAAGGAGTTTACCCCAGTCAATGCTTGTGAGGCCCAGGTACTTCTCTCTTCGAGCCTGGTGACCTTCTCTGGTGGATCTCAAATCAAAGTTGGGCTTTGTTTGACGGATCGGGCCGTCAAGCTAAGGAGCACGGGCCCAGCCTCGCTCGCCCTTGAGATGATTTTTCTTTCTTTTTTTTTTTTTTTCTGTTTCATTTCCATGCGTATGGTAGAAAAAAAAAAAAAAACTGTAGTGTTTCTCAGAGAAAAAAATGCAGTGAGTACTACTTCCACGGGACCACGATCAGATTAGTGAGTGGGTTTATATTGCAGTAAGTTACCAACAATCCAACAATTTTTTTACCGAGGAGAACTGAGCTACAGATTTCCTTTACGATAAAACTTGCTTGTTCACCTCCCTAACTTATTATTACACTTATGTGGATAAAAAATGATTATGAGTAATACTTCCTCAGTCCCAATTAAATTAATTTCCAGAACGTGTGTCATCAAACTTTTTTTCAGTTTGACTAATAACTTTGTAGAAAAAAATAACAATACTAATAACTTAGTAGAAAAAAAATAACAATATCATAATGAAAATATATTCTGTGGTAATCTAATTATACACCATAAAATCTTGATGTTTTTCTAGAAATTCAATCAAATTTAAAAATTTTGAATTAAGATAACTCTCATGAATCTATCAAGTATTCAGATATCCTTAGAAATAAGCATGAAAGATCGATGGACCTTTCTTTTTGTGATGTTCACGCCCGTCATATTATACTAGTACGATGATGGTTTATATCCTTACCTGCTTTGACCCGCTAGCTGCTAATTACTGTACACGATGGCGAATGATACATTAATGGACATGGTTGTCTCCATCGGCATGGTCCGTACGGCATGGGTTGTGTGCACGCAACAAACAGTACTTTGCAACTATCTGAAGCTCTGAGAAGGGATCAATGTACTTCTAACAGATGATGATCCGCTAGCTGAAGCATTTTCCATTTTGTATTGTGTGATTATTTTTTTTTAACATGATTCGTTATATGAGCGCACACTGCACTAAAAGCACACATTGCACAAAAACAAAAAAGTTACACAAGTGCGCGGTTCATGCTATTTCTTCGTTATATCAAAGAATAGTACTTAGGCCTCGTTTAGTTGGGCTAAAGTTTTGCCAAAAGCACGGTTTCGACTCCTCGTAGCACAATGTAGCACGTTTCGCTTTGTTAGTGGTAAATATTATCCAACCATGGGGTAACTAGGGCTCAAAAGAATCGCCCTCGCAATGTACATCTAAACTGTGTAATTAGTTATTTTTTTACCTACATTTAATACCCGAACATATGTCTTTTGGTGTATTTAATGTGATGTGATGGAGAGAGAGTCTAAAACTTTGCAAAACTTTAGCCAAACTAAACGTGGCCTTACTCCTTTTCAAATTTCAAGTCATTCCAAGAATCTTGGAGAGTCAAAAGCATCTAAGTTTCACCAAAATTATAGAGAAAATTATAATTATTTATTTATGAAATCAAGTAGGTATACTATAACAATATAATAAATTAACAAAAAGAATCCAATAATACTTAGTTGACATTCTAAAAATTACTATCTTATTATATAAATTTGGTCCAACTAGAGTTGTTTTGATTTCTCCAAGATTTTTGGAATGACTTACAATTTAAGATTTTTTTTTTAGAAGAACATTAGTTTGATTAATTACTACCATGAACAGGATACGTAGACAGCTGCCCCACACATCTTACACAAAGGTCCTTGAGAAAGAAAAAAATTACAACAAAGTCCCCGGACCTTGTGCTTCCCTAAACTTCCCAAACGACGGCGCCGCCGCCGCCGCCGCCGCCCGCCACCACCGGAGGAAGAAATCCATGGCCATCCAACTAGAGGAGCCCAATCGCACCCGGGCTTTGAGGAGCTCCCGAACTTGCCGTAAGTAGCCGCCGCCTGGCCGCACCGCCACCGACCGAGGAGGAAGATACCGTGATTTACCACCAACCAACTGTAGCACCGGCATGGCCCGTAAATCCGGATCGCCGCCGGCCCACGGCAGCGCAAACTCAAAAGTCCGCCACCGCAACCATGCGGATTTCTGGAAGGGAAACCCACCAAGTGGGGAAGATGATGAGCTACACCATCGACTTTTCCATTTTGCAAAAGTAGAATCCATGGGCTTGCCGCCGGTGCATGACAGAGCAACGACGGGATTCGAAGAACCTGTGTTACCTTATTCCATTGCAGCGCAAGTCGCCACCGCCCGCCGAGCGCCGCCGTATTACAAGCCAAAGAGGTCCGACGCCCTCCTTTTTAAACCTTGCGTTGCCAACCAACGGCACACAACCCCTAGACCTAGGACTCGATCAAAATTACGAGGCGAAAACGGCGTTGCACCATACCCATTTATTTCCCCAACACCAAGGGGCGGTGCCGTAATGGAAGGATGGCGGCGAAATCGCCCGCCGAAAGCGGGCGCCGCCTTTTTCACCCTTTTTACCGTAGTTTGGGGAACGAGAGAAGGGGAACAAACACTTCATACGCCGCTACGCTGAAGCTAACTTACAATTTAGGATTGAAGAAGTAATATACGATACATGTGTATGTGTTGGTGCCTAGTGGCTACCGAATTTAAACGCATAATGCCGGTAAATTCTGAATTTAAGGTGCGACCACCGAATTTGAAAGTGTTGTTTTGGACCGTCTTATCATTGGACTATAAGCCAATTTACGTGGCAAAAGTTAAGTAGCAAGCGGCATCAGTTGCATTGGGCTCGATTAAGTAGAAACCTACCGCAAATAATTACCCTTATTCATATACCTTGCGCAATACGATTTAGACTTATTCATCGCTTCCACAACAATAACGGTACCAAATGACAGATTAGGCTTGTTCCGGACCTCTAGCTAGATTAACAGAAATATGGCAACAAAAAAAATCATGCTACACCTCTCCAAATGATGATTTAGAGTGACATTTGCAAAAACTCTTGGAGATAGCAAAACTATTGGAGAGTTGAAAGATATAGAAAGAGGTATGCAAAACGGCTCTCCAAATGATGATTTCAAGAGTAAAATTTACAAAAACTCTCGTGAGATGCTCTTAGTTCTTGTTGACACCCAAAAATGGCGTGGTCTAAATCACGGTAAAAATCCGACTTAGCCATATTTTCGAGGGGCTAACCTACCGCAAATTTCCAGACGAGGTTCGAAAAGGCTCTCTCGAATGCGATCGACTCACGACGCGCCCCGTCCGCAGTCCGCCCTAGCGCCTCGGTCAAGATCGCCTCACGACGGGTTTGCAGACCTTTTCGTTAAAACGACGGATCGCGCGGATCGGTGCGCCCGGTCAAACCCGCCTCGCGAAGTCCGGCCGCACCGGAAGCAGGCTGATTTCGGGCCGCCGATCGACGCACTCATGGGTCCGTCCGCCCCGTCCCTGATCCGGTCGGATCGCGCCGCGGAACCGGCCGCAGATCTACTGGAATTTTGATCGACTCATCGATCGGAGCGCCCCGTCAAGACCGATCGCGGCGTATGGTCACCCCCGAGGCCTAGTGGTCCGTACGAGATCCAACCGATTTGTTTCCAATCGTGTTTAGGTCGGTTTTGATGCTTGAAACGCCCAAGGACGGTTTCCTAAAAGGATAAGACCACCCTCCTCTATATAATAAAGAGGTTCATGGCCGATTTGATCCCATCTACATCCAATCGTTATACACAACATATCTCTCAATTTTTTATCTCTTCCAAACCCTAAACTTGTTGTTCGACGACAATTCCGTGTTCTCCGCCCGGCGTTTCTAGGGCGATCCGCTGTTCCTAGGACAACCCTTGGTGTGCGTCTCCCGAACGGTCTTCCCGAGGTGCGTTCGGCGTCTTCCATGCCGCCACCGAAGCTCTACGTTGTCCCTACCATCCCTAGATCGGTTTGGGTGATCACGCTGCGGTGTTCGCTGCTACTAGGTTGTTTAGCAACCTTCGTCCAAATGCCCCCTCTCGTGTGTTGGTGCAAAAAGCCCTAATTCAAGGCCAACAGTTCTCATATATCCCGCTGAAGTTGTTTCTGTTGTTGTTGTTGTTGTACTTGATTATTTTTCTTCCATCGTCTAATAAAACCAGCGTCAAATCTCTTTCCACTCTTTTAAAAACTATTTAATTTTGGTCATCTACTTACTATTAGTAACTAATTAATATGGATATATATATATCCATTAATAATTGACACCCACGGCAGCGCACCATAAAAGCACAGCCGGTGTTATCGCATAATATGCAGTCCTCTCCCAATGCAAGTCACAACAGCTCGGATTTGCTGTCGGCGGCCGAGTGTCCCTGTCACTAGCCATGCACGCACAACGCCCAATCCGATTAGCTAGCACAGCCTGCAGCTCCATCATTGCTTGGTTCCTAATTCAGCTTGGAAAGAAGAACACACAACCAGCATAAACCATGATATATATGATTTAGGTGGGATTCATTAGACCATCCTATACTTATAATATATATACATGCACTGTCACGCACCAACACATCTCGCAACTACATTTGATTACTACTAGTAGTATGTAATGCTTTATTATATGTAACCATCCAATCTTTTTTATTATTGTTACTAAAATATATTATTGAAAGAATGAGGGGTTTAGGGCTTTAATTAGGCAAGTAGGCTTTAGATTATAACTAACTGTCTCGATCGGTCGTCATTGAGTTCCAAATGATGATCTCTCATTTCTAGCTAGGTAGTACATACAGCTTGTTCAGGCGTGGTATAGTATGCTGCTGATCGAGTTGAGCTAGCAGCTGGCGCTATTGATATCCAGCTGGTGGATATTCTGCTAGGTTTATTTAATCTATATTAATTAGACATGTAAGTTGAGCTGGGCTAGGCAGCAATCTAATTAAGTTAAAGTATAATCCGCACATCATCCTCCCTTTTGTTGTAAAGAAGAGAGAATGTAAAAACAGCTAGCCTATATAATGATGAGGGTGGCCTAGCTTACTGAACTTTTCTGGTTTCATCAGGTAGAGGAGAAAAGGCGATGAATGATCAGTGTCACAGGTGGTGGTACCGGCCGTGCATGGTTTATCCTAATAAGTTTATGATTATGGATGATTCTCACAAGAAAAGGCAACGTACCCCGGCCCTCCTCACCATTATTCCATCCATCTCCAGGGACCACGGATTAGCGTGTAATTGTGCATGACTTTGCTCTTGAGAATCCAGAGTACCCCAGATTCTCTGGCTGGTACACATATATCATGAGCTGGTTGACAGCCGAAAGCTCATGCTTGGAATCTCTCAGCTAGGTATCGATCATATATACGGAGTATATGTAATGATGCTTGTGCACCGCCGTACGTGCAGTGCAATTGCAAGTGCGCATTGCAAGAAAGATTAGCTGTGAGCTGTTGGGGCCGATATATCCGGTGGATGACATTGGCATAGCAACCTGGAACAGCAAGGCGCATGGCGGCTGTCCTGTCCTTGGCCCCATGCAAGGTTGGCAGCGGTTGAGTTGAGTCCCCTCCCCATGGCTGACGTGCATCCAGCACCAAACAAGTTATATATGAGAGAACATTTCGTGTGCAAATTGATCGGACTCAGATTTATTTATTTATATATACGTTCAACATTTGATAACGGAGCGAGGTGCGCGACCTGCAGCTGCAGCTAAAAGTCACCACAACGTACTAGTACTGTAACTACTGTTGCTCGTCTGCTCCTACGTACTACCACAGCTGCAGCTTGAATGCATGAATCCAAGAATCTCGATGATGCATGCTCCCTCCGTTCCAAAATAAACGACGCTATGGGATGCGTCTTTGGCCAAATTTTCTCAACTTCACCAAGTTTGTAAAAAAACGCGTGTAATATTTAAATCTTCAAATAAATTTGTTAAAAAACTAGACTTAAAGACCTTTCCGATAATACTAATTACTTAACATAAATATTTATATATCTTAATATATAATTGCCGGTATTTTGAAAACGTTGACTTCTCGAGAGGTGGAAGGTCTTTTATTTTGGGACGAGGGAGTATGCAGATGCAAATTAACCGGCCCCACCATGCATCTACCATCGATCGATCGCCTGCCTGCCTGCCTGAACAGGCCATCAATCCATTCACATACCACTTCCATGCTTGTTTATTAAGCCACCTTTTGATTGCTAGCTAGATAGTTAGTTAAACAAACACTACTGCTTCGTTGGTAAATAATATATATAATAAGAGCTCTGCTTGCTTTGTTGTACTTGCTTAGAAAACCAACTATACTTTGTTGCTCTCCACATATACCATGTACTAGCTAGAAAGCCACCTTTATTTCAGCTGTCTTCCTCTATATATCGACCAGACGACCACCAAGCAGCAGCTACCTGATTGAGCCCCCCCCTCCTCTCTCCTCGTGCCACCCAGGCCTGGTGCCACCAGACCGGCCATTCTTTTCTCTGTTAGCTCAACTAGCGTCGTGTCTAATTAGTAGCTTGCAGGCTCACCCGCTGCTGATTGAGAGATAGATGGCGGCAGAGGAGGCCAAGAAGGTGGGAGGTGGAGGCCACCAAGGACATCGCCGAGGAGAAGGCCGTCGTGCCGCTGCCGCCCCCGCCCGCCAAGCTGCCCGCCGACGACTCCAAGGCCATCGTCGCTATTGTCAAGGGTACGCCGCCGTAACTAGCTACAGTGCCATTCTTTGTTCCTTCGTTCAATTCTAGTTCATCCCAACAACACAATTTCTGTTATGTCGGCTGCTTTGCACTAGCTAGCTATAGTAGAGAGTTTTTTTTTTTTTTCTACAAAAGGAAAGGAGGTAGGAACTTTGTAGGAAATCTCCCCTAACCAAACTTTACAAAGATCATGCAGGGAGTAATTTTCCGTCTAGCCGTCTAGGTTCTAGAAAGGGGAATTTCAGAAAAGCAGATTGATTAATTTGGGGACACAAAGTTCCCTTTATTTCCACGGTACTGCTTTTGAAGTGTAAATGAGACAAACCAAATAAGAAGTGAACATAACTGTTGCTAAGAAGTGAACATAACTGTTGCTGAATGTTCCTAATTTAGATTTATTTTTTTCTGGCAACATGGATTAGTTTCCTTCACAAACTGCAAAACAAGATAATTCAAGTTAACGTGATGCCTAGAGGATCGGAGGTAGAAGTAACAACCGAATACTGAAGCACTGATAACTGAATACCGACAACCAAACCCTTTTTATGTTCTGAAAAATTCTGATATGTCTACTCTTTTGCCAGACACTGCTGAGAAAACCTGCAACTATTGGAGGTTCAACTGAAAGAGGTAACCAATAAAAACAAAAAAAAAAAAAAGCTCATCAAAATTAATTCTCAGTTTATTTAGCAAACAAACAAAAAAACAAGAATTATAGCTCGTTCAAACTCAATGCACTCATCTCAGTCCATTCTCTTTTTTTTTTCAGATGCTTATCTCGCGAAGATTGTATCCGAGAAGAGACTGACTCTGATCACCGCTTGGGAGGAGAGCGAGAAAGCGAGAGCCGAGAACAGGTAAAAGGTCTCTCTGACTCTGAGCTATATATATTTAATTGGTAGTTGCTTTGAAGTATGGAGCTATATGTTTAACTGTCAGCTGCTTAAATAAAAGCAATAAAGATGCGTTAAATCACCAGTGGTGCCTGTGCTACTCACATCACTCCGGTTCGTTTTGATGGGTGAGAGATACCATCACACACACACACTATATCTTACGACGCACTCAAAGCACGATGAAACGAAAGCGCACCTTTCGATCGTCTCCGCTGCATGCAACTGACCTCTCAACCACACCAACAGCATCACCTCGTACTTTGTGTCTGCAACTAACTCGCTTGCTGCGTTTGCCTGCAATGGTCCGTGACAACAGGGCCGCCAAGAAGCTTGCCTTCATCACGTCATGGGAGAACGCCAAGAAAGCAGAGATGGAGGCCGAGCTGAAAAAGATCGAGGTGAGCTGAATTAATGAAAAAGAGAGAGGTGGACGATGACAAGCCACCTATAGTATTAGTACAGTGGGAGGCAGAGTTGTTAGTAACTGACGACGACGTGCAATTGATGGCAGGAGCAACTGGAGAAGAAGAAGGCGGCGTACGAGGAGAAGCTCAAGAACAAGCTGGCGCTGCTGCACAAGACGGCGGAGGAGAGGCGGGCGCAGACGGAGGCCAAGCGCGGCGAGGAGATGATCCTGGCGGAGGAGATGGCCGCCAAGTACCGCGCCAAGGGCGAGGCACCCACCAAGCTCTTCGGCCTCTTGAAAGCCTGACCATGTGTATGCTGGCTGGGAACAGCTGTTGCTTGTAGATGCCATTACTTGCGTGTTTAATTTTTGGCGGTGTGTGCATGCATGTGTATGTATCTGAAATGCCCTTGGTGTGCTCTTGTTGTATTGGAAGGGTTTGCTTGACATCTTATCTGTAAAGGAATTGTGTATAATTAAGCATAGGAGGAGTGCAGTGGAGATGGATATCGTATTAAGTTCTTCCTTCTCAATTCTTATGATGGAAGTTTTGTCAGTTGGGAAATTGGTTATGCGTTTGGCAATAGGCAGATGGTCTACTGCAGTTTCTTTGATGGAAAAAGACTCAGCAGGCATCAATGCCTGTATTTTCATCAGTCCTGTTGTTTCTGGTCCTAAACTTCAACTGCACTACGGGGAACAGTTCAGAGAACAACTTTTTTTTTCTTCTTTGAAACGATCGCCGTCAGATGTACCGAACTTGATACTTCTATTATCATAAAAGAGGGATTAAAAGACACTTTACAAAAGGAAGTCAAGTAAAACAACAATAACAAAAAGCATTCAGAGAAGAACTTGCTGAAACATAAGTAGGTGTGCTCACTGAACATCACCAGCTAGCCTTTCAGAGAAACAGCCAGCGAGAAACACACGGATGGCGGACCAAATCAACAATACCATAAATTTATAATTTGACGCATTCCTTCTTCTCCAGTTGATTTTTTTTAAAAAAAAATATCTACAGTTGGACAGTTCATCCTGGAATAGGGTGCGCTTTCTTCTTCTGGCTTGCGTATGTATGGGAGATGTTGGACAGCTGAGCGTCGCCACCGCCATGGACTACAGGACTCGACCTGTGCATCTTCGTGACAGGCACCGGAGACGATGCCCCATCTTATGTTGGGCCGCCCTTTCAGAGAGAGGTTTGGCATATTGTCATTTTTGGGCTTCACCTCCGCAGCATGGTTTCCGGTTCAAGTCGAGGATGACTTTATGGGCTGGTGGTTGGGGAGAGGAAAAACTCCAAAGTCTTTGAGGCGCGGCTTCGACTCGCTCTTCTTCCTTGTTGGTTGGCTTCTTTGGAAGGAGCGGAACTCAGGACTTTTGATGCCAAGGCAACTACAGCTGTTCACTTGGCCATGGCCATGAGGGCGGAGGCAGTGTTGTGGTGCAACGCCGGCAATAGACGCTGGCCGAAGTTGCTTTGCCCGGAGCGGAGTGTAGCTTCTTTCTTGTGCTATCTATGTTTCCTGGTCGCAAGTCGTTAACCATGTATCCGGGGTAAAGCTGTTAACCATGTAATCCTTTTGTGTTGCATCCAAGTAGTGTTAGGCTTTGGCTTCGGTAACTCGGTGTTGCCGTCCCGAACTTTGTTTTTTAACTTTCGCTTAATGAAAAACACGCGAACGGGCGTGTTCCTCAAAAAAAAAAAAAAAAAATACAGTTCATCTGAAGGCGTACCTCAATAACTTACGCTTCTGCCACGGGAAGGCGTATTTGTTCTCCATCGAAGCGGGCAAGTTGCGTACTCCCTTCGTCCCAAAATAAATGACGCTTTCGCTTCCCGAGAAACATCTACCCAAGCAATTATATATTAAAATAGGATTAATATTTATATTACATAATTAGTATCATTGGAAAGATCTTGTGATCTAGTTTTTAACAAATTTATTTGGAGATTTAAATCTTCTACGTATTTTCTATAAATCGAGTCAAACTTCGCAAGATTTAAAAACCTAAAACGCCGTTTATTTGGGAACGAGGGAGTATGGTATTACCCCACCTACTGCCGGCCGGATCACACATGCTGACATGCCGCCGCCCGCCACTCAAATCCAGGTAAGAAAAAAATAACAGGCCCACCAGTCAGCGAGACAGCTGCCATCGTCACCAGTTAGAATCTCTCTCTGTATGCGCCATTGCGGCGCCCGTGGGGCCCACCACGGCGCCGCCGGCAGCGCCACCAACCCCCACCTCCACCCCCTCTCACGGGCACCCGCGCCTGCTCCACGACGCTTATGCGCTCGCCTCCGCGCCTCGCCGCCCACCTCCGGCGCCTGCTCCTCCTCTCGCCCTCCGCCCAGCACATCATCATCCACCGCGCCATGGCCTCCACCACCGTCGCCGCGCAGGCGCAGCCAGGTGAGCGACGCCTGGGAGGGACCCAGCTTGCCTGCTTGCTTACAGCACGAACACTGACGACGGCGGTGGGTGCGTGGCGTGTGTTTGGTTGTGGGCTTTCTTCTCAGGTGGCGCTCCGCCGGCGCCCGCGGAGTACGAGGAGGTGCTGGGGCGGCTCTCCTCGCTCATCACGCAGAAGGTGCGCGCGTACAGCGGCAACCGCGGCAACCAGTGGGACCTCATGGCGCACTACGTCAAGGTCCGTGGCTCCTCCGTGCATTGAGATCTCCTCGTACTGCCAAAGTTCTTCTGAATCGTAATACGATGCTTGTCTGATTGTTCGATCTGGTTGGTATGAATGGTGAGTAGATTCTGGAGCTGGAGGAGCCGATCGCGCGGATGAAAGTGATTCACGTTGCGGGGACCAAGGGGAAGGTAAACTAATCCTCTTAGTTAGATGCTGTGTCACTTTTTGTTCGACCAGAAAGTTCAGAGTTAATATGTGTACTGTAAAACAACAGTTAGGCAATCACGGCTAGGTTGGAATGCAAATGTCCAGGCGTTAAATAGTGTGAATCATTAAGCTTTACAAAAGTCGCAGTTTAATGCTATTCCTGTTTGGTAGTGTTTGGTACCCAGCATTCCTGTTTGCGTGATACAAGCTTCCATTTCCATATCTGTATCGACTAACATTGAACTGCGACTTTTCTTACATACAGTAGTTATAAGAAATGCTGAATTTTTTTAGGGCCCTTACACGGCATCAATTGAACAAGGCATTCATTGTATCTACAGGGTTCCACATGCACATTCACCGAGTCAATTCTGCGATCTTGTGGATTCCATACTGGGTTGTTCACCTCACCACATTTGATGGATGTTAGGGAGCGATTTCGGCTAGATGGGTAATTCTTTTTTTCCTACTGTTCCTTTTATCTTATATACCTGCATCTGGTTGTGGTGTTGACAACGTACATCCTATGAATTTCCGAAAGAATTTTTGCATGCAAATGTCAGATGTGCTGCGTCATCTTTCCTATGTTGTCCCTGTAATTAGGTATTATGAATTTATGATGGCACTGACCTAGCTCCTCCTTTCTGAGGGCATCAGGGTTAATATTTCTGAAGAGAAATTTTTGAAGTACTTTTGGTGGTGCTGGAACAAATTGAAGGTAAGTGTCTTGATTACTCGTTTCATATAAAAGTCGCTCTGCACTGGATGCCTAGTGCCTAGAAGTGACAAAGCAGAAACCACTGAATTGATTCCTTCAGAAACTTTTGCATCTATTCTGTAACCTGTCTGATCTCATAATATTGCTTTTATTCTATATAAACTTGTGGATGATGAGGTAAATGGTCTTACTTCCAGGAGAAGTCTGATGATGATATTCCCATGCCAGCCTATTTCAGGTTCCTCGCATTGCTGGCATTCAAGATATTTTCTGCTGAGCAGGTAAAGAAAATGCAAGCATTTCCTACTCTTTTTTCGGCCTTCTTTGCAAGATATTCAAGATGCTAAATTGAATTTACTTGCAATCCATTGTGTTATTATGTAATTTTAAGGTAGACACATTCACATATCGATCACATATATGCTCGTCTGACACTAGGAACTTACTGATTCTTTATAACTTTTGAGATTCTATGGCATCTGCCCAATCATTTCCCTGTCCTTTTCTGACTCTAACAGGTAGATGTTGCTGTTCTTGAGGTTGGCCTAGGAGGGAAGTTTGATGCAACTAATGTGGTATGTGATGTTCTATTACAGTAATATTGTGCAAACCGAAGGTTTTGTATGGATTATAAAACTCATCTTGATTAGTCAAACCCAGAGTGAACTTTTAAATATTACCACTGTTTCCTTGAACTATCAAAAATCAAAGATCTTGACTAGTCTCTAAATTTGGGTGTCTGCAGGTTAAATCACCTGTAGTTTGTGGAATATCTTCCCTTGGATATGACCATATGGAAATTCTTGGTTAGTCATGTAACTGACTGTTTAAGTAACTCTATCATTAGGTTATGCTTTCAATATCATCTTTACTTTGTTGCTTGTGAGCAGGGAATACACTTGGAGAAATCGCAGGGGAGAAGGCTGGGATTTTCAAGGTTTTGTTTAGTTGCTTTCCTCTATAAAGCTATTCAAATTATATAGGCAATTCCCTTATGTTTCTGATTCTCTTGTGTCAGCAAGGAGTTCCAGCCTATACTGCTCCACAACTAGAAGAGGCAATGGCTTCTCTCAAACAAAGAGCTTTGGAGTTGGGTGTATGTCCTATCATCAATTCTATTCTTTCTTTCATTTTTGTTGCCTCCTATTCTAGCCATGACACTTAATGCAACATTGGTTTCTGAAGATCCTCTCCAAGTCGCCGATCCTCTGGAGCCCCATCACTTAAAAGATCAGCATCTTGGACTCCATGGCGAACATCAATATATAAATGCTGGCCTTGCAGTTGCTTTGGCTAGTACATGGCTTGAGAAGGAGGGACATAAGGACAGGATACCACTCAACCGTACTGTAAGTCTTCTCAATCATGTTGCTTTGCTAAAAAGAAAGATGGTATGACAACTTTTCCTGCTGTGATGGAATTCAGGATCCCTTGCCAGATCATTTTATTAGAGGACTATCAAGCGCTTCTTTTTGCAAGGCCGAGCACAGATAGTTCCAGATTCACAAGTGAATTCAGAAGAGAAGGACAATGATTGTTCGCTTGTTTTCTATTTGGATGGAGCGCACAGTCCTGAAAAAGTATGGAAATATGTGCTAAGTGGTTTTCCCATGCCACAAAGGATGATAGGAGGCTACCATCTTCCGTGGAGCAGTCTCAGTCATCTAGGTCTCAAAAGGTATGTCTCACGGCATATATACTTCTTTTTCATGATTCAATTGACCTGCTTTTGTGTGCATTACATCTTACAGTAGGTTCCTCCCTTATATGAAAATATTCTTTTGAAACCCATTGCAGATCCTTCTGTTCAATTGCATGTCTGTGAGAGATCCGATGAGATTGCTTCCTCATCTCCTGGATGCATCAACTCAAAATGGTAGCTTAAAATTTTTTAATCATCCCCTGAAATTATTGCAATCATTCATAATCAATTCATATATTGTTATTTTTTCATCTCAATTGTTTATTGGTAACTAAATGCATTTACTGTCCACATGAGTCTTGTGCGAAGTTACTGGTTTATTTACTGCGGTGTTTTCCAGTTCCAGGTTAAATGGGTACATTCGTTTTTGTTTAATTTTGTCAGGAGTCCACTTTGACCTGGCCCTATTTGTGCCGAACCAATCACAATACAACAAGCTTGGTTCTAATACTTCAGCACCCCGCGGAGCCTGAGCAAATTGATTTATCATGGCAGCTGTCACTCCAAACAGTTTGGGAGAAGTTACTTCAGGATAAAGGTTCTTCTGAAATCTGAACTTGATTTCTTTAGCCATTTATGCTGGTTTTCTTAGTCCCTTGTATGTTTTTTCTCCTTGAAACAAGCATTATCTGGTCTGAATATAATGTAACAGATGGAAGTAAATGGTGCAGGTATAAATATTACAAAATCTAGTGATACTAGTCAAGTTTTTGAATCGCTTCCACTTCGCAATCGAAAGTGGCTAAGGAAAAAAATGCCCGAGAAAACCAATCTACTTCTTTTCAGGTAAAACCTTTCACTCAGAAATCTGCACATTGATATTTATCCTAATGTTTGTTGCATCATGCATTCATAACTAACGTGTGTATACCAAGTCGAGTTTGCAATTGTTATTGTATAATAACCTCTGTTGATCTTTTATCCTCCCTCAGGGTCTTATTTATTTGCTGAATGTCCTTTAAAACATAATTCAGGAAACTTTATAGCATTTTTTTTCTTTTGTTTATCTAACTGCCTTCACACTTGATGCTAACATATTTTGATCTGATGATGGGACTGAACTAGGTCTTGGTTACTGGCTCCCTGCATCTGGTTGGTGATGTTTTGAGAATAGTCAAGAAGTGATACATACACCGCTTGAAGTTCAAACTGGAGCCGACCTTTTCTCCCCACAAGGCTAACTTGATTAGCAAGGGCAGAAATTTCAACGGCTTGCTTATGATGCTAACCAAGCTGCGAGCCTCTGTTTTCTGGCCACTGTCGCCTTTCACCCAGGAAACTGCTGTGCCCATTCTTGTAAAAGGCGTGAAATAGGATGATGGTGCCATCATAGAACATAACTGGGAATTCAACATGAAACTGGGTCAACCTGTATGCCCACAAAATTACAGCGAATGGGTTTTCTTCTGTAAAGAAGCCAATCATTCTTCTCCAGAATAAAAAAGAATTAATGTTGTGATGATGTATCCCTGTTCTTTCTCCCTGACGAAAAACTGATGGTCCAACAGTGTTTGCGGTCGCCGTGTTCAGACCTTAAGGGTGACCTGACCTGTGACCATCCCATGCAGGATAGCTGTTGATATCGCAATGATACGGCCCAACAGTGTTTTCCCTGTACCGCATGCGTGCAAAACCATCTTTCCAAGTCCAGACACTGTTCTGTTAGTGACTGGGGACGACCTCTGATCCCATTCGATTTCGATTGTTATCCGGTGTCCGCACCAAGCCAAATTGGGTGAGGCAAGCGCACGCCTGCCCTGGTGTCTCGTATTGCCTCCCTCAGCAATTCAACAGCAACTTCCCATGGATCTCCAGATGGCCGCCGAGCTGAATTACTTTCTGTGCCGCTCTTATTGTCTGCACCCGCTTATATAAACTCTTATTCCGTTGCCTGTGTCTGACCATGACATCATGCAAATGTATGTATTATAGACTATTTATTACTAGTACAAGCTACAAATAAACTACTAGTACCAACTACGGTATCATAGAAATCCCGTCAGGTGATGGCTTTGACTTTGGGCTAGCTGGGTACTATCAGCATTCGATGCATTGCACTTGCACGCTATATAGTATAGCGACTGGGAAACCAACACACCTCTCTGTTCAGAGTTTAGACTTGAGAATCACAAGAATCTAGCTATCATCCCCAAGTTTTCCCATGGGATTGCCACGACAAAGCAGCTTCATGAGGTTGATGGTAGTAGTGCTCACAGTCTCGCTCCTGGGAGCAGAGCTGAGAGGCCTCTTCTGCCACGGCCGGCGGATTCCGGGCTCCGAGGTGGCCATCATGGCGCACGACGACGTCGAGTCGCCGCCGCTGCCGAGGGAAGGTCAAGGCCACTACTCGTCGTCGTCGTCGTCGTCCTCCAGCAAGCATGAACCTCGCTGGAGGCGCGTGCAGGATCTGTCTGAGTCCAAGAGGACTGTGCCGTCAGGGCCCAACCCGCTGCACAACTGAAGCTGAAGCCTGGTCAAGAGGAGGGACCTCGGTGCTCCGTCCGTCTCACTCAGCGTCTATCTATCTATCTCAGATCAGATTCTGAGATGAGCAACAAGAGAGAGAGAGAGAGGCTTTTTTGTAAGTAGATAGAATCGTAGAATTGGCTGGCATATATACATGATACATGTACTGTACACCGACCATGAGTAAAAGCAATACATGATACCTGTCATTGGCACTTGCTGTTCTTTCTTTCTATTGCTATGCCAACAAGCGTGCATGGTCGACGGCGAGTCAGAGCAGGTGGTTGTGATTCCATCCATGTCGTCTGCTTGTCTCCTCTGTAGCGAACCAGAGCCGGGAGGTGGTGGATGGAGACCTGGAACGCCATCCACGGTGGCTGCCCGGCCACCTCCGTCCTCCGATCATGGGGAGCGCGCGTGCTCCTCACTGCTCGCCGCGCGCTAGCTGTGCTGACCGGTGGCCACATGGATTGTTCTCGTCGTTGACACGGGCGGCGCCGTCGATTCGGTCCCTGTCAGCGTCACTTTCTTTGGTTTGTTTCGGCAGCAGAATTATGTTGCTCGACGGTTTTGACCACGCGACGCAACGCAGGCTGGCAAATGGCAATGCAAGAGCTGGCAGGCGGCGTCGATCGCACTTGTCTGCTTTGCTTTGTTTGCCTTGTCATGATGATGCCCTGCTACTACTGTAGTAGTTAGCAACCAGTCAAACTGCAAACACACGAGAGAATCAAGAGGAGGTGCATAGAAAGAGCAAATTGTAGTTTACACTTCACATGACGCAGTAAGTAAGAGATGCAGTTGATTCACACAACTTGGATTGGATCAGGAGCACCTCTCACTGAAGCACTTCACTTGGCTTGTAACATTCACAGGAACAAGGAAATGTACAGTATCTGTCTGTCCACACCCACGGTTTCTCGATGTGGGTGGGGTGGGGACACAACTTGCGTGCACACGCAGTGCTAGTTCAGTACACAGTGCAGGACAGCAAACGGTAATCTGGGATGGAACTCCTACTCCCAGCAAGATTATCTCATCTGGAGAGGCACCGGTCTTTCTTGTCCAACCTGAACATTCCACATTTCCACTGCAGGCTTGCAACATCTCAGAGAAGAGAAAAGTAGACAACCGACCACGTAGCAAACTCAAGAAAGAATCCCAGTCATCCATCACTCAGTCTACATCAGCTGATTCCCCACCGGGTCAACGCTGAAATGCAGGTGCAGAGATTTCTCCACGATCGGGTGAAACTTGGATGCCCACATCTACAACCCACAGGCCAAACACATGAGTTATACGTATGGAGATGGCGAAGACTATTAGCAATCCTATGGAAGAGTGGATTAAGGCAATGGCTGTAGTTTGATATACTACTTCAGTTCAGAGTTGGAATCCAACCCTCCATGTGTGTGCACCAACATTCTGTGTGTACCTCTTTCTTGTTTTTTTAGTTTTAGTTTAATTTTTTGAGAGAAGTTAGTTTTAATATACTCGGGTAAGTCGAATGTGGTATGCAGAAAACTCAAGATATAAGCCATTTGAGCAGAGTTCTTACATCCTTGTACTCCATGCTCTCCCTGAATAGCTTGAAATCGTCAACTGCATGATATGACAGATTGAGTAAGCAACCGTGCTGCTAACTTATACACAGATGCATAGGATGAGAGAAAACTTATAGCCCGCTAACATGATGGGAAACGGATTACTGCAGCATGATTGTATCCATTTTCCGGATGATCCAAACAGCAGCCTATACAAAATAGAAGTATAACATTAGAACTTTAGAAGCAGTTACTTGAGATTTTGGGGGAAAAGTATTGGTAAGAGAAACTGTAAATGTTAATAACAGTCTGTGTGAAACAAGATAAACAGGCTATATGTCTTCAGCCATAGCAACGTGTACAGCAAATTCCCAATCACAGTAGCAATGTGACAGAATAACCATAAGAATATCATGTTGTCTTACCATAGGTTGCCTGCACAATAAAAGAGCTGCATTGGCTGATCAACTTCTGAAGAGAAGCTAATGCATCCTCCGTTGCCTCTCTGGATGCAGTCTTAAAGAAAGATATCAGCAGCATAAACTCGACACCGTAGTTAAAATCCTGCCACAGGGACCAACCTTTTGTTTTAGTGCAAAATGGACAGTGGCACATCTTTTACATAGCTAAAGAATGGCATCAATTTACGCAAGGACAAGGTAGCTTGAGTTACCTCTCCCCTACGAAAGAGAGGTATAATGTCATCTTCCACCTCGGACTCAAAATCTACAGAAACCGAGCCCTGTAAGTTATCCAAACAGTGACTATCACGGTGCTATGAGCATAGAGAATCAGTATTGTGTAAGAACCGGAAAGAAGATTACATGCTGAGGCGTACATAGGAAACAGGTTTTACGTGCTCATCAAGAATTTTCGAATAGTATGCACTGCTCTGGAACTTTGCAATGTCTTCTTTCTGCTGAAAACGCATGAAGACAGCGTGTGTGAAATTCTCACTGTTGGAGTCCTCTATGCGGCCTGCATGCAATATATCACAAATACCAAATTGAAGTTTATACTTATTTACTGATTCTGAAGTTGAAGTATATATAAGCCTAACCTAATGAGAGTGCGAGTATCCCCCTCATCTGGTACTGTGATGTATATAGGTAGTCCAGCATATCTTTTTCTTCAGCGTCTGAGATGTTTGGCTTGGCTCTAAGAAGAATAATGTGCTCCACAATCTTTCTGCAAAGTGTACTCGATCAGCTGTATACTACAGCTCTGCATAGTCCAGGGCATGAGGTGACAGTATGCAGAATTTAGAACACTCATTGTAAATATGATACTTTCAGTATCAATTTCTGCGCAAAAATTTTACAGTTTTGAAGTGATTTTGTAATGCAACACTTAGAAACAACTCACCTTTTCTTCATAAGGCCACCAGAATGTGCACCATTGCTGGATTCAAGCACACCACGAGTGGAAAGAACCATCTTCTTTCCAGTCCCCGCCATCTGCGATCTACACAAACACAAGGGACATCAGAATCTGTATTCAACATGTATACACTTCAAAAAGAAGCCCAAAGCTGAGATCGAGAACTCACATCGGTCTAAATTCTGTGCAGATAGTTGATGCAACCTAAAGCAGCTCCCAACAGGTCGCATGGTGTGAGGCACCTGGGCTGATGCTGGCACAGACATCCTGATGATTCAGAGCCTGGAAGCTTTAGCTCTCATTGTTGCCACACTGGTTTTTATGGTTTTGGGTGGAGTTGTGGTATGGTGGTAACCGTGAGCAAAAGCAGGATCTTTTGGGTTGGGTGCACATATTGTGGCAGGACATCTTCTGTCCTCACCATCAGTGGGTGGTTGGAGCTAATAGCACTGTCCTTTTCACAGCTCCACAATTTCAGATATTTTTGTAACAAAGACACTAGATCTCATTCAGAGATACAAACTAGCATCAGAACTGTCAGTGCCACAGAACTGCACCAACATTTTGATCACCACACAGTGCCACAGAATTGCACCAACATCAATTCACATGATCAAAGAAGATTAAATTAAAAGTAGCCTAAATTAGAGTGACATGAGAATTACACCAGTTGACCTTCAAATCATTCGCAAGTTTGATCACAAGGAAAAATGCTACAATTCTAGAACCAAACAAATAAAGATTCTAAAAACTACAAACGCCCCATAATGGACTTGACGGTCTCTAAGATCCTAACATAGTGAAAGAATAAAGAAGAATGTTCGCCCTCCAAACCATCTCTATGGTGACGGTTGCTCCCAGCAAGATTGTTACATGGACTTCCACCAATTACAAGATCAAAGCCACCAATTCTTCTAATATATGTCTCAATCCTCTCAGATGTCAAAGTCTGCACATCATTGATCTCAATCAAAGTACCAGTCTGCGTCTGATCCCACCAATTCCTCAGAATCGTCCTATTGACCTCCTCCTTCTCTACTGAAATAACTGCCTTCATGTGTATACCAAGCCTATGGAGAGCCACCTCTCCTCCTCCAATACCAGTGAATAAAGACAACACATTCATGCCTTGTGGGTACATATCCTTGAGGACTGAGAGATGATAAGCAACAGTATCGACTTGAAATGAATTTCCAAGAGATTTATACCTCTGTGTCCTGCTGATACCCCTGGTGTGATCCTTCGGAAAGCCAGTAGAAACTCCATCTCATCAGGCTCTAGAGGAGCAACATTGTTTTTGCCAATCCAAGCAAGATTCCATTTCCTACACTCATCCAATACAAACTTCTGAACTGTTGGAGAAGGTGGATTTGTACTTTTGTTAAGGGCTGCACGAATCCTCTCTAAGTTCTTTGCACTAGACACACAAGTCTGGATGCAATTGAACTGGCGTCTTGGGTCCCATGATGGCCACCACCTTTTGGTACGAGGAAATGCTTCAAATATTGTCTTTGGAGGTATGGGGCGAAGGGGTGACCTGCCCTCAAGTGGCAGATTGTGTACATAACCTCTTTTCCTGGCAGCAGCACAGAAGTACTTAGAGTCCACAAACTCTGGCTGAATATCATACAAGAATCTTGATATGGTATCCCAAACACCTTTTGGAGCAAGAGCAACATTTTTCGTAGTAAAAAGTATGGTGGACCCATAGCATTTGAAGGCAGATCTCTCTCCAGTGATCTTGTCCACTGGTCTGGCAAGTTAAATCCAACCATTGGATTTGGAAGTGCCATTGGTGCCTCAGTGCTACCATCTAACGGGCCTCTACTTCCCTGTGCTTGACCTCCATATCTCTTTCGCTTTTTTTTGCTCCCATCCATGAACCTTCTGTTATTTCTCCCTCCATTGGAATTATCCTAACAAAGGCAGTTCCATTATCAGACCATTGAATTAGAACCAAATATTTTTTTAACAGAATTAGAACTAAATATTATCGTAGACTTGTATGGACAGTTCACCTAAGACGAACCTCAAAGTCAGACAAATTGCCAAAGCAGCCATCTCCTGCGGTCTGTGAAGCATAGATTGAATCCACCAGAACAGAAATAGATGCTTCGTGCCCTGAGTAATTTTAAACCATAGAGGACAGTAGATGGCATAAGGTGCATGATCAATGAACAGGGCATTTGGGGCATACTTTGACAAGTTCAAATAAACTCTAAAGAAAAGTTAAAATGAAACAGGGGCAAGGACAGAATATGAGTGGTACGAGTTGCCTGAAGCGTGCAAAAACAGTTATATTTGACAGCAAGAATCAACCATTCTAGATTATCTCAGTTCAAGATTGCAGCCAATTTATGAGTTCCAACATACAGCATTTGAGGAAAATTTCAAAAATCCAGAGATAAACCAATAGAAAGTTTGACATCTAATTAAGCATGGCAATGTTATTATTCAACTGATTTATCCTCTATGAGAGCATATCCTACTTTCAAAGTTGGACGCTTAGTTTATTTTGCTCAGGAATGTAAGGCAAACAGAGGTGCATGGAACAAAGGTTCAGAGAGCACACCGCATCTAGTAATAGCCAGTGCAGCCTCATCTTCAGGAAACCCCATTTTAACTAAGGAATCAATTTTGTCATCCTTCTGTGACATCTCATGTAAGAAATCCTGTGAAGAAAGCACAGGAAAGCACTAAGAATATAGTTGACAAACTACATAAACTAGCATTGCAATTACCATCCAAATGACAAAACAACAATACTTGTAATGTGCTAAAAAATGGGAAGTATCATAACTATGGACAAATTAGGAAAACAATTAGCTTTTTTAGTGAGAAAACAGATGTAATGTAAAAAAAAAAAAAAATGTAAGTCCAGTTGTAATCCACTTCAATCAACTCTCCGCTACATGAAGTCACATGCCAAACAACAGAAAGTACAATGCAACTTAAATGTTAGAGTCGAACAGGAATGTTGTTGCACTACAGAGCCTTCAATTCTCAGAATCTGCAATCGATTTGCACTAGTATAAAAAAGGAAATAGATTATAATCAGTGGCGGAGCCACATTAAGGCCACACTGGGAACATTTTTTAGTCTCTGTGCTCAACTTGCCTCTGTTAGCATACACTGCCGCAGCTCTCTTTTCTTTTCTTCTTAAGAATAGTCTATGTTAAGCATGGGTAATAGTAGCTAAACTGAACATGGAAGTAGTAACAAAAGGTTTGGCTAATTGCACCACCCCCGTCTGGTTTCTGATCACACTCCGCCACTGATTATAACCCATAGGCCATAACTGAAGGTTTTTTTTCCATGAATTAAAACAGTAGGAGAGTACAGGAAGGAGGGGTTACAGCAAACTTAAGTACAAAGAAATGAATGTCAGATGGTGGCGTCTTGTTCAAGAATGTCACTATCAAAAGACTTGTAATCATACGCATCAGATGAAATGCAATAGTTCCAAGTTTATAATTCACACAACTATGTTGCTTACCCTCTTACCAATACGATTTTCTTACAAAACTAAGGATTTTGGTTTCATGGGAACGTGCTGTTAACAAGAGAGTTGTGTCAATCATACCTCGTCTCCAGAATCATCATCAGAGGAGTTAGCAACCCTGGTGCTTCTTCCACCAGCATCCTCATCATCCCAGTTTATGTCATCATCATCACTATCATCAACAGTTTGGGGGACACAACCAGAAGCAAAGCTGTTATCCACGTTGAGGTCATCGCCTAGTTCCTGCATTTGGCATCAATTGTTAATCCTCTTTCACACCATGCAACAACATCATCAAATAATAAGTAACAAAAGCAGGAACACAAATGAATACCTGGTAAGTGAGAAGAAGCTCAATCAATGAATCTGCTCCATTATCCCCTGATGAAAGAAAAGGCTGATGTCAGATAGACTATAAAATCACCTAGAATCTAAGTAAATGAGAAGAAATAGGTTGTTAGTTAAGTACCATTGTCCTTCATGGCCCTCAGAACAAGCTCTCTTGCAAAACCCATGTCCACATACTCCTGAACCAAAGTGGCAGATGGCCCAGCCTTCCCATTGCCATTAGCAACCTTAAAAAACCAGCCCCACAAACAAACCAAAACATCAAAATCATAGCCACTAGAAACAAGGTAACAGTATTCATGATTACCAAATATACCAACCCACAACCCCAGCCCGTTTGGCACAAGTGGTTTGAACACCGCATATGTGTGGATCAGATAGCTGGCTTACCCGTGTTGATGGACCTGGATCATCAGTGTTCGCTGCTGACGGACCAGCACCAGCAGCGTTGAAGCTCGCTGCCTCCTCCCCCTTGCCATCACTATCCCAGTCGAAGCTGCCACTGCTATCACTGTCGCTGGCCAAGTCCTGTGACACGAATGAAGAACTAAACATCAGGATCGACCAACAATAGAACCAAACCGCCACCAATCCCGAAAAAATAACCAAAATGCAAGCTCTAGCTTTTTCTCGAACATGCATAGCACAAAACACATTAAGACGAAGAGATTATCCAACAGGAAATAGAACATGAGCACGAGTAATCCAAGGATTACTCATGCTAAACGGCCCAGGGGCAACTCGAGGTTGTAGATTACAGAAAGTACTAATTTAAAATGCAAGCTGTAGCTCAATCCAGTGCCCCCAACATTGAGCAGCCGAAAGGAACAAGACCGGATATGTGAACTACCGCACCGCAATAACCTGGCACATCACAGACCCAATCAAACGCGCGGAATCACCGCAGAATTCATGGCGCGAGAGATCATCTCTTCACAACACTCCTACATGGAAGGGGACAAACAGAGCAGAGGAAAGCAGGGGAGAGAAAGGAAAATCTTACCGCCATTCCGTAACCTTGGTGAAGGGGCTCCGGGGCTACCTCTCCCTCGATCCCTCCTTTTCCTCGGCCCCGGCGCGGCCAGAAGCCAGAAGAAGGACCCGGCGCCACCGAACGGAGTGGCCCGGCGCAGCCTCTCTCCGCCCCACCTCTGCCGCCTCTCCTCTCCTCTCCCCTCCCCTCCCGTCGCCGTCGGACCCTGCGCGCTGCGAGTTGGGAGACGGTGGCAGAGAGGAGGAGGAGGAGGAGCAGGAGGCCGCGGCGACGGCGACGACAGGGCGGGCGGCGGCTCTGCCTGCCTCGGCCCCGTCTCTGCTTTGGCCGCTGCCCCGCCCTTTAGACGAGACGAGTCCGGGGGAGACGGCGAATCTCAACGAGAAACTCACGCGCGGCGCCCGCCAAACAGCACGGCCAATGGGCACATCGATGGTGGTACACCACTGACATATGGGGACTGCCTCATGTGACCAGGGTTGTCAGCGAGAGGGTGCGGCACTGTCCCCGGTAGGACGGTACGAGTAGGCGGTCAAAGATCCCGTGTGGCGGCTGATTAGTGATCATCCCGTGTGGGGGCATTTCCCGATGATAACAGAAACATCTGCAGAATTGCAGGGTGTGGGGTCTGAGGTTCCATTTCGAATTTTGGCGAGGCACACAAGTGGATGCAGAGTCAGCCGCCACAGCTCACATCTCAAAGCAAAGGAGGAGAGAGCGCGGTTTTACGTGGTGGTGACAGGCACACAAGTGGATGCAGAGTCAGCCGCCACAGCTCACATCTCAAAGTCGGTTTTTACGTGGTGGTGGCGTGTCGCGATGGCGTGGACTTTTGATCGATTCTTTATAATTTTATATAAAGATGTAATTTAGTTATTTATGACACCATAGTTGTCACATAAATAGGTAAAGGTCACAACAAATTTTAACCGTTTTTATATCAATTTTTTTTTATAATAAGTTATTAAATTGTTTATTATATTAAATAACATCACAATTAGATAACGTTTGCGATAAGGTTTTGGTCAAACATTAAAAATATAAATAAATTATGAATAACTTTTAAAGCGTTGAGTTTAAAAATATAAAAATCATATCAATAGGTTTGTCTTAAAAAATCACTTTCATAAAAATAACTTATAAACTTGACCATTTAGGTAAGAAATCTCAAAATTAAAATCTAGGCCGAAGTCGTGAACCATAGTTTTATGCCCTGCGCAACTATGCCCAGAGCGTCTCTTTTTTTTTCTTGATGTGGTGGTGGCCACCTCGTCTCTACGAGCCATCGGCGTAGTCTCCGTTTGTCGAGAGAGAAGGGCTACGGGTGAGCGAGGGAGGTGAAGGCAAGTCTGTCGACGACTCGTTAGGCCCAAGCTAGGTAGAGACAAAGGTGGGGCGGAGCTTGAGCAAAGGGGAGGAGGCGGCCGAGAGAGGCATGATTTTCTCGGGCCGCCGCTAATTGTTGATTCCATTGTCAAGTTGACACAGTCGGGGAGAGAATCACAAAGAAAATAACTTGATCTAGAATCATAGCTTTTAGCATGTTTATTTGTGATCACAAACACATGTCGTTGTTGGATGGGCTTCGGTAGAATCGTGGATTACCGCCCCCCTCGTTTCATGTATCCAACACTTCTTTTACGTTTAATGAAAATGCGCTTTGACGTAATCTCGTAAAAAAAAAAAAAAAAAAGAGGAGGAAGCAACCCCAAATAGGGTAAAGATCAAAAGTTCACAATGGTGGTGGTGAACAAGCTCACCGAGGCGACCAATTTTTCTCAAAGCAGGTAATGCGACTCAATTACATGTTGAAGGTCACAACATGTCTCATCTCATTGATAATTATAAAGTATATGTTGTACTCCAACCATTCTAAATTATAAGACGTTTGAATTTTTGACTTAAAGTTTGACCACTTTCGTCTTATTCAAAAAAAAATTTATAGTCATAGACAAATTTAAGCCATTCTTGAAGAATATTTACTAATAAAGCAAACCACAATAAAAGATGTGATATTTTACACCATTTTTGTCTTATGGTTTGAGATGCGATTTTTTATTAAGTTTCAAATGTGTTTAGATTTGCCTCTAGAACGTTAGATCCGGATTTGATTGTTGAATTTAATATAAGGTCTATTCATATAGAATATTAGCTTCGAGAAAAGCCACCGAATTTTTGTATCTTTTTATTTTAGAATTTTTCATATGCAAACTGATGATATACTCCCTGAGTTTTATATGATCCTTCCTTTCTTTAGAAAAAACTAGAATAAAAACAACACTAGGAATATAAATTCCGTTCGCGGGTGAAATGCTTGATACGGAAATGTTAACAAGGCCGGCCATTCGTACGCATACTGCTGTACTGTCAGCGAGAAGACAGAGAAGCATATTCGTGTGCTGGAGATTGACAGCCTCGGACCACTTTTACATGGCTTATACTCCGTACTCCGTATTAGTATGTGTAAAATCAACTTTATCGTTGTCAAAGTAAAAAAAAAAAAAAAAAAAAACAGTTATCGTCGTCAATCGTTCGTGTGATTTATTTTCATGCGAAAGATATTAATGATTTGTTAAGGTTCGGGAATCCAATTTCCCTTTCACGTATATGGACTTATGGACTTAGGAAGGCACACGAGTGAACACACAGTTGCAGTCGCAGCATTCGTCTTAATGCAATGGAAGTGGAGGGAGACATAAAGTGGGAGGAGAGAGAAAAAGCTGTCTTCGATGCAAGTTGGAGGAGAGAAAAGTGGAAGAAAGAGAGAAATTGTTCCCAGTAGACGAAGAAGAGTTAATATACCGTCACGCACTACGACGTGACGACTTTTGATAAATCGTACTAAAATATTCTCTCCATTCCAAACTATAAATATTTTAATTAACTAATATTATTAGTTAGATCTTTAAATACATTTTTATAATAAACTTATTATACATCGATGAATTAATTATGTTCTCTCTTATATAAACCATTTTATGTATCATCATAGCTGTCACACGCTAATGCATGCCAGCTTTAACATGTTATACAGTTTTCATTTAGAGGTGCTATTAAATTTGTTTTTGAGTGGGAGTTATTAAATTATTTATTACAAGAATAAAAAATGAGAACGTTTTGATACGTGTATAACTAACTTTAGGTTATCTTTTGCGTAACTTATTTTCATTTTATTACTGATTTATTAATACTCCTATCCACGAATATCAATCCGATGTTAATCTCTTTTCAAAACCTATAAACTTTTTTTAAAAAAAAAATGGCACGACTAATTCAAAAATATTTAAATATTTTGAAAACAAAAGTATCTCGGTGATTCGAAATTTTAGTATTGGCCACACGGTGTGCATGAGGCTGCGAGCTATGTGTTCATGGTTGCAGCCACGGACGGCAACTGTTGATTCTTCGTTCTTGTATCTAGTGCGAAATCAGAACAAGACAGCTAGGACCTAGTATGAGTAAACTTGCGTTCTGTAGTGAAATCTACCACGGATAGAGAACTCAATTCGAATTTCAGTGAAAATCGAATTTCTCGGCGCCGAGTGCAGGTGCGGTTCTGTGTATCAAACAGTAGTACTTTTTTTAGTCTTGGATAGGCTGCTCTAGAATTGTATTTTTTTTGAATGGAGGAGAATATACTAGTACCAGTAGCATTTATGTGGTGGAGATTGAACCAACTCACCAACCAACCACATGGCAGGCATGGATAGATGTGCCAGTCTTTTTCGCTCCTCTCACATGCTTTTTGTCTACTTGTGGATAGCTTTAAATTATTTTGATATGGCTTTATTTGCTTCCCTCCATCTTTTTTCACTACTCTCTCACCTTTTTGTCTACTTGTGTGGATAGCTTTTTAACCATTTTGACATGGCTTTATTTGCTCCCTCCATCTTTAAAAGAAAGTATGTAATTCTATGTTTTATAAATAATCACTGAAAAAAAAGCGCTATAAGCGCGAAATAGCGCGCAAATAGCGGCCATAAGAACATGTCGCAATGCCAAATAGCGTAGCTTATAACGCCGCTATTATATTTTGGCCAACCTCCCACTAACTTTTATAGCCCGCGATTTTTTTATGGATAATAGATGTAGAATTATAGAAATACCCCGACAAACAAGTCGACGAGAATTACTGCAAGCGGGCGGTTTTTAGAGTATATTTTTCATTTAAACCCCCACATTTATTTGCGTCTAAAAAAATAGACCCTCACTCTCATGGCAGGAGCTGCTCTGCTCCATCTGCCGCACAGGCGCTCTGGCTGCTCCAAACTCTTCACCTCCTGCTCGTCCGTAGTCGCCGTGTAGAGGAGATCGAGCCGTGATAGCGACCAGGCGGTCTGCCGGCACAGACGCTAGCTGCTCTCGTTGGATGCATGCATGTGCCTGCAGCAGGGTGGCGTGCTTGTGTGCAGTAAAGCTCCCTAGCTTGCTCAGATTCGTCGTGAACGATCGATCCATCTCCCTCAAAATCCTTGCACTCACGATCCACCATTGGCAAAGGTCCCTGCTCGCTCCTGGACGTGGTCTCGTGAGCAGTAAATCATCCACCAGGGGACGCAGACGAGCCATTGCCATCGTCGCCGCCTGCCATGTCCGCTGATCCGAGCTCCGTCATGGCGATTTCATCCTCCCTTACTTTAATCTTGACTTTCATCTCGTTTTGGGTCCACATTAATGTCGTGCACAAAACCGTTGTCACGGTTTTGAGGGCAGTGGAGCCATTTGACAGGAACGCCTACGATGACGTTGTTCGCCGTTGGCTGTACGTCATCACTGTTCAATGGACGGTGCGCGGTGGCCTTGGTGTGCTTTGAGGTCCGGACACGCATCGACAATGGGTGTGTGTGTGTGCGCGCGCTTAGGCTTAGGCTCTGCCACGTGCCGTCGTCGTTCCCGACCATGAGCACCCATCTCTCGCCGCCGAACATCCCGGCCTCGACGCGCACCTCGATCTCTTCTTTGTGCGTGCATTGCTATCTCCTCGACCACCAAGTAAACCCTTCTGTCGCGCACCCACTCAGGTTCAGGCTTCACCTGTCGAGCACGTTGTTCCCCATCTTCATCGTGACATATAGCTCAGCGGCCGGCATGCACAGTCTATGCGTGCCGCCCACCGCTGCAGCCGGTCGTGTCGCTCGCCAATCTTGCATGATCGCGGTAGCACTCGTCGGTTGCCACCACCGCCTGTCAACTCTGCGCTTCCTGGCCGGCCTGTCACGACGATCACCTCTCCAAGTTCATGTCGCCGTTCTGATCGATCGAGCACGGGAATTCAAGGGAAGAACCTGGCATGATGCCCGCACGGATGCCGCTGCGTCTGCGTGCGTGCTCACAGCCTCGCACACGGACAAAGGATCATATCCACCCGGCAATACATTCCACGCACACATACGGTCGTGGAATTTAGTGCTCCACACGACATGCACACACCAGTAACTGCAGGTAGATTAATGGTAAATATCGATCTCATCCCATGCAGATGCAGATCGACCCGGCTAACTTAGTGCTTATATTACAAGAAGAGTCTACGTCCACGGCCTAATATGTTCCCACAGATGGCACGGCCAAGAGTCTACTTAACTAATTACTAGCTCTGAAGATCGATCCTCCCAAGAACGACGACGCCGGTGGCCGGCCGGCCGGAGTCAGATCGAATAGCTAGACCAGCTCTTGTCCGGCGCCCTGCTCGCCCAGCTTGCGACGACGAGGGCGAGGGCAGCAGCAGAGGAGGAGTCCACCGAGGGCGAGCAGATCAATGATCAGGCCAACGGAGGCGAGCACGACGTCGACGTAGAAGTAGGTGTCGTCCTCGGGGTGGGCGGCGACGCCGATGCTGCCCGAGGCCACCTCCATGCAGTGGACGCCCGCCGTGGCCAGCAGCGCCACCCAGGCCAGGGGGCGTCGACGGCGGCGCCGGCCCAGCGGCCGCCGCAGCCGCAGGCGCAGGCGCACCTCAGCCCAATGTGCAGCGCGGCGCTGAGCTCCGCGACCGTGGCGCACGACATCCCTCCGAAGAGCAGGGCGCTCAGCTCCGCGGCTGCCGAGTCGGTCAGCGCCAAGCACCGGAACACCCATGTGGACTGCAGGCATGCGCGCACCGCAGCAGCTTAATTTGTATGCACGCACGCGCGTTATACGAATTTATGTGATGGTCGATGATGATATATACCTTGGCGCAAGGGGTGTGATGTGCGATGAGTCCGACGACGGCGAAGACGAGGACGTTGAGCAGAGCCCACCAGCAGACGGTGAGCAGGATACACCGCCTGTTGCGGTTCGCCGGCGGCGGCTGCTGGGCGATCTCCATCTCCATCGGAGGTGATCGATCGAGCAACAAGCAAGAATCGACGACGATGACCACCTGCTGAGGAGATAGATGCTGCCCCTGCCCGGCCGATCGATCGGAGGCCCGGAAGAGAATACGCGTACGGTGATGAGAGTCTTCCGCGTGTAGTGGGAGGCGTACGCGTGCTTCTGATCGGAGGGTTTTTAGTATCGATGCTCTGCTCACCGTGTGGCCAGCCAGTCTAATAACGAAGAAGAGTGGGCGGCCGGCGCGCGTGAACGTTCACAGCCTATATAGGAGTATGCAACCACACCTGCAGCTGCTTGAAGCACTAGGTATGGCCTATGGGCTGGCATTGCAGTGCTCCACCATCAGACACCATACATCGATCAGCCACCATGTGCATCGCCAAAATTTGGAAACGAGGTGAGGCCCCAAGCATACTATCTCGATAGACCTGTCACTGTCACTGTCTCATCTCTCCTGAAAAACCAACAAGCTTCTTGTTTCCAAGTCCCTTCAATGCAAAAAGAAGATTACATTATGTTACAGATACGGAAATATATGTTTTAAACTAATTTAATGTGACTCATCGTTTGATTTCTTATGTAATCCCCAGAGCGTAGCAGTGTAAAGCAGGTGCATAGCTAAATCGATAGACCTGTCACTGTCAAAGTCACTGTCACTGTCTCATCTCCCTGGAAACCAACAAGCTACTATTAACCTTTTCCTTTGCACGGCACGGGAGAATTCACACAGAAGACTTGAAGTCATTTACTATTTGAAATATGGGCTATAAAGAATTGCACAACAGTCGGGTTTCCAGTACACCATATCAAAAGTAAAAATAACAAAAGGGGTTAAGAAAAACCCCTGTCACAGTTTTGAGGGCCGCGGAGCCGTTTGACAGGAACGCCTACGATGACGTTGTTCACGGTGGGCTTGGTGTGCTTTGAGGCGAGGAGGTCCGGACTTAAATGCATCGAATCGACAATGCGTGCTTTGGGCGTCGATCTGCCAAAACGCGCCGTCGTCGTTCTCGACCGCCGAACATACCGGCCTCGACGCCTCTCTTGTTTGGGGTTGGGCGCGTGCTCCTCGACCACCACGTGAACCTTGTTTTTATCGCGCAACCCACCCAGGCTGCACCTGCTGAAGTCAGCTTGCGCTTTCCATGCGTGCCGCCCACCGCTGCAGCCGGTCGTGTCGCTCGCCAAGCCCATTCGTCGATCGGTCAAACACCACCGCGCCTGCTTGCGCTTTCTTGCCGGCCTGTCACGACCATCACCAGCTCGGCCCAGTGGGCTCCCTCTTCTCGCCACCAGGCCGACCCAAGTCCAGCACCAACCCATTCCCCCACCCTCTCTGCTCTCCTCGTTCCTCTTTCCCTTGAACCCTACACTAGAGGCGCGGCGGATTGCTGCGGCGGGCGGGCGGAAGGCGGATTGCGGTGCGGGCGGCAGCCCCCGTTGCGGCCAGCCGGTCACTGGCGGCGTCTGCAGCTCGGCGCGTCGGCGTCGCGGCCTCTCCCTTGCTGGGCGCCGCCGGCATCTTGGCAAGGGCGCATCGGCGTCCTGCGCCGCGGCCAGGAGGCAGGAGCTAGGCGGCCAGCGGCGCACGGCCGCACGAGCACAGAGCACTGGCGCATGCGCAAGGAGCAGGACTGCAGGCCAACTGGCCAAGTGCCCCAAGTGGCCAACTGCATTGAGATTAACAGCCAAGGTCAAAGGTGAGCACGTTTGTCATTTGATCAACCAGCTACTAATGATTAGAGCCATGGAGGAACATATACTACTGATTACAGCTATTTTGTATACTTCAATTTTAATAATCTTCCTTTGTTTGATACGGCAGTCGGCGTTTCCCCGTTGGTTTTCTTGCAGTCGACATGTAGTTCCTTTCCCTGTAATCCTCCTTCCACTCCGAGTCCTGGTCGGCTCCGACAGCGCGATTCCTTCCTCCTGGCGCTGCATATAGATCCGTGGACAGAGCAAACGTCCATCGTCTGTCCTTACGGGCTACTGGCGCTGCAGCGGCACCTCTCATGGCGCAGGGCGACGATCACCGGAAAATCCTTGCCCCGAGTAAGCCTACTTCTCCCCCTCTGTTGCTTCATGCAATACGTGATTAGTCGATGACCATGACGATGCCTGTTGGGCTGCAGATGGATGGGTTGCTTCAGCGAATAAGAGAAAAGGTTCGCCCTGTCTAAAAGAAAACAGTGATGGTGATTCTCAAGCTGGCGAAACAACAATGGGATGCTCACTCCCGTACCTTCCAGAGGTATGTGCCACACAATTTTGCTCATGGGTGGATTATCTTGCAGGCATGATATGCGCTTGTTAACTCAAATTCTTTGGACTATGTGAGCTAAATAGTATCTGTAAACAGAGAACAGATCTTTACTCTCCTAAAAAAAAATCAGTAGATTCCTGTCTATCGTAAATCTAGATCACCTGCCAGGCTGCCATCTTGATGTATGGTTCCTATAGTTATTTTAGTTTCTCTTAAATTATCATAGACTTCTATTGAATTCTTTGCTCCTTTAACCTATTTATAACATGCAATTGGCTATTTGCATATGATGTTGTGCATTTTGGTTGGCACAATTGCACAACAAACAATATCATTGTCTACTCAGCTCTCTAATACCCTCAGTTAGGTAAAGCTTTTGGATTCAATGCTCAATGTACATACCAAGGTTACATTCAGTTTCACTATCTACCTAAGCAATGCAGCAAGTCTTGTGTGAATCTTGTCAAGTTCTATCCAGGGTAGAATGCTACTCAATGTAGTTCCACTGTGTTTCTCTCTGGTTTAAGTAACGATTTAGTTTGACAATCCCAGTGTTAACATTCGGTTCCCATGCTTGCCCATGCAGAATATCTGGCATCATGTCCATTCTCTAATGCCACTGCGTGATGCTGCTCGTGCTGCTTGCCTATCGCATGCATTTCTACGATCCTGGAGGTGTTATCCCAACCTCACCTTCAATGAGGATGCACTTAGGCCTGAAGGATGTAGGTACAGTGGTCATTTCAAAGATGCAGTTGACTGTATTATGAGAAATCACTCAGGCATTGGTTTGAAGATATTGGAGCTCCGACCATTTTGTATCGCTTATCACAATCTTAAAAAAGGTGGCTTCGGGCTGCTGTTAAACCAGGGATTGAAGAACTCAACCTTACGATCTGGCATCCATTAAAAGAGAACTACAAGTTTCCCAGGTCGCTTTTATCGGATGGGGTTAGGAACTCACCCGGTGTCTTAAACTTGGTCGTTGTACCTTCCAACCCACAGCTGAACTCGGCCCCTTTCTAAACCTAACAAGTCTCGTCTTTCACATGTGCGTATTTGGACGATGAGTTACAGGGTCTTCTTTCGAATTCTCTTGCTTTAGTGAAGTTGGAACTGATTGGGTGCAAGGGAATAATTTGCCTGAGGATACCTTGTGAGCTTCAGCACTTCAGCTGCCTGAGGACTTCTGGATGGATGAGCCTGAAATTGATAGAGTGCAAAGCTCCAAATCTCTCCACTTTAGTCTTTTGCGGAAAACCAAAACTATTGCTTGGAGAAGCTTTGCAAATGAAGACATTACGCATGTCACGTTCAGATGTTATCTCTTATGCTCGTACTGAGCTGCCATCCATTATGCCAAATCTTGATACTCTTTACTTATGTTCTAGTGACGAGGTAATCTAAATTTTTTTTGTGGTAGATGATTAGCAGTATGTGCACATCTGAGTAGTCATAGCTTGTGAATAATAATTTTAATATGACATGTGGCGTATTTGTTTATGCAGGTGGTAGATACACCAATGCTGCCTACCAGATTCCTCTGCCTCAAGAACCTGACCATTTATCTGATATCACGATCCTCATCTTATGACTATTTTTCTCTGGTTTCTTTCCTTGAAGCATCTCCTTCCTTGGAGACTTGGAGCTTGGATGTAAGATGTTTTTCATTCTATCCTGCAAAGATGACTAATCGATCTATTGACTCAAGTAATTATTTTTTTTTTGTCTTTATAGGTGTTGAAGAAACCTATGGATAATGAAACAGTTTTTTGGACATTCCCCAAATTTGAGGCAGATGACTGAAGATCAGCATTGCCACCTCAAGAATGTGAAGATCACTGGGTTCAGCTCTGCAAAAGGCTTGGTTGAGCTAAC
>JADLZK010013041.1:0-193420 GCA_015847255.1 Hyparrhenia diplandra
TATATGCCTATACTATATCTAACACTATCAATGTTCGACTATGATTTATTATGGCATTTCTTCCCTTGGCTCAAAGGTGTTGACATGGGCAGCTAGCTAGCGGCTCGTGGTGTTAAGCCATTTGGGGTGCTGTGAAGGCGCGAAGCTCACCCTTCCGGCCGGTAAATTAGAAGTATTATGACAATGCTACAGTAATTAAACATCTTATATTCCTATCCCTAGCACTATATGGTATCCAAGTATTACTACAAATAATCCTTTCTGAAATGCTTCTCCCTTAACAAAATCCCACATTCGCAAGCGGTAACGGTTATATAGTATGTAGGATACCATACTATACCATACGCCATGTACTACCCGTGAACCAGCTAATCGCATGGCAGGGACCTGGTCAATGTTATCATGCAGTTTTCCAAAAAGTCATCTCATGCTCAGAACCGAACTGACATAGATCTAGCAAAAGAGCCAATTAGGAGGCACTACTACAGTACTCAACATTAGGGGCGGTTCTAGATGTACATTAGGGGCGGTTTTTCCAACCGCCCCTAAACAAGCGCTCCTAATATTCATCGACATTAGGGACGGTCGGGAAAACCCGCCCCTAATGTCGAGACATTAAGGCGGCTCCTGTTTGAGCCGCCCCTAATGTGGATATAGCGAGGGGGGTTCTGCTCATCATAAACCGCCCTAATGTCTCTAAGCGTAGAGGGCGGTTTAATCTAAACCCGCCCCTAGAGTTGAATTTCACACCAAAAAAATATATAAATATATAATTCACAGATTCAATTAATAATTGACATAATGTCTCCATACTTTCGAATAAACATATATGCATCATGCAAAACTCACATACTTCAACATACAATTCACATAACATACAAAGATGTCGAGATACAATTCACATAAAGTCATAATGCTTACAATTATTCGATCATACAATTCACATAAAGTTCACATATTTCACACAATACATGGCTATTCAATTACCATCGCCGTTGTCCAAGTTGGTTGGCATGAGAGGAATCATCTCCAATTCTTGCCTACATCTGAAACAAGACAAAAAAAAAAATGCAGATAAGTTATAAATCTGTAGTAAGGAAATCAAAAAATTCAGTGCTGCCTTTTCTAAAAAAATTCTGTGCCGAAGCTAGATCCATATGTTTATCTCAACTACCTAATTAAGGAGATGCCAGCAGCACCTGGACAAATTTGAGGTTTAGCTCCTGGACAAATCTTGAACAAAGAGTATGCAGACACGCACCCATGATTAACTCAAATCACGATTGCCTTCAAGCATTGTCAACATTACCTGGAAATGCAAAAGTCACTATCAGCATGCCTACTGAATAAGCACTATGGTTGCCTACTGACTGAAACATTGTGTTTTTCAGATCAGAATGCAACTAGGTATGAATTACTTCCTCTTGACTACAAATTTTGCTTACGTGCACAAAAGAAAATTCCTTTTGATAATTGTAGAGGGGTAATTTTGGAAACAAAAGTGCTCAGATTTATACACAGAATACGGCTGCCAAAAATAAATAATCTATAAATACTATACGCCTCAAATCTACAAAGGATTGAGAACATGTAGCTTAATGCAATGAAAGCAAGGAAAGGATTGCAATATACAAATGCTAAACATCTTGTATAGTTTTTTAAGGCTATTCTATCTATCATTATTTTAACAGCAAATCTCTCATACCATTGTGACAAATATAGGACAGGTGCAATGTAAACCATCAAAATATTTTAACCGACCTTCAACTCATCACGATGCTCTTGAAGAATCTTAGCAGATCCCAACAACATAGCACATGTCCACATCCATGCATCTTCCCAGGAACTTTGCTCTTGTGTTCCCATTCCACACTTTCCTGTAAAACAGGACATCAATTTTAACTGGTAGACAAATACAAGATAATCATACTTCTTTGAGCAGATGTCGTGTATTACAATCAAATTACCAAAAGCAACTTTCAACATGTATGTAATCAATTCAACCTGTACGAAATATGGACCTGTGACAGTGACACCAGAAAAATACATACACAACATAACAATAGCAGGCTGTTCGAGAGCTGGTAAAACAAAAAAAGACAGAAGATATTGATTTTCACATTCACCAAGAGATCATGCTCATGTGCACAATAAACTCAATCATATCAATCAGGATCAAGAAGCCAAAGTTCTTTTTCCTACACGTTCCTAATCAGGAAGGGTAGCTATGGAAACTACCTAGGCGTAGGTGCAGAACAGTTCCTCCCTTTTCTTACCGGTGCCTAGGATGACCTGCAAGGGCAGCGCGTCCATGTCGGCCCTTAGGGCGACGAAGGGCGGGCCTCCGGTGCCGACTGTTGCGACGACGCCGGTGACGGCGAACGGGCTTCATAGTGGTATACGGAACCTTTCACGAACCCTATCCTTACACTTAGGTTTCTCATGGTTGTGTGGCCCGCGGCGCTTTGCAGTGTGCTATCGGCCTCAAACTTTTTCTGAGGCATCTACATGGCATGTGTGAAGGCACCGCCAAGTTTGAGAATTTTCTGAAATTGTTTGGTAATTTTCTCTGATTATTTTAATTACCGCGCGACTTCTTCTAGTGTTTACTAACACTTTCTTAAAAGCCAAAATGACCCATATAACTAATGTTGATCTCGATGAGCTCTAACACGTTTGTATTCAAAGTTTTTCGATTTAAGGTCATTTAGTGCTTCGTTTCAGCTCGTTCGACCAAATTTGACTTTTCCAATTCAAACTTAAAACGCCTTTTTTGGAGCCCTAGATCTCCTCTTTTCAAAAGTCACGAACACCAACTTTGTGTAGCTCCTCAAGATCTACACTCTATATATACAATTTTTTGTATTCAAAATTTTTCGATTTGAGGTCATTTAGTGCTTCGTTTGAGCAAGTTTGATCAAAACACATTAGGGGTGGCTCTATATATAACCGCCCACGATTTGAGGTTACATTAGGGGTGGCTGAAATATAACCGCCCTGATTTGAGAGACATTAGGGGTGGCTGAAATATAACCGCCCCTAATGTGTAAAAGGTAACATTAGGGGCGGCTCGTAACATGAGCCGCCCCTAATGTGCCCCCTAATGTGCCAACATTAGGGGCGGTTTCTCTGAGCCGCCCCTAATGTGCCGACCGATAGGGGCGGTTTTCTTCTACCAATTTCGCATACATTAGGGGCGGCTCAAATTATGAGCCGCCCCTAATCAAAACCCAGGCGCTCTCTTAGTTTCCTTTTGTAGCAGTGAGGTGGTGAAATGAATGGCTGAGATAGACATTGGTCAGCACATGACGAGATGTTTCAACTATCAAGTCAATCCTGCCGAGCCAGACAAAACGAATTGACCGAGTCCTCAAAGCTCAAATTGTCCTCACAAGTCTTGATCAAACAGGGCATGCAGCGCTTTTCCTGTCCTGCCGCTATAAATACGTATAGCCATCGATTATCTTCTGCATCGCCACGAGCATCAGAGAGCCTAGCGAGGAGTACGTACATTCTTCACTAGCAGGCTAGCAGCTATTCAAAAGGACAGAGTATCGAAGCGGCGTAACACATCTTTCAGGCAGAGGCAGCTTCAGAAACTCGACCGAGCTAGTACAGCAACAGAAGATGGCGGCCCTGAAGGCGTACGTGCTGCTGTTCACGACCTTCTTCTTCTCCGGGCTCATGCAGCTGTCCATGGCGGCAGCACAGGAGAAGCCGGCGACCGCCATGGCAACGGCGCGGGTGATTGACACAAAGGCCATCGATCAGGCTGTCGCGTACCTGCTCATGTTCGCTGCGCTCTTCGTCACCTATTTCTCTCATTGATCGGTGTCTCCAACTCTCCATCGGTAGTATAGACAGTTATGTGTCTGTTCTAAAAAAGACAGACAAGCTCATTGGATCTGTAATTTCAGTCGTTCCGGGTCCTCCTGAGTCCTAACTGGATTCATGTATCAGTTCAGTTTGGAGTATTTCTGATCAGTTTGTTGTCTATTTGTTTGAGATACAATTATGCATGCATGAATGATAATGAATCCTGCGCTGATAAGTTCAAAACGATTATTTTTTTCAAAGAAAATTCTCGGTTATACTCCTTATCTTACGGGAAAAGTTGTACAATATGCTTTTGGAAAATTCGTGTTAGTTTTGAGGTAGTATATCAAGTTAAATGCACTACCAAGACTCCAAAAGCTTAGCCTACAGAGAAAGCGGCCACAAAATTTCAGAGTGCTCACACATATTCACACATGAGAACAAATAAACATACTCATACTCATGTTATATGAAAGCTAGCTCTGGTAGCACTGCTGACTGCTGACTGAAAATAGAGGCAGAAAAAATAACTAAAGTAGCATTTCATTGGCCAAATAGTTTGATCAACAGCGCAAAAATCTACCCTTCATGCACATCGATTAAGCATGCAAGTCCAACTTTCAGGTTCAGCTTCCTCTGTTCCAAATTAATTATAATGACTTTTACACTTAGATATGCAGTATGTCTAGATATATGAAAAATAAAAACAATGTATCTAGAAAATAAAGTCAAAACATCTTATAGTACATGCATGCCCTGAAATTTTACTCTAAATAACATATTGCTTTTTTGACCGAAGTCAACGTAAAACCGAGCCTTTTTTTTTAGTATTGCATACATTGTTAAATTCGCTCACGAGAGGGAGTCGAACCCAGTCCTACTAGGTGTTACTCAGATGGTTTAACCAATAGGATAGAGGTCCTTTCACAATAACATAACATATCTTTTTAGTGAACATATCTTGAACATATTTTTTTAAAGTAATTTGGTGATTCTACCCATATTTTAAAGCCCAATGGTGATTTTATCCTCGTTTTTTAACTTTTGCGTGTTTACTTTTTTCAAACGAAACCTCCATCTAACCCTTGTATTTAACACCGTTGGTACATGTCATATTAAATGACAAAAAAGAAAGGGAATTTAGTGATTTTACCGTCGCTTTTAAGAAAAATGGTGACTTTACCCTCATTTTTTGTCCTTTTTAACACCATTAGAGGAACTTAATAGACCAGAGGTAGACTCTCCCTTCATTTTGAAATAATAGAGGTAAAATCACAAAGCTAAAAAATGAGGGTAAAATCACCATTTCGCTTAAAAGCGAGGGTAGAAATGCCCAAACCCCTATTTTTAAAAGTATTGTGTCTCTGTTCCAAATTATATATAGATTGTTTTGTCTTTTAACGGATTATTACACGGTTATTCATACATAAGGTATATCTAAGTTTATATAAAAAAAAATGATGTACCTGGGAAAACCCAAACAACTTATAATGTGACACGGGGTAGTACTTCTTAAATGAAAAAATTGTGCTGATTATGATAAGATTTTTAAAAAATAGTGTAGATTATCTAAGTATATCTACACTTACGTACATTTCTGCATATTTGCACTATTTTGGTTGTATTAACAAAAATAAATCAACCTAACCGCTGAAACTAGCTGATCACTGAACTTATTTGAATCAGCGCGCACATGAATTGCCTAACTTACATTTGGTTTTAATGTGGTGGTCTTCCTGTTTTGAAGAAACTTAGGACCTCAAACTTCCGTAGCATTCCATCGAAAAATCTATGTACCATATATTTTAACTGCACTTTTTTGTACAACTATTTTACGTATACGCGATGTAGAGGACCCTCAAATGTGTACATGATACATAACAGGCAAGAAGGCATGCGTATTCTGTCCGCAAACTATGCATGAATGTCAGGGCAGGGCAGGGCAGGGCCCAGTCAGCATTGTTTTGCAGCTTTGTCCGTTGCTACTTACTGAAGAAGATTTCAACGATCATCACATGTTCTGAACTGAACTTATGCGAACCCTCCAAAGTAGACAAAACCGCCGAGATGGAAATGTTCAGCACATTTATATGGCGACCAACATAGTCAATCCTGTCGAGCCAGAATACAGACTGACCGATTCATCTTGTCTTCATAATTAATAACTTCAAATTTCCCTTCAGTCCTGATCAAAAACTAAGCACACTGAGAGTTCATCACTCCTTTGCCCACTACCGCTATATATATGCATGCATGCCCTCCAGTTCCTTTGCATCTCCAAAGTCCAGACAAATCACAGAGCTTCGCAGAGCATTTTCATTTCCATTTCTATTCTTCACTTCAGCTTCTTCAGCAGCTGTGAATTAATGGCATCCGTGAAGGTGTACGTGCTACTGTTCACGGCCTTCTTCTTCTCCGGGCTCATGCAACTGTCCATGGCGCAGGACAAGCAGCCGGCACCAGTGCGGGTGATTGACGCAAAGGGGATTGATCAGGCGATCGCGTACCTGCTCATGTTCGCTGCGCTCTTCGTCACCTACTTCGCACACTGATCAAGTGATGGTCGCTGCATCGGTAGACAGTAGTACAGCATCTGGAGTGGCCTGAAGCAGATGAGCCCCTTGCTGTAGCTGTAATGCTGTTATTGGTTCTGATTCACATGTACTCGTGCGTCAGTTGAGTTGATTCCGATCAGTTTTCTGTCAAATTTTTTAAAAAAACTTACGAGCAAGCTAATGATGATGTATCGAGAATTCCTTATATAAGTTAAAAGGCTGTCAATTTGTTTGGAAAAATTTGAGCAGTGCATATGATCGACACAGTTTGAGTATTGTGCAGTACGTAGTGTAGAGAACTATAAGTGAAACGATCACTTTAATTACTCTCCCAGATTAACGTTCATGGACCTATTTGTAAAAGTAATGGTTAGTTTAGAAGGGATCTTACAGGTTAGATCTTGTTGCCCAGACATACCACAAGATTGTCGAACGCCCAGAGGCCAGCTTGACCAAAAGGGCCGTTTGTATTGAATTAGAAATTAATGGCAAAGCTCTGAGTTCAGTTACGTACCATATGTGACTTGTCTCTGCTTTATAGAGTAGGACCAACCCACTACTCCAAGCATATTTTCTACATAAAGCAAAGATGTCTTAGGCTACTTGCCTGACAAGGTTCGTAACCAACTTGGAGGCCAAGACAGCTACTAAATGTATTAAAACTAATTGCATAAAGTAAGATACATTGGTGGTAGGCTTAACTGCTGTCGATCTCCCCTTAAGCCTAATGCTAAGTGATCTACTTAAGACCGATCCTCCTCCTCATCTCCAGGAACTTGGCCTTGCCCAACCACTTGATGAGTATATCTGCTAGCTTGTTGTCCACCTTCAGCTACACTACATCTACCTTTCTGCCTAGGAGCTCCCCAAGCAATCTGGACAGCCACAATGCTTGTGTAGCAGCAGACGAGGTGGTGATGTACTCTGCCTCCCAGCTCAATAGTGCCACCACCTTCTGTTTGATCAACTGCAAACTGACGAAGTAGTCACCCAAGAAGAACATGGTCGCGCCGTCGTAGTAGCTCACGAAGCGCGCCATGTCGGGAGACCTCTTGTAGTGGAGACCGTAGTCTGTAGCGAAGAACGCGCTTGACGGCCTACAGGCGCTCCACCGTGGGTCGTTGCATGAAGTGGCTCACGTACCCGACGTCGAACACCAACTCTTGCCGGATATGCACGAGGTACCAGAGGCTGCCAACCACCCACCGGTAGTGTGTGGAGTCCACGTACCTCCTCCACCTTGCTCTCAAGGCTGAGCTGAATCTTCCCCTCCATCAGCGTGTGGACGGGGTTGCAGCCGACCATCCCACCAAGCTCGAGAATCCGCTTGACGTAGTGAGCTTGACGAAGGGTGATGCCACTAGCGTCATGGTACACTTCCGCTTTGGCAGAATTGTGCTAAGTCAATCCGTTTGCGCGGTCTGAGTGATATATCTTTTCACTAACGGAATTTTCATCTTTATCGAGTGTATTATCTTGAGTACTTGGCAAAAAACTGCTTTGTCGTGTGCCTCAACGAAAGCAAAGATACATGTTGTCGTGTGTTTTTTGGCACTCAACAAAGATATGCATGATGCCGTGTGTTTTTTGCACTCAACAAAGATGCATTTTGTCGTGAGTTTTTTTGGCACTTGGCAAGAAAGATACATTTTTTGTCGTGTGCTAAATTTCTGGCCCTCGACAAATCAATTTTTGAAAGCACTTTTTCAAGCAATAAATTAATTCAAATGAAAATGTTTTCAGCTACAAAGTTGTATAACTTCTCAAGATCTACAACTTTTATTCTTCACTTCACAAAGTGATAGTAACGTTGTTCACAAAATATACATCTCTCTCATATAGTCTCATGGAATTAGAAGAAAGAGATATAAGATTTATGAACAAATGTTACATGTCGAATGAACAAATGACCAAAATAAAATTTGTAGATCTTTGAAATTATGAAACTTATAGTTGGCAATGTTTTGATTTGAAATGATCTTGTTATGCAAAGCTATGTTTGAATTTTAAAATTTTAAAATTCAAACTTTTTCAAACGACCTTGGATGGAAAAAACCAAAAATAAAATTGTAGATCTCAAAAAGTTATGAAACTTTCTAGTTTACAATATTTTGGTTTTAAATAATCTTATCATACGAAAATACATTTGAATTTCTCAAATTTGAAATCCAAATTTCGTAGTGGCGACCTCGGATAGAGAAGCTTCAGTAAATGAAAATTATATATCTCGAAAAGTTATGAAACTTTGTAACCCGACAATGTTTTGATTTGAATTCGTTTTTCGGTCTCAAACAAGCAATTTTTACGCTCGGTTTAATATAATATGTGAGGAACCAAGAGTGAATCTAGACACAAGTGATAGTGTTGGTAGAGGGGTATACGTCGAGAGAGAGGTGGGTTCAAATCGCGTAGCGTAGCGAATTTTTGCGTGAAAAAAATGTCGTGACCTGTGACTTAAAGAAAATGGCTCTGGCTGGTGCAGTCTCTCCCGATTAAAAAATGGTATTTCTGGGTTTTTCTACGATTCGAATTTTGCCACATTTCTTTTCTTTGAGGAGGCACTAGGCAAAGAAAGCTTTGTCGAGTGCTCTTTGTAACACCCCGATTTTTGGACCTTTTTAAAATTAAGCTAAAAATTCAAACTTTTCAAAAACTTCGGGATGTTTTGTTGCTCTGATATTTTTCAGAAACTTATTTTGACACTTTGAAAATTTTGAAGTATAAAACTTTTGGTTAAAACCTAAATGGAGTTATGAATACAATAGAGAAAAAAAGGAAATGAGAAAAAGGAAAAAAAAAAAGAAAAAGAAAAAAAGAAAACGAAGAAAGGCTCACCAGCCACCACCCTAGTGGCCCAACTCTCCTCTCCCTCTCCTGCCCGCACTCGGATTGGGCCGGAGCTAGGCCAGACCGTGCGGCCCACCTCCTTCCTTCCCTCTTCTTCTTCTTCCTCCCTTCTTCTTTCTCGACCCGCCGGCATGGCAGGGCAATCAACGGCGACGTCGGCGAGGGAGCTGTTGGCGCAAAAAGTGGTGGGGCTCTTTGTGAACACACTTGAAGTAGGTTGGACGACTGCGGCACTGAGAAATCCGGACATGCCGGTCAATTTGACTACGCAATTGAGAAGGAGAAGAGAGCTTATCGATAATTACGAGCAAAACATGCCGGGTGTTTTCAAACAATTCCAAAAACGCGAGTCGAAGGCGTCGAAATCATTCATAAAGCGATAAAACTCATAAAACCGGCTAAAACATGTATACAAAACACGAACATCAAAATAGCCGACTCACATAAGTTGTAGGAAGTACATAAATAAACATGGCAAAATTCTTTACTAGAGCCGATCAAATGTGTCAGTTTAACCAGGCTATCACAGCTTATCATGACATGAAGGGGCGAAAACATTCCATAAATATGAACATATATCATGAATATCAGAACAATCTCGCCTTTGTTATAAACAAGCAATAAACTCATATATATCTATTCTAAATAACAAATAAACAGAGATTTGTCAAGACTGGTCTAAAAGGCTAATTTGTCGATTCGGCTAGATTCACTATACCACAACCCATTTAAGCGTCGACCAATGGTCGCTAAAAAAATACCGATATGGCGTTTGGACGGTCGGTCGGTACATCGATAATGAGGCGATTCGGTCGCTATATCTTACTATTATTATTTGAAGGTTGGTATTTATTTTTTATTTTGGTTTAGCGTTGGGCCGGTCGGTCGGCATAGCTCATTTATTGGGTCCGTCGATTGGTCGGTATATTGAATTGGGCCTGACCGCCCATGATTTAGCCCATTCACGCGTTGAGAGACCACCAAACCCTAGTCTCCTATTTTTTCCCCGTCCCAGCCGCCACTCACCCCGACTCCTTCCCACTCGTCGCGACCCCGCCTCCCTCCCACGCGCCGCCCCCACCCTCGACGCCCCTGCCGTCCCTACGCCCGACTTTTCCCTCGCCACCAGTAGCCGCCGCGGCCGGCGTGAAGGCGGTGCGCCCTCGTCGCCGGCGTGGAGGCAGCGCTCGCCTCATCTTCAGTTTCGCTCGTGGCCACTGGCGCTTGACGCCACCTGCTCGAGGCGGCGGCCAGCCCCCTTGTTTCCCTCTCTCTATCCCCTCTCATGGCTTCACTCTCTGCTTTCCACACGGTGCCGGTCACGGGAGGATTTCGTATGTGGCAGATCCAGAAGCGCCATGAGCCAGCGAGATTCCAACGAAGGGATGTCCAACGCAGGCACGGTCAAGACCGTATTCGCTTCTCCGAGATCCGGCGAGGTGAGCCCGTGTTTCTCCCCACGCGAGACCGTCTTCGCTTCTCCGAGATCCGGCAAGGTGAGCCCCTGTTTCTCCCCCACGCAGGTCCATCGTGTGGCAGCCACGCCGGATGTACTTGACGCCCATGGAGGAATAAGCAAGGATCTGGCAGATCCATGTCATGGAGGCACCACGAGTCCAGGACCCACGTGAGATTCGTCCTCAGTGTTCCCCATTCAACAGTTAAGTACATGGCCATATACGTGATGGAAAATTTCTTGTCTGTAACTGTAATTGTGCATGCCAAGACTGAATCTGAACACTTTCTGAAGTCGGTATTGTGCACTTTTGGTTCTAAAAATACTTGAGAAACTATTTGCTGCATGGAAGTTAGCCATGACCATAGGCGGCTGAAACATCTTTCAGTAGTGAACTCTCTACCTGATATATAGTGATTTGTTTAGAAAACTAATATCTAGTTAGGGATTGGGCAAGGTGTTTTTATGATACTTCTTATACGTATGACTGATGCCTCAAACGTTTGTAGTTTGCATATTGGTGCTGAGAGTCTTAGATTGAAAATTTTCAACTAACTGATGTTCATGTACTGCAGGTTGATGTTGCTCTTGGTCAAGTTAAACGGACAAGGAACTAAAGTTCATTCAGTTGCCAATGTGAAGAATTGGATATGCATAGAGATCATTGTTGATCTCAGTGTTTTATATCACATCAGCAGGTTAGATGGGTACCACTTTCCCAGTATATACTATGACTTCATAAATGTTCTAATGTTCGCCAACCTTTCTGTACAATGGTCTGTCTGTGTTTAGTTCAATAGAATGTTTTCAGTCTAATAGAATTGGTAGCTGAATGTGTTCAGTCATTATCAATGAATTAATAACTGAATGTGTTCAGTCCTATGAGTATTACTGAGTTCTATTAGTTAGAACCTGTGATCTGGAACTTGCTTTTATATGGTTATTATCAAGTGCTGAACCTGCTGTTATGTACTGTACCTGTTGTCCATCGTCTTTTGGAATGCACCTACTGTCCATCGTCAATAGAATTTTTTCATGGGAAAGACACTTTGCAGATAGATTAAGTAAACAAAATATTCATCAATTAGTATGTATAATATAGGGGAATCCTGTGTTAGCTTGCCTCCTTTGTATGTCTAGTCTGCTAATATTACTTTTTGCAAGGAGTGAACAATTTCTTAGCCTTACCATCAATTCTGCCCAGCGCGCGCCCTCATCCTAGTTTAGTTTGTTGTGTTAGTTAGTGCTTTGTTTAACTTGCTTATGTCAATGCCTGCTCACATCAATTGTGTTCTTAAAGACTGTATGAAGTGTATGAAGTTATCTCTGTGTGCTGCCTGTTTAACTCTCAGCTAAGATAGAGACATAAGTACTTTACTAATTGCTTCTCGGAAGTGCTGGCTGTTTAACTCTCACATCAATTGTTGTATTCATGATGGCTGTAAACTTTTATGTTTCAGGTGAGAGGTAATAGATAGAGGTAGCCTGATGCATGCAACAAGTGGATGGAGAAGTGCTAATGGCGACTGCATTGATTAGCTAGCTAGAGATAAAAACTCTTGTAACCACTTCCTAGTGATGAATCATTTGTAGAGAGTACCACCAAACCGTTGAGATGTAAGACAAATGCATATGGATATAATATAAGTGTTTGCTATGATGCGCTTTTGTGTTGTGACTATATTGTTTCAAAACGGAATTGTCAATTGAATGTTTCATAGATCGAATGATTAGTACTGATCATTAGATTAATGTATAAACATATAATATTATGTTGTAATTTTCTTTTATGTAGAGCGTCGATGGTTGGTCGCTACATAATATATAGCGTCAAACCATTGGTTGCTATAAGTTTGTAATTGGCGTTGGACGGTCGATCATTTGTATGTTTGCCGTCGCATCCGTCGAATGGTCGGTCGCTATAAAGTAAGTTGGTCGCTATAAACTTATAGCGGCGCCCGATTATTTTCGACCGACTACATTGGTCGCTATATGTTTATAGCGACCGTCGTGCGTATGTCGCTATCTTCGACTTATAGCGACCATCCGTAGCTTCGCTATAGATAGGTCCGTAGCTCGCTATAGATAGGTTGTGGTATAGTGATTGGGTAGGAATTGTGGCGTGAATTGGGGAATTGGGAGGAGAGGAGGAGGATGGGGATGACGGCGGCGGCGGTGGCGTGGGCGGCGGCGGCGCGCCGGCCCTTGCGCGGCTGGCTTTGAGGGAGGGGGCGGCGCGTAGCGGCGTGGATCGCGGCGGCGGCGAACCGGAGTTGAAGGCGAAGATATATTTTTATTTTCTTGCTTCTCCCTAGAGATTACATGTCTCTTGCTTGTATAGCCCGACTAGTGGGACTTGTAATCTAAGCAATCTCTATAAGGTTTCCTTATACGATTTGGAATACCTTTTACAAGCAATTCCTATTTTATTATTTTCTAATAAGGGTCTCCCTTATAGATGAGATAGCCCCTTTCACACCAAAAATTACCTAAGATAATCCTAACTTGCTTGTGCGAAAGCAAACTTTCGGAGTAAATGCAGGGGGAGAGGGGAAGCGGCGGGCGGGGGCCAGCCTCCCCCCCCGCCCTCCGCCTCTCCCGGGCCGGCGGTCGTCGCGTTTGGCCCAATTAACCACTCTCGGGCTGATCCAATGCGGATCATGACACCCGGCAGTCTTAACCAGCCCTTTTCGCTAAACATGTCAAATCTACGTTCATCTGATCTAACGGTCAGCGGGCTTTAGTAAACTCAAAACGTAAAGCTAGATCATAAGATATATAAAGCAGATCTATACTCATGTAACGACGGGACGTTGCGTTCAGTGATGGAGCCATTCGAGGCTTGAGTGTAGTGGGATTTTTAAATCCGTGTGTGTGTGTCTTTTTTTTTTTTTTTGTGTGGAACACCTTTTTTTTAAACGAAACGCTATAAAGGGAAACTTGTCATGCATTTAGCCATTCGCTTCGTCCAGAGGTTTTATGAAGAAAAAAAATGGCTTTACCAGTGTTTTGCTGTAAGGTTCGGTTCTTCCATGTTAGTTTCCGAATTTACCCGCCTTTTTTTTTTTTGTATTTTTATTTAATGTGTGCATATTTCTTTAAAATCTGAGTGCAACTGGTGTCGCATTTCACCCAAATTTTGGACCACCAGAACTCTTTTACGTGGCATTATTTTACGGAATTTCTATCCATCTTCCAAAGAACATCGCACATGCTTCAAGATTCGTGCATCCAGTTTCTACCGCCTAATCTCGCTTCATCCTCCATTCCTCCCTGGGAGCACTGACTAGTGACCACAGTTGCTTGATGGTGTGCCACCGCTTGCTTCACGACCACTCTCACCTCCATTGCCGCCTATTGCACCACTAGGTTATGTTTAAAGGGTTACAGGGTTCAAAGGGTAACCATCCTTACAAAAGGACTTGGAGCAAGAGGATTGTCACAGCCGCGTTGGAGGGGGGGGAGGCACGTGACGGGCGATGCTAGGGCCGGTAGCGGGCGAGGCAGGGGGCGGCGCGCGCTGCCACGCTGGGGCGCGCGTGCATTCGTGTGTTGGCGTGCGTGATGACGGTGGCAGCGGCTAGGGTTTAGGGAGAGAGAGCGCTGAAGACAAAAAGTTATTGGGTGTTACCCCTTTAATTTTTTTCGATTAAGATTCAACTGATTACATGCCTCTTATATTTATAAGTCCGAGAGAGACTTACACGCTAAGAAATATCTAGGAGGTTTCCTTAGAGATCAGAATACCTCTTGACAAAGCAACTTATTTCTTTCCTAAATATGTATTCTCTAATATTATTTTTAGTAAAGATTGGATGATGACAATGGCAGGCAGCAGCGGGCGCCGGCCCTAGGGCGGCTCCCCTACATGGCGTGAAAGGTCCTAATGGCTAGAGGGGGGTTGAATAGCCTATTAAAATTTCTTGCAACAACACTTAGCACCGGATTAGTAAATAAGATGGCGAAGCTAAATAAGCGGTGCTACGAGCTATCTAAGCAAGCCACAAGTCAATTGTAATATCTCTAATCACAAGCAAGGTCTAGGTCGCTAGTTTACTCCTAGGTGAACAAGCAAGACTAACTAATTTACCACTAGGAGCTAAACTACACTAGTCAAGCTAACAACCTAAGCAAAGCTACACAAGATAAATCAAAGTAAATACACGAGGAGGAGTGATCGATATACCGGCGTCGATGTGTAGAGGTGGAAGCCAATCACCGTGATCAACAAGAAATCTCCAACGAGCACAACAAGGTTGACACGATGATTTTTCACCGAGGTTCACGTGCTTGCCGCAAGCACGCTAGTCCCCGTTGTGGCGACACACTCACTTGGACGGTTGCTAAGCTTAATGACCGGTGCCAAATCGGTGGGAGCTTAAGCAAAGCGATCACAAGAGAGGGTCCAACAAGCCACGAACAATCCACTAGTGCTCCTTTCGCGAATCTCCGCGGGGTAAGGAACGACCCTTCACAAATCCACCGGTGTGGCCTCGAACAAGCTCCAATCGAGCTCAACACCGCCTCTTGCTCCAAGCCGCTAGGGAACCAGTGGCGAAGCTAGAGCGAAATGGAGGGGGGTGCGACTATAAGGAAGAGATGAAATATATTTACCCAAAAAAAGAGAAGTCCAATAATATTTGTTTAACTTGGTGTAGCACAAACTAAATAATGTCAACACGATGATTTATTCTTCAATATCATATCTTCCCGAAGATTGAGCAGCCTATAAGAAGAGAATAAATGATTTGTTACACAAATATTTTAGGAAGAAAGAATAATCAAATGAAAAAAAACATATATCACATTAAATTACCTTTAATCTTCATCATCAAATCTACGATGTTTCATTTGCATAAAGCGATGAACCACAGCCTCATTGGTGACTTTCATCATCTCATCTTTCTCCACATAGCAAATAAGACAATTGCTCATAAATTGATCACCAATGCGATTGCGCAAATATGTTTTAACAATCTTCATGGCTGAGAAACACCTCTCAACTGTAGCAGTAGCGACAGGTAACACAAGTACAAGCTTCAACAATCGATAAACCATTGGATAACGATCATGTTTCCTAGTCTCCACCATTCTTTTAGAAAGCTCAACAATAGTTTGTAGGTTAGAGAACCTATCATCACTTCTCACATCAGATATGTAGAGGCCAAGTTTATGGCTAAGGTCCCTCAATTGCCCAGAATCAAAATCATGTGGATACAATTTTGCTAGGCTCATCAAATTTTTATATTGAAATCATGAAATGAGTCCCTTGGACTAAAAGCAGCTGAACAAACAAGCAATTGAGAGCTTGTCTCATTGAAGCGGCTGTCAAGCTCTTGAACTAACCAATCAATGACATCATTAAAACAATCTACTTGATAGTAGTGCTTGTTTGTAATTCCAGATTTATGTCTGCGCTTCTTGGGATCAATGTATTCATCTTCCATTTCTAATTTGCAAATATCATTCTTGTCACAAAATTCCTGCACATCATCCAATAATTTTTCCCCACTTTCCAGTTCTAAGATCATCCAATTGGCTTCTTGTTGCTTTCACACATTTAATAGCATTCACTATATCTTGATCTTTTCGATTTGCAATGCTAGTGACAAGCTATTAGTGATCCCTAATATAGTCAACATGAGATGCAAATAGAAAACAAAATCAAAAGACTGGAAGTATTGGAGAAGGTTTGATGCTTGATCTCTAAGTTTCCAGTCCTTTTTATCCTTTTCCACAATTTCTAGCACCTTCACTATTGCAGGAAACTTTGAGAGACTTATAGTGGGAATTCCAACGAGTATCACCGGGTCTTTGAAGACTTTGCTCTTGATTCAACCCTGTCCCCGTTTGAAGTTGCCCACATCCTAATGCTTTACTCATTTCTTTAAGATTAATATCTCTAACCAACTCTCTTCTCTTAGCTGACCCACCCACCAAATTCAATAGGATAGAAATCATGTTAAAAAATCACTAATCCCTCTATGTTTCCTCACAATAGCCACAAGAACTAATTGCAGTTGGTGAGCAAAACAATGAACAAAATAAGCTGAGCTATTTTCTCTCATGATCAATGATTGCAAGCCATTGAACTCACCTCGCATATTGCTAGCACCATTCGCAAGCGGTAACGGTTGTTAGTGGCCCTCAGATTAGTAGGATAGCATACTATACCATATATACGCCATGTACTCCCGTGAACCAGCTAATCGCATGGGCATGGCAGGACCCGGTCAATATGCAGTTTTCTAGCGCTGCCACTCCCAGACGAAGGTTTTTTAGATAATGTAACGTGAAAAGGGACGATTCGATTCATGACTTGGCATCCAAAAAGAGCCAAGGAGGTGGTGAAATGAATGGCTGAGATAGACATTGGTCAGCACATGATGAGATGTTTCAACTATCAAGTCAATCCTGCCGAGCCAGACAAAACGAATTGACCGAGTCCTCAAAGCTCAAATTGTCCTCACAAGTCTTGATCAAACAGGGCATGCAGCTCGATCGACACGCTTTTCCTGTCCTGCCACTATAAATACGTATAGCCATCGATTATCTTCTGCATCGCCACGAGCATCAGAGAGCCTATAGCGAGGAGTACGTACATTCTTGTTCACTAGCAGCTATTCAAAGGACAGAGTACCGAAGCGGCGTAACACATCTTTCAGGCAGAGGCAGCTTCAGAAACTCGACCGAGCTAGTACAGCAACAGAAGGCCTTCTTCTTCTCCGCCATGGCAACGGCGCGGATGATTGACACAAAGGCCATCGATCAGGCTGTCGCGTACCTGCTCATGTTCGCTGCGCTCTTCGTCACCTACTTCTCTCATTGATCGGTGTCTCCATCGGTAGTATAGACAGTTATGTGTCTGGTCAAGACAGACAAGCTCATTGGATCTGTAATGCCAGTCGTTCCGGGTCCTCCTGAGTCCTAATTGAATTCATGTATCCGGTCACTTCGTCGACGTGTCACTTCCGGTCAATTCGATCCGGTCTATGACAGGTAGACTCTCCCTTTGTTTTGAAATCCTTTCTGAAATGCTTCTCCCTTAACAAAATCCCACATTCGCAAGCAGTAACGGTTGTTAGTGGCCCTCAAATTTGTAGGATACCATACGCCAAGATCAGAAGTTGTCCATAATTTAATGAGTATAACTCACGCATTCGTGTACAAACAAGTGCGGACGAAGTAACACATTCCCGTGAACCAGCTAATCGCATGGCATGACCCGGTCAATGTTATCATGCAGTTTTCTAGCGCTGCCACTCTGTGACGAAGGTTTCTAGGTACATACTCGTACTGTCCTACAAGGTTTTTGAGATAATGTAATGTGAAAAGGGACGATTCGATTCATGACTTGGCATCCAAAAAGTCATCTCATGCTCAGAACCGAACTGACGTAGATCTAGCAAAAGAGCCAATTAGAAGGTGGTGAAATGAATGGCTGAGATAGACATTGGTCAGCACATGACGAGATGTTTCAACTATCAAGTCAATCCTGCCGAGCCAGATAAAACGAATTGACCGAGTCCTCAAAGCTCAATTCTCACAAGTCTTGATCAAACAGGGCATGCAGCTCGATCGCCACGTTTTCCTGTCCTGCCACTATAAATACCTATAGCCATCGATTATCTTCTGCATCGCCACGAGCATCGGAGAGCCTAGCGAGGAGTACGTACATTCTTCACTAGCAGCTATTCAAAGGACAGAGTACCGAAGCGGCCGCGATACACATCTTTCAAGCAGAGGCAGCTTCAAAAACTCGACCGAGCTAGTACAGCGACAGAAGATGGCGACCCTGAAGGCGTACGTGCTGCTGTTCACGGCCTTCTTCTTCTCGGGCTCATGCAGCTGTCCATGGCGGCAGCACATGAGAAGCCGGCGACCGCCATGGCAACGGCGCGGGTGATTGACACAAAGGCCATCGATCAGGCTGTCGCGTACCTGCTCATGTTCGCTGCGCTCTTCGTCACCTATTTCTCTCATTGATCGGTGTCTCCATCGGTTGTATAGACAGTTATGTGTCTGGTCTATAGACAGACAAGCTCATTGGATCTGTAATGCCAGTCGTTCCGGGTCCTCCTGAGTCCTAATTGAATTCATGTATCAGTTCAGTTTGGAGTATTTCAGATCAGTTTGCTGTCTATTTGTTTGAGATGCAATTATGCATGGATGAATGATAATGAATCCTGTGCTGATATGTTAATAACGATTATTTTACGGGAAAAGTTCACTACCGGGAAAAAGTTCACTACGGATTCCTGCAATTTCGAGAGGAAATTTTTTTCCCGTGAGCTAAAAGGATACAATCACGGGAAATCACAAGGTATCCCGTGAGCAACGAGAAAAACCCCACGGGAAAGGATCTACACACGGGAAAACTAATATCCCGTGAGCTGTAGATCACGGGAAAGACCCCCCGCCCTATCCCGTGAGGTCGGGGCTCACGGGAAAGGTAACCGCCGTGAGCCCCGCCCCGCTCCGTCACCTCCGTTACCCTTTCCGTGCAAACTCCGTCGACTCACGGGGAAAGAGTTTCCCGTGAGCAGGCTTTCCCCGTGGGCTCAACGGTGGGCCTACGGTAAAGGGAACCCTTCCCCGTGAGCATCGTATCCCCGCTCACGCAGGGGAAAGACGCTCACGGGATTTTTTTTTTGGATTTTGATCTCCAAACTTTTTCTACACTTGTTGCACATCATATGGCACTCAATATTAAAGTTTGGTGAATTATTGACTTTATTTGATATATTTAGGTAAATATTCTCTTTTATGGGAATTTATGAAATGAGGCCAAATTTGAACTACAAGTGCTTCAATTTTTTGAAAAAAAAATTAGTAGAAAATTTATATTCCTCATCCTCAACACAATGTAAGGCCTTGCATTTAAAAAATAACGAAATCTGGAACATCTTAATACGAAATCATGAGCGTTAATCCTCGTTCGAGTGGTTTAAAAATTCTAGAAAATAAACCGATGTGCAAAAAATAATAAAATTTGATAATATGTCATGATATCTTATGCCGAGGCTATGATAAAAAATTTGGAGCGTTTCGCACAAGTTTCGCACGTACAATGTTCATGGGCTCCAACATCTCATTAGAAGGTTCATGTTTGTTGAGAATGATCCGGTGTGATTTCATGTGGATGTGGTGGTCAAGTTGTGGTCCGGCTCACGAAGCTTTTTCTATATGCAACATACCTCGAATCTTTGTGTCATGTCTATTTGTGAGAATTTTTTGGATTATTTTGGTAATTATTATAATTTTTTGTTGTAGTGAAGTAAATACAATTTTGAAAAAAAGGAGATAGAACCACATGAAATAATGGCCATTTTTTTCGCGCAAGGATCAACTATGTATGGGTGAGTGTATGTGATAAGGTATTTTTGAAGTAATGTTGATCAAAGTTCGAAAATATATACGTTAGAAGAAGAAAGGGGAGAATTAAATTTAATTCACGAAAAACCCTTTCCCGTGAGTCGCTCACGGGAGCGACAAGAGATTTCCGTGATGGATCACGGGAAAGAGGTGGTCGGTGGGACCCGCCCGCGGTGGCGGCGGTGGATATTTAAAAAAAATACCTCTTTCCGTGTTGGATGCGGGTGGATCACGGGAAAAGGCGTATTTCCGTGAGCGGCCCGGATCCATCACGGGGAAAGAGGTGGTCAATGGGACCCGCCCGCAGGTGGCAGCGGTGGATATTTTTAAAAAAATACCTCTTTCCGTGTTGGATGCGGGTGGATCGGGAAAGAGGTGGATTTCCGTGGCGCCCGGATCCATCCGCGGGGAAATCGTTTTTTTTTTTTTTTTTTTTTTTTTTACAAAGTCAACACACCACACACTCACTTTCGACACCACACACGCACGCACACACCCGCACACACACAGACACACGGCACACACACGTACTGACCGGAGCAGCGCCACCGGCCCCTCGAAGCGCCGCCGCCCGCCACCCTCGCGCCGGCCCGCGCCTCGCGCGGCCCCGCCGCCCGGCGCGCCACGCCCCCTCCTCGCGGCCCGCGCCCGAACGCGCCGCGCCGGCCCGCCCGACGCGCCCGCCCGCCTCCCGCGGCGCCTCCCGCGCCGGCAGCCCGCCTGACTGGCGCCCGTGTGCCCGCCCTCGCCACGACCGGGGCCGGGCGGGCCGGGAAGGGAAGGGGGGGGAGGAAGGGGGACATCGCCATGATCGCCGGAGAAGGCAAGAAGCACGGGCGGTACTATTTGGGTGATAGCGTTATCAACCCGCACAACACAAAGAAGCTATCTGAGCTCCGAGCACGCTCGGGAGGCCCGGTGATACGCGAGCGGCCAACCACTTACCAGGCTACAGTCTCCAGACTTGAGGTTTATATATTTTTATTTAAGGTTCATTTATCGTTGCATACTCTTTCTCCGTGTTCTAACTTTGTGTTGAAATAGGCCCGGATAGAGGAAGAGAGGAAGCGGCGGGAGGAGGCCGAGGGAGAGGGTGCGGGCAAGGGCTCTGGCGGAGCAAGAGAGGGCTCAGCGGAGCAAGAGAGGGTGGAAACTGAAGAGCATGGAAGCTCTCTAGCGTACCTCCAGCGTGTTGGTGGCCAAGTTGGTGTGCGGGCGCCGGAGGAGATCGCCTTCCCGCCACCGCCCGTCTTCGTCCCACCGCCCATCTACGGTCGGCCGTCGATCTTCCCTCCACCGCATGGAGCCTCTCTCCCGTGAGTTTGTCTCCGTAACTTCGAAATATGCATATATGAATGTGAATGGATATGATGCGGAGTTTTGAATGCACCATGAGATGTGCACGTGGACATGTGGTTGTCGGCCATCGGCCGTTGTTTTCTTAGTTGGGTTGGAAAGCCCTCCCGTGCGGGGAGGTGCTGCCAAAATTTCTAACTATTTCTCTTCTTTTTTTCAAGTTAATAGATTCTACCTTGAATTTTGTCTCACAAATTTCTAACTATTTATCTTTGCCTACGTGCGAGGGGAAAATTCTCATGCCTCGAACCCAACTCGAACCAATCTCAACCGGACGTTTGGGAACGCAAGCCGGCGGGTTGGACGCCGTGGGCCGTAAATTTGTCATGTTTTAGGTTGAAAACTTGTGCACTTGAACTTGTGAACTTGGATTTTATGTGAGTTTGTGAACTTGTGGTTGCACTCATAGACATGTGGTTGAACTTGTGACTTTGTTGGATATTATGTAATATATGTGGTATTATGGATTTATCGAGCTATATATGTGGTATTATGGATATTATGAAATCTGTGTATGTATATATATATTTATATGTGTCAATAATATGCTGGAAAAAAAAAAAAAAACTCAATTTCCGTGAGCCACACACGGGGAAAGAGACCGAATATTTCCGTGAGTGGCACGGCTCACGGGAAATTGACCAAATATTTCCCGTGAACTCGATATGACTCACGGGAAGGGGAGAGGATATCGTGAGCTGCACCGTTACGCTCACGGAAATCACTCAAAAACGCCGTTTCATGTCACAGGCCACGTAGGCCATAACGGGGTTTTACCCCTCCCCGTTGACGGCGCCACCCCCCGTTAAGTATATCCCGTGAGCTTTGTAGAATCACGGGAAAGGATATCCCGTGAACATGGTCGGTGTTCACGGAAAAGAGATTTCCCGGTTGTTTTTTTTCACGTCAACGATATCCCGTGAGTTACCCCCGGGCTATCCTTTCCCGTGATTAAAGGGTCTTTCCGTGGCGTCGGGCTCACGGGATATCGGCGAATCCGGTAGTGGTTGTACAATATATGCTTTTGGATTTGGAAAATTCGCGTTAGTTTTGAGGTAGTATATCAAGTTAAATGCACTAGAAAAACCAAAGCTTAGCCTACAGAGAAAGCGGACACAAAATTTCAGAGTGTTCACACATATTCACACATGAGAACAAATAAACATACTCATTTTATATCAAAGCTAGCTCTGGTAGCACTGCTGACTGCTGAGTGAAGATAGAGGCGGAAAAATAACTAACTAGCATTTCATCGGCCAAATAGTTTGATGAACAGCGCAAAAATCTACGCTTCATGCACATCAAGTAAACATGCAAGTCCAACTCAGCTTCCTCGGTTCCAAATTAATTATAAAGTTGTTTTTGACTAGATACGTGACTTTTACACTTAGATATACAGTATGTCTAAATATATGAAAAATAAAAATAATGTATCTAGAAAATAAAGTCAAAACATCTTATAATTTATAACAAAGAGTACACGGGGCAGTACTTATTATAAAGTGCATGCATGCCCTAAAATTTTACTCTAAATAATATATGACTTTTTTGACCGAAGTCAACAGGAAACCGAGCCTTTTTTTTAGTATTGCAGACAAGTTTTTCGCTCCCACGGGAGTCCAACCCAGATCCCTCTTTGGGTGATACTCGAGATGCTTTAACCAATAGGCTAGAGGTCCTTTCGCAATAACATAACATATCTCTTTAGTGAACAGAACATATTTTTAAGAGAATTTGGTGATTCTACCCGTATTTTAAAGCCCAATGGTAATTTTACCCCTATTCTCTCAACTTTGTGTTTTTACCCTAACTTTTTCAAAGCGAAACCAACCCTCTTATTTAACACCGTTGGTACATGTCATATTAAATAACAAAAAAGAAAGGGAATTTAGTGAGTTTACCCTCGCTTTTAAGCAAAATGGTGACTTTACCCTCGTTTTTTCCTTTTTTTTATCACAATTAGAGAGACTTAATGGACCAGGGTAGTGTCACGTGCTAGAATTGGGATAGCCATGGGCGGGCTAAATAGGCCCAACCGACCAAGGCCGCCCGGGAGGGGGCACGCCGGGGCAAGGAGGGGGCCCGGCGCCACCTTCCCGTTTCTGTCTCCGCTTCGTCATCAAGTTAGGATTATCTTAGGACTTTTTGTGTGCAAGGGATATTCCAATTCTATAAGGAAAACCCTTATTAGAAATAAATAGGATTGCTTGTAAAAGGTATTACAATCATATAAGGAAACCTTCAAAGAGATTGCTTGGATTACAAGTCCCACTAGCCGAGCTATATAAGTAATGGGTCAGTAATCTCTTAGGGAGACAAACAAATAAAGAAAATAATCTCGTGCCCTCTCTCTTCTCCAACCGCCCGCCGCCGCCACCCCCCGCCATGCGCGCCCCGCCGCCCCCATGCCGCCCGGCCGCCGCCCTACGCTACCACCACCACCCTCCCTCCGCAACCGGCCCTCAAGGCCGGTGCCGCCCGCCAAGACCACCGCCCGGCGCCATCACCGCCCGCCTCGGAGCCCGTCATCGGCGTGTCACTTCCGGTCAATTCGATCCGGTGCGTGGCGGTAGACTCTCCTTCGTTTTGAAATCCTTTCTAAAATGCTTCTCCCTTAACAAAATCCCACATTCGCAAGCGGTAACGGTTGTTAGTGGCCCTCTGTCATGACCAGAAATAGGGCCCGGGAGGACAAAGCCCGACACAGGGCCGCGGGCGCCAAGCACCGCCCCTCCCGGGCTTGTCCGCGCGCCCGCCCGCCGTCCCCTCCTTTTCGCGGATTCTTCGGCAATTAATTCAGGAATAAAGGAGGAAAATATCTAGGATTATCTTTAGGCGTTTTGGTGTGCAAGGGGATATCTCATCTATAAGGGAGACCCTTATTAGGAAATAAATAAATAGGATATGTGTAACATCCCCAAATTTCCTCGAAGGGAAATTCACGAATTACGAATATGGTGATAGTCTCCGAGGATCATCCCATCACATTACTCGAATTACAGTCGAATACCAATTACAACACTTCGTTCAAAAGCATAAAGAGAGGTTTAGTACATTATTACATCGCCACACGGGCGGAAACAAACTAGCACGAAGCAAAAGGAACGGCGTCTCATAGCGGAAGCGGCGACATCTCAACTTGAGCGTAGCAACGAGACTCCCGATCTCGGTCCCTCCCACTCGCCTTCACCGAAGTCCGACTCATCACCTAATCGGCAAGTTTATCAAGACGAATTGTACCGGCGGGTTCCCCACCCTATGCGCAAGCTTTGTGGAACTGGATGCCCTGTATGGTATACAAAAGGCCTAATTTGGTTGTAGTTTCCTATGCATGTATGAATCAAGTTTATAATATTTTAACACATAGTATTCTCAAACCCAACATCTCCCAAAACCATCTCATCTCAACACAAGTCTCAACTAGCCTCAAGCTCTCACTTTCAGGTCGACAAGGCAGCCCCGCTCCCGTGCCTTGCCTACTTAGGCTCTCGGCCCTCGGGCTCTCACCGTGACACAATCCCACCAAACCACACTCAAGGTAAGAAAGCAAACACCCTCTCTACTCGGAGAAGTTGAATCCAGGAAAACCGGTCAAAAGACCGGTGCGGGCCGCGGGGAGGTTCAAGCAATAGGCCGGGGTTACCTTTAGCGAGTCAGGTCTAGATGAGGTCCTAGCCCGAAGGCGGACTATACGTATAGATTTACAACTCTGCAGAGCGTGTACTCAAGACCACACGGTCGCCATCATCGGCGGCATGGCGAGTGCCTAGGCCGACATGCGGGAGACCTCCTAATCCGGCGATGCCACCCAACCACTTTCGGCTCACGAGAAGCCCGGAATACCACCGGGGCCGAGAGGCTGTAAGAGCAGTGCGAGCTCGGACTCAAAAGCACACGCTGCTGTCTCGAGAGGGTGTGGGCCTCGACACCCTTACCTCCCTATAAACTATCCGCTAACCTCCCGGTAGGTATGGCACCGCTGACTAAAAGGGGCAATCCGCAACCCGCCCATAACGTAAGGCGTGAGGTGAGCACTAATTTCCGGATCCCAGGTCCTCGAAGATACAAGTCCTTAGGTATGACCAAGCAAGACATCTTCACACTCCCTCCCGGCCGTCCGTCCGTCACAAGAGTAAAAGACCAGGGTCTCAAATCCACACCACGTTACCGCCACGGTAGGACATAATGGGGACGCCCCAGTATCCCGGTAAGGCAAGGCGGTCTCTGCGACTCGTCGTAGATCCCGCTTGGTCGACTCGACCCTCACCACACACCCAAGTCTAGCAGAAAAACTCACCCCTTTGCGGTGATCCAACTCAACCGTCCGGCTCATATACCCGGCTCCATATATAACACGTAAGTGATATAATGCGAACGACAATAAAAGTATATGGCGCGAGTCTAGTCTATAAGCGGGTGTGCGAGGAGATAGGTTGCGTCAAGGTAAAAAGGCTCAACAGAGGCAATTCTACCATGCAACCTAGCAGCAACATGCATAGCAACATAAAGGAAAGCGCTAGCAATCTATATGATATGTCTAATAGGAGCTAGAAGGTTGGGTGGGACATGGCACCTGTGCGATCACCGCCCGGGTCGAAGTCCCGATCGTCAAGGTCCTCCCGACTCTCCTCGGGTCTATGAAGCGCAAACGAAATGGTTGCGATTAGCAACCATTTGGAATATCACAAAGAAGCAAATGAAATTTCGAAGACCCAAATCCACTCATGGATAAACCTATGACGTAGAGGATGATTTTAGAAAAATTTGGACACCGGTTTCATATTTTTCTGAAATCGTATGAATTTCCTATGAATTTTCAAAGTCAAGACGATTACGAAAATGGAAAAATAGGGTTTAAAACCGGTGACAAGTGGCGGTTTTTCGGTTGGTCTTGGCCGATCAAAGATGACGCCGCCACCGAGGTATGGCCCCGTGGGCGACATGTGGGGCCGGGTGACGTCAAGATGACGTCCACGCGGGTCCCACCAGTTCCGGCGGCGGGTGGGGCGGTGACGTCGGCATGACGTCGGCGTTGACAAGGTCAACGGTCAAACGGGCTCGGACGGGCCCTTTGGCGGGCCGATTTTGGACATGGGGCGAGTTTGGGCGCGGCGGGCGGAGCTGTCGGACACGCGTCGGCCGTAAGACACGCGCGCCACGTGGCCTTGGCCGCCACGGGCGTGGTCCACAAAGACCTGAATCGGTCGCGGTGACCGTGGACTCGGCGTTGGTCTATGGACCAACGCGCCCACGATGGACCGGGTCCATCCTTTCTCCTCTGGCCGGTGCATGGTGCGCCGGTGCACGCCCCCTTCCTCCCTCCGTCGTTCCCCTTCCTCGCTTGTCGATGGCGTGAGTGGCGGCGGCGGCCGCTCCCGGCGTCTCGGCGATGCGGGGTCGCGCTCTTGGGCGAGGGCGTCACCGCGGGGTTGTGGGCATGATGGCTAGACTAAGGGGCGGTTTAGGCTCTAGGGTTTGCGGCGCACGCGCGGCATGGCGGCGGCAAGAGGCGGCGAGGCAGGCAAAGCGGCAACACAAGGGCTCCCCGACGCCCTTTTCTACCTTTGCTCCGCTCCACGGTGGCCCGACGGGTGCCTATTAGTGGTGGCAGCCCGGCGGCCGGTGGTCGCCGACATAGCGAGTCGACTACGACGGCGCAGAGTCGGTGGCGGCGAGGCGGCGCGCTCGTAACGACAGCACCAAAGGTGCTCGCTTTCCTCCGATTGACGCGGCCGGTGAGCCGTAGGGCTTACCGGAGGTGGCGACCAAAGGGCAGGCGGGGAGTCCGATACGCGCGACAAGCGCGGCGGCGCTTCATGGCGGCTGGCGCGCACAAGGCCAAGGCGGCGCTTTTCTCCCATCCGTCCCACACGGCTAGGTGCGCGGGAGGGCCGCTGGGCGAGGCTCAACGGCCCGTCCTCGTCGGCGAGGTGGCCGAGCGGCACAGACAGCTACGCCTCGGCGGCGCCATGGTGCGTGGCCGTGAGTGCCAAGGTCGCCGGCCGGCGATCTAGGGCTCGACGTCGCTAAAAACGGTGCTTTTCTAGGCGTCACGGCTAGGCGGACCACCGGTGAAGGCGGTCGGCGGGCCTAGTTCGTCGTGGGTCGACCGAACACGCGGCGATTCGCCATGGATGGCATGCCATGGCGATGGCGCGCGTCCCGGCGTCGGCGTTCCGGCCGCGGGCACCGGCATGGCCGACTCGCCCACCCCACCGGGCATCCATGCGCGGCGGTGTTCAAGCGATAGACCCGGCCCGTGTGCCCGTGAGGTGAGAACGCGGCGGCGGGTCGAAGGGTGAGCACGGGCATGGCGATGGGGGTGCTCACCGTGCTTCGCGGTCGTGGTGCGGTGTGGCGGCGGTGTCGGCGTGGGCGGGCTCAAGGTTCGGCCAGCGGCGTCGGCTGCGGTTCTCCTCGGCCTCCGACTTCGCGGTCCGGCGGCCTACGGCTCCCGGTACTCCCTCGAGCTCCGGCGGCAAGAACGGACGGCGGCGTCGGGGCTCCTTCCCCGCCTCCTTCTTCTCCCTTCCCCCTTCTTCTCGGTTTGCCAGCGGCGTCGGGTTTGGTGTGCCACCAAGGCGGTGGCGCGGACTTGGGAAACCCTAGCACTCGGGGGTGCTAGTTTTATAGGTGGCCGCGGCCATGGGAGGGGAGCGGCTGGAGCGGCGCGCGGCGGTTGCGGCGGGGTTCGAATGCGTGGGCTGGGAGAATTCGGGCGACGTGGCCCCTCAAGCGCCCACGGGTTTGAATCGGGGGCGCCTCCGATGGGGGAACACGGAGGCGACCATGGCGGTGGTGGCGGCGTGCTTTACCTCCCATGGTGACGCACGCCGTCGCCTTTACCTTCCCTTGTCCCCCCGCTAGGCCGTTGTGAGAGCGCCAATCGCGGGCGGGCGGCGCCGAGGCGAGTGGGGCGTGGCCCTTGGCGACACGCTGGGTCGGTGCGCGACGCGCGGGCGTCGCTTCGACGCGATTCCACTCGAGAAAGAGGAACGGGGAGGTGTGAGGGGTGATAAAGATGAGTGGGGCCTCGGGTCCACTTGTCATCGACAAGGAGAGGGAAAAAACGCCCTTGGTTATGAGGAGTGCGGGCGGCTTCCTTCTTGGGCCGCCCACGCAGCGGCAGCAGCCTTGGGCCCGGCCGGGCGACTTCTTTGCCGGGTGCGGGGCTTATTTGGAGCTAGGCTAGGCGGCACGGGCGAATGGCCTCTTCCCTCCTCTTCTTCTTTTCTTTATCTTTTTCTATTTTCTTTTCTACTTTCTATTTAAACCTTGGGCATCTATATGCAATTGCATGTGTTGCCAAACATGCAATCACCCTTAGGGCATCCTAGGGGCCTTGGGGAGTTTGGCTTACCATTCCAATGGTTGGCAACAAAACAAGAACAATTAAAAGAGTTGTTGATTTTATTTAAGCATCACATAAAATCAAATAACTCCAAATCAAACATGGTAGATTAAAATGCAATGATGCTCAACATAAGTAAATAACAATAGGTGCTACTTGTGCAACTAGGAAGGTTTCACTACATGCAATACACCATTGCATGGCTTGTTTCGAAAAATTTTTTTTTGAAAGTTGTGATTTTCGTGTGGCAAAAATCTGGGTTGTTACAATATGCTTGTAAAAGGTATTCCAATCTATAAGGAAACCTTTAGAGAGATTGCTTGAGATACAAGTCCCACTAGCCGGGCTATATAAGTAAGGGTCTCAGTAATCTTTGGGGGCAACAAGCAAATAAAGAAAATTTATCCCAATCTTCTCTCCTTATCCACGCCCCCCCCCCCCTGCACCTGTGTCGCCGCCACCGCACGCCGTCCCAGCCGCCGCCCCGGGGCCGCCCAGGGCCGCCCGCCTCCGCCGCCCGGCCGGCCGGCCGCCTCCCCTCCCTCTTCCTCCTCCCGACGATCACCAATTGGGTGTCTATTCCGCCCAATCTAGCCGAATCCGGCGGTGGTATCAGGAGACCACTACGATCCACCCACCACCATGGACAACGACTTCGAAGAAGCCGATGAAGAACTTGGGGACCAGTTCACCAAATTCGACAAAGAAGCCGATAAGATCGAGAACAAACTTTCGATCCTCTCCGCGACGATCCAAAGAAGCAATCAAATGCCGCCAACAGCCGGGGGCCGAAATGAGATGAAGACGACGTTGGAGACAAAGACCAGCGACTTCATCAAGAAGCGCATCGGCGGCAAGCGTAACATGGATGATCAAGTCACAAGCGGCCGATCCGGAGAACCTGATGAAGGGCTACCTCGGGCTGAAGCCGGCACCCGTGGGGGCGCCACCATCGGGGGCGCATGCGCCGCCCCTCCGCCCCTCCGGTCGACACCTTCCCTGTGTCTCACGCCCCGTCCGCACAAGCTATCCTTCCCGACCTACGATGGCAAGGAGGATCCCCTCCCATGGATCAACCGCACGCGAACAATTCTTCGAGGGGACAAGGTACGCCCGACCTGGAGAGCAAGTCCGGTATGCATCCTATCATCTCACATGGGAGGACCACGACAATGGTACATGAGGTCGTCCCGGGAGAAACCCGGTGGCGATTGGGCGAAGCCGCCTAATATGTCAACGAGCCGCCGCCCATTAACGGCGGAATCGACTGGTGAGCGGGCATCGCCGAGGAAGACAGCACCGTCGACGAGTACACTAGCGGGCGTTTCGGGCGCGCGGGCGCAGGTAAAGCCACCTCGGCGACAAGCGGCGGTGAACATCTACACAAAGAAGCTTGGGTGAACCGCTCAAGACGACGACGAGATGAAAGAATCCCACGGACATGGAGGTTGCCATGTCTCGCTGGGGGCGTACGGCGACGCCTAGCCATCCTCTACAACACCGGCAAGCGGCCGCGGCGGCGCCGGGCGCCCGCGCCCATGGCCCCAGCCGCCCCCCGCGCGCCCTCCGTCGGCAAAGAACGACTCGGCCGTTCAAGCGGGGTCGACACGGCAGGAGATGACGGAGCGAACGCAAGGCTAGACTACGCTTCAAGCTCGGGCGAGCCGTTCACCGCGGGTCACAAGTGCAAGCACCTCTTCGACATCACGATCTTTAACGACTACACCGGCGACACGAGCAAACGCCCACTAGCGGGGCGTCAAAGAGGAGCCGGCCGATCCGAAGGTCCTCGTTGGGGACCCCCGACTCCCGATGCGTGGTGCTCATTCTCTCTACCTCGTCGGCATGATCTCGAGGCACGGGCGTCAACATCATCGTCGACTCGAGCAACGCACAACCACATCGATCCCAGCGTGGTGACCCACGGCAGCCTCTAGACCGGGCCGGTCGCAGGCCGATCACCAGCGGCATCGGTGCCACTTCTACATGTCGAGCGCCACCTTCGCCATACCACCACGTCTCGACGCCGGCACCGCCGACGATATCGGCGCCACGTCATGCCACCAGGCGGCAGCGTCGACATCATCCTTGGCATGCCTTGGTTGGCGTGCTTGGGGCCGAGTGGCGTGGGACTTCGCGACACACGAGCTGCGGTACTATCGCGATGGTCGCCCGAGCACGCATTCACGTCGGCTCCACCCCTCGGCGTGGGCGCCTCGGCCGCCCCCGCCCAGTCAGCATCTTCGCCGGCGTCGGGACACCTCCTTCTCGGCTTGGGGAAACGTTCGAGGCATGCGGCGCCTTGGACCTCACGACACGTCCACCGGAGTCTTCGTCCAGTACCGCGCCGGGCTACATTGGAGGATCGGCACCTACGCCGCATCGCCCTCGACGTCACCACGGGCGACGCCGCACCCGGCATGGGACGCTGAGAGGACGGCCTCCTCCTCTTCGACGACCCGATTCTACCTTCCGGCTTCCTCTCCACTATTGCCGGACCTGCTGGAGGCCTTGCTTCAGGGCGGAGTTCGTAGGACGAACTTCCTCGCCTTGGGAGACACACGGCCGAGCCTACTTCAGCTGCACCGACCGCCATCCTGTTGGGCGGCATATGGCGCGGCGCCACCACGTCGGCCCGGCCAGTGGTCGCTTTTTCGACGGCATGGATCGCTTCTTCCTCACCGTCGACAATGTCCACATCGCCTACGACGCAGAGAGAGGGTGTCCACCGGCTTTCGCCCTCTCGTTCAACGTCGGCTCCTTCATGTCTGATGCGATGTTGAACTTGGCCGCTACTCCTCCTACTCACCGCGACATCACCATCCGGGCGTGCGCTTCCGCTCTTCATCAACGCTCCGCCCAACGAGCGTTTCTTATTCCTGGAGAGCCCACCCCGCGACATGGTGCATCATCACCTTGAGGTGGGCGTTCCAAGGGAGCTCCCATCGGGCGCGCCCGTTGTCGAACGGCTTCCACGGCAGGGGACGCATTGTTCACCGGTACATCTACCACGGCTACATCGGCAACCTTCACTACCTCCTAGAGTTTGATCTCAAGCGAACCGGGGAGAACATGATCCTCGGGAAACCGGTGAAGGCCGACTCGTCCCTACAAAGTTGAGCTTATTATTCCGGGGCGGTGATCTCCACCGGGTGTGACCGAATGGACTTTCATGCAAAGACGAGGACGCGCCCCGGTCGGAGAAGGGGGGGAGATGTCATGACCTAGAAAATAGGGCCCGGGGAGGACAAGCCCGGACAGCCTCAAGGGGCGCCGGCACCGCCCCTCCCGGGCTTCTTGCAGCGCGCCCGCCGCCGTCCCCCTTCTTTCCGCGGATTCTTCGGCAATTAATTCGGGAATAAAGGAGGAAAATATCTAGGATTATCTTTAGGCGTTTTTTGGTGTGCAAGGGAATATCTCATCTATAAGGGAGACCCTTATTAGGAAATAAATAAATATGATATGCTTGTAAAAGGTACTAGGTGGATTCCCCACGCGTTCTTTGCGTGGTGCGAAGAAGGAATATAATTTATTAGAAAAACAATATCTATTGGAGCTAAATAATGATGACAGACTTATCATGAGAAAGAACAAAACAATACAATAAAATATAAAAGAACAAACAAAGGACAGAGGAGCAGGGCCATGGAGAAAGCATGGATGGATGAATTATACAAACTGCAGATAAATTTTACAAAGAGCAAAATATTTTGTTTTCTTTAAGCACACAGATCATGTAAAGTTGACGTTACAATTCTTATCTTGATCGGCAGCGTACACAGTTTTTTCTTCATGCGATAGTCCATATAAGTCTCCGTGTACATTCATGAGTTGTCTACTTTTTTTAAAATAAAAATAATCATATGATAATTTATATTAATTAATTAGTGTGCATATATGAGAACAAAGTAGTGCCTGTGAATATTAGCATAATGCAAAATCTAGGAGCTATGGAACCCACCGATCACAATCTCATGAATACAGCACGCTTCCATCACTATAACAAATGTGGCTTTACATGATGAATTTTGATATAAAAATCATCATACAATTTCTAATCTATTACGGTTTATATGTTACAGGTGAGTGAGCAAGGTAATTGAAGGAGAAATAGCAGGGAGGCTGACCGTCCGCTCATCTCTGCCCACAATGTTTACCCGGTGTTAAAAAATTTCACCCTGTAGCCGGCACCGATGCCAAAAGCCTTTGGATGCCACAGCGTGGGCATCGATGATCCCGTGAGTGTGGGCCCCATGCACAAAAACAATCCCGTCTTCTTGCATTCTCTTCCCCAATCTCGGCTCCGTCTCCGTCGCCCAGCACCGCGGCGACCATCCCGCCCAGCCCAATCACGACCATGGCCACCAGCGACGCCGCCTCACCAACGCCGGTGTCGAAGCCCTACGCCGCCGCACTTGAATCTCGAGTGGAAGCCTCTGGAGCCGCTGCTGCCGCGCAGTCCGCCGCTGCTCCCCACTCCGCCGCTAGCGCTTGAATCTCATCACGCGGAAGCCGATGCTGTCGCCGACAACTTCCACCCCTTCTCCGATGCCTAGAACGGCCACCCGCACCCTGCTGCTCTCGCTCCCCTTGCAACCGATTTTATAGCTGTAATGGGCTGAGGAAGTGGAAACAGGGAAGACAAAGAGGCATGCGGGGTGGTGCCTGAAGGGCGATGTTTGGCGTTTCGGTGTTTCGGGAGGTCAGAGGTCTGCGTAGCAGTCGACGGCGGCATTGAAGACCTGGTGGAGGTGGTGGAGGTTTCGATTTGGTGGAGACGGGGACGATGGCGCCAAGGGTGCCGAGCGGGCAAGGTGAGCACTAAAATGCTATAATTCAGTTACCACTAACGGGAACCAATCAGAAAGCTGAGAGCTCCAAAATAAAACCCTAGTGGGGGATAGCCTTATAGGTGTTTTAGATTCCAATCTATAAGGAAACCTTTAGAGAGATTGCTTGAGATACAAGTCCCACTAGCCGGGCTATATAAGTAAAGGGATGTAATCTTTCAGGGGCAACAAGCAAATAAAGAAAATTTATCCCAATCTTCTCTCCTTCCTCTCCACGCGCGCGCCCCGCCCCTGCCTGCCTGCCGCCGCCGCCGCCGCCACCCCACGCCCGCGCGGGCGCCCCGGGGCGCGCCGGGCCGCGCGGCCCGCGGCGCCGCCGCGGCCGCCCCTCCCCCTCCCTCTTCCTCCTCCCGACGATCGCCAATTGGGTGTCTATTCCGGCCTAATCTAGCGAACCCGACACCCTCAAATTTGTAGGATACCATACTATACCACACGCCAAGATTTGAAGTTGTCCATAATTTACTGAGTACTCGGTATAACTCACGCATTCGTGTACAAAGAAGTGCGGACGAAGTAACACATACCCGTGAACCAGCTAATCGCATGGCATGACCCGGTCAATGTTATCATGCAGTTTTCTAGCGCTGCCACTCTCTGACGAAGGTTTCTAGGTACATACTCGTACTGTCCTACAAGGTTTTTTGAGATAATGTAATGTGAAAAGGGACGATTCGATTCATGACTTGGCATCCAAAAAGTCATCTCATGCTCAGAACCGAACTGACGTAGATCTAGCAAAAGAGCCAATTAGAAGGTGGTGAAATGAATGGCTGAGATAGACATTGGTCAGCACATGACGAGATGTTTCAACTATCAAGTCAATTCTGCCGAGCCAGACAAAACGAATTGACCGAGTCCTCAAAGCTCAAATTGTCCTCACAAGTCTTGATCAAACAGGGCATGCAGCTCGATCGCCACGCTTTTCCTGTCCTGCCACTATAAATACGTATAGCCATCGATTATCTTGTGCATCGCCACGAGCATCAGAGAGTCTAGCAAGGAGTACGTACATTCTTGTTCACTAGCAGCTATTCAAAGGACAGAGTACCGATCGAAGCGGCGATACACATCTTTGAGGCAGAGGCAGCTTCAAAAACTCAACTGAGCTAGTACAGCGACAGAAGATGGCGGCCCTGAAGGCGTACGTGCTGCTGTTCACGACCTTCTTCTTCTCCGGGCTCATGCAGCTGTCCATGGCGGCAGCACAGGAGAAGCCGGCGACCGCAACGGCACGGGTGTTGGACACAAAGGCCATCGATCAGGCTGTCGCGTACCTGCTCATGTTCGCTGCGCTCTTCGTCACCTATTTCTCTCATTGATGGGTGTCTCCATCGGTGGTATAGACAGTTATGTGTCTGGTCTAAAGACAGACAAGCTCACTGGATCTGTAAAGGCAGTCGTTCTAGGTCCTCCTGAGTCCTAACTGGATTCATGTGTCAGTTCAGTTTGGAGTATTTCTGATCAGTTTGCTGTCTATTTGTTTGAGATACAATTATGCATGTGATAATGAATCCTTCGCTGATATGTTCAAAACGATTATTTTTTAAAAAAGAAAATTCTCGGTTATACTCCTTATCTTACGGGAAAAGTTGTACAATATGCTTTTTGGAAAATTCGTGTTAGTTTTGAGGTAGTATATCAAGTTAAATGCACTAGAAAAACCAAGGCTCCAAAAGCTTAGCCTACAGAGAAAGCGGCCACAAAATTTCAGAGTGTTCACACATATTCACACATGAGAACAAATAAACATACTCATTTTATATGAAAGCTAGCTCTGGTAGCACTGCTGACTGCTGAGTGAAGATAGAGGCAGAAAAAATAACTAACTAGCATTTCATCGGCCAAATAGTTTGATGAACAGCGCAAAAATCTACGCTTCATGCACATCAAGTAAACATGCAAGTCCAACTCAGCTTCCTCGGTTCCAAATTAATTATAAAGTTGTTTTTGACTAGATACGTGACTTTTACACTTAGATATACAGTATGTGTAGATATATGAAAAAATAAAAACATTGTATCTAGAAAATAAAGTCAAAAATTTATAATTTATAACTAAGAGTACACGGGAAGTACTTCCTATAAAGTACATGCATGGCCTGCGATTTTACTCTAAATAACATATTGCATTTTTTTACCGAAGTCAACAGGAAACTGAGCCTCTTTTTTTAGTATTGCAGACATGCATGTTTAAATTTGCTTCCACGGGAGTCGAACACAATCCTATTGGGTGCTACTCAGGCGTCCATAAAGTTAATAGCTAGTGGTCCCTATTTCAATAACATAACTGATATGGAGGTGAGAGACAACAATAAAGACTATTTTGTATTATTAGACCCACATGTTTTCTCTCACATGTTTTAAAATTTACGTGAAATAGTCTCAGCTATTTACATGTAGCTATTGACTATTCTCTCTACTAATTTTTACTTGACACGTCACATTTATATAGCCAAATAGCTAACCATTCGGGCGGCCTCGGATGCTTTAACCAATAGGCTAAAGGTCCTTTCACAATAACATATCTCTTTAGTGAACATGTTTTTAAGGGAATTTGGTGATTCTACCCATTTTAAAGCCCAATGGTGATTTTACCCTCGTTTAAAAAGCGAAGGTAGAAATGCCAAAACCCCTATTTTTAAAAGTATTGTGTCTCTGTTCCAATTTATATATAGATTGTTTTGTCTTTTAAGGAATTATTACACGGTTATTCATACATAAGGTATATCTAAGTTTATATAAAGGAAAACCCAAACACCTTATAATGTGACATGGGGTAGTACTTCTTAAATGAAAAATGTGCTGATTATGATAAGCTTATCAAAAAATAGTGTAAATTATCTATTATATCTACACTTACATTTCTGCATATTTGCAGTATTTTGGTTGTATTAACAAAAATAAATCAACCTAACCGCTGAAACTAGCTGATCAGTGAACTTATTTGAATCAGCGCGCACATGACTTGCCTAACTTACATTTGGTTTTAATGTGGTGGTCTTCCTGTTTTGAAGAAACTTAGGACGTCAGACTTCCGTAGCATTTCATCGAAAATATATGTACCATATATTTTAACTGCACTTTTTGTACAACTATTTTACGTATACGCGATCTAGAGGACCCTCAAATGTGTACATGATACATCAGGCAAGAAGGCATGCGTATTCTGTCCGCAAACTATGCATGAATGTCAGGGCAGGGCAGGGCCCAGTCAGCATTGTTCTGCAGCTTTTGTCCGTTGCTACTTACTGAAGATTTCAACGATCATCACATGTTCTGAACTGAACTTATGCGAACCCTCCAAAGTAGACAAAACCGCCGAGATGGAAATGTTCAGCACATTTATATGGCGACCAAGATAGTCAATCCTGTCGAGACAGACCATACAGACTGACCGGTTCATCTTGTCTTCGTAATTAATAACTTCAAATTTCCCTTCAGTCCTGATCAAAATTAAGCACACTGAGAGTTCATCACTCCTTTGCCCACTACCGCTATATATATGCATGCATGCCCTCCAATTCCTTTGCATCTCCAAAGTCCAAACAAATCACAGAGCTTCGCAGAGCATTTTCATTTCCGTTTCTATTCTTCACTTCAGCTTCTTCAGCAGCTGTGAAATGGCATCCGTGAAGGTGTACGTGCAGTTCACGGCCTTCTTCTTCTCGGGCTCATGCAACTGTCCATGGCGCAGGACAAGCAGCCGGCACCAGTGCGGGTGATTGACGCAAAGGGGATTGATCAGGCGATCGCGTACCTGCTCATGTTCGCTGCGCTCTTCGTCACCTACTTCGCACACTGATCAAGTGATGGTCGCTGCAACGAAAGACAGTAGTACAGCATGCATCTTGAGTGGCCTGAAGCAGATGAGCCCCTTGCTGTAGCTGTAGTGCTGTTATTGGTTCTGATTCGCATGTACTCGTGCGTCAGTTCAGTTGATTCCGATCAGTTTTCTGTCATTTTTTTTAAAAGCTTACGAGCAAACTAATGATGATGTATCGAGAATTCCTTATATAATTTAAAAGGCTGTCATTTTGTTTGGAAAAATCTGAGCAGTGCATATGATCGACACAGTTTGAGTATTGTGCAGTAGGTAGTGTATAGAATTATAAGTGAAACGATCACTTTAATTACTCTCCCACATTAACGTTCATGGACCTATTTGGTTGCTTGATGGGAAGCCCCTTTTGGCACTCAATTGTGTTGATTCGTTCTCTCAAAAAAAATCACCAAAGTCACCTGCATTGGCTATAATTGCAGCCTTCACAAAATTTTGAGTTCGAGTTAACTGGTCATTAGTCACTTCAGTAGAAGATGTCCTGTCTTGCATGCATGTAAGGCTTATTTTTCCTGCCTATGTTTTGTTGCCTGTCTACTTTTCGAAAAAGAGCAATCCTGGATCAACACAATTTAACCCTGCTATGCATAGAGAGCTGTAGTTACTTTGGGCTTGGCTTACCCATTGACTTCTGCTTCATGCGCAGAATTGTGTTGCACTGAAGAACTAATCTGTAAACTGTGTGGAACTCCCTTATCTTTTACCTCTAGCTAGGCTGCTAGGGTTGCCATTTGTACTTGTATTCATTTTTTGCTGCTTCTTACTTGTCAACTGTTCGCCCATTTCTGAATTTCATTTGGTGCAAGCAATCGAGCATGGCTTATTTTTTCTGACATAAAGTGCTACTAAGATATGCAACCTGATTATTTGGTGTGCATAGTTCCAGGCTGAAACATACTTTAATTGCGCTATGCATTTCAATATGAAGTTTTAAGGCTACAACTCTCTATATAGGAAGACCTATTCTGATTGACCTTTCAATCCAGGTTGGAGGTATGAATTCCACAGATATTCTTGAAATGGGAAATTTTGACGTCAAAGAAGCAGACCCTGAACAAAATGCAGCAATTTACACATGCCTTGGTGTAAGCTCAAGAATGCAAGGGCCAATGTATGCTCACCTGAAACTCTGCTCTATTAACTGCTAAAATTATAATATAGGTCTAGTTACTCTTTCCAGCTTTTTTTTCTTAGCTGTCTTCTGTCTTTCTGCAGGATTGTGTGGTTCCTGCTGAAGAACAGTGGTATAATATTTCAAGGGGAAAGCATACATGACCTTATACTAGTACCAAAGTGTGTACCCTTGCCAGAGATTTTCTGCTCTCCTCTTGAGGAAATGGAAGAATCGGTATCAGATCATCAGTACCCAATATCTCAACCTACTAACATCACTGCATGCTCTCTGGACCATAATGAAAGCCAGCAGGCTGATGCATGGAGCCAGGGCAATGCCCAGAGCAAGCAGGGCAACAAGTGCACCAGGAGCGATACTGAAATAGTTCCAATTTTTGTTAAGCAAATTTCTGGGAAGTTGCTAGTCTTGACAGTGAATTTGAATGAACCTTCAGAGCATTTGTTCCGTTTGTACGAAGAGAAGACAAAAATGAAGCTTAAATATCAGAATTTTAGTTTTAAGAGAAAAACAATTGAATCAGATTGCACCTTGCTTTCCTACGGAGTAGGGAACTCTACGGTCGATGTTTGTGGCCGTCTACATGGAGGAAAGTAAGTTCAAAATTCAAAATATTGTCCTGGTGCCATTGTACCTTTACTTTTATATTATTGTTTCACTGATAGTGAGGATTGTGTATATTCCAGAAGGGGTTCACATCAGAGGTTGCTTTACCCGATAGAAAAGTGTCATTGGATATGACACCAATAGGATGCTTATTTCTGGTAACGCTGTTAAAATGTTTCACCAAGGCATGGTCTAATTCCTAGAGTTGGAATGGGATCTTACGGATGGCAGATTTTATAGTCATCAATGGTCATGTTCAGGTAACTAAAGCTGCTAGAGGTCGGTGAATTGTCAGAGGGGTCAATTTGGGCTTCGTTGTCTCGCGCCGTGAGAGTTAGGGCAGCAGCCGCCGCGGCCCTCGCCTCTACCATCGTTGGTCCCCTCCCTCCCCTCCGGCATCCTTGCGGAGCCTGAAGGGAGTGGGGATCCATTGTTTTTTCATAAGTTTTTCCTATTAGATTGAGTTTTTAGGGTTAGTGTCTCTCCATGTCCGATGGAGTTTAGAGTTGCGGCTGTGGCGCCGCCATGCACGGCAAATAAAAATTTTTTGGGTGGTGGATGCCGCGTGCTTCTATGCCGTGCAATGGTGGTGTCGGTATGTGAGCTCTTCGGTAATCCTCATGGGTTTGTGGTTCTTCCTCGTATTTGGGTTTCCCGGGCGGTGGATGTTTCTTCGGTCGTTGGTCCTCGGGCCTGCGGCCGGATTTTTCTTTTTCTTTTCTTTTTGCCAAGGGGCTGGCCGATTTTCTTTCAACGGAATCGATTCGCTTGGTGATCTGGGCGATGGATGATGCGGCTTTTCCAATGCTTGGTGTTTCTGAAGGAAGCAAAGGTGGACATGGATCGTCGTGGTGGTGTTGATGGCGAAAGCTGGAGATCGAAGACGAGGAAGATGAGATTGGATCTTGATGACTCAATTGTAATTTTCTTTTTTTTCTTCGTTGTTCAGCTTGTAATAGGGAGGATGTACTTGTGCTGATGCTTAATATATCTTCCAAAAAAAAAAAAAAAAAAAAAAACTAAAGCTGCTAAAATACAACTGAATGCTAGTTCCTTGAAAGCTGATGCAAAATGGTTGTCTCAGTGCATTAGGACAATCTTTTGCAAGGACAGGCGGCATTTGATCTCAAAATATCCACCATTTCTTGAAAACTTAGTTCGTTTTCTAGATAAACTGAAATCACAAGTTTTTATGATTGTGATAAGATCTTCATTGAGACGCACATTTTTGTATTGAATCCTTTGATAGGGGGATGCTGCTAGTTGAAATAAAAAAAATCAAGAGCTTAAATAATAATCTACCGACAATATGGGAAACAACAATAGAACATACTGAACACGTTGGTGATTATCCAAGTATTGATAATATCAGCAAGATTGCATTATTTCATGATATCATAGAGTATGCCAAGAATGATAACAATGCATACAAAGAAAAGAGAAAGACCAGCATGTTCAGACTGGCGAGGGACAATTTCGTGCACGGCCCATCAAATAGATTTGTGAGTTTAAATCTTCTTTTAGTTTCAAGTCTTCAAACTGGTATTTGTTCTCTTTTTTCTTTGCCCTTGTGAGTGTTGACCGACATCAATATCTCTATTTGGTTGGTTCCATATTTTAGGATAAATCTGTTGAGCCTTGGAAAGAAAAAATTAAAAATGATGATGGTATTGAGCTGATGGTACCTTCACGCATTCAAGATCTGATTGCTAACATCATTCCTCGCATGACAGTTGTACTTTGGTCGTAGCTTTTATATTCTTCTATGTTAGCAGATTTATGTTGTATCTTAGCCTTATTATGTATTTCATCTTCTCTCCACTTCTTAGGCATATTTATATCTCTTGAGCTGACCCTTAATATATTTTGGCAATAGATTCAAGGATGTAGGAGGATCTTCAAAGGCCGTGGGACAATCTGCATTGGCCGCCCAAGAAGTCCTGGGAAGTGCATTGGCCACACAAGAAGCCCCGGGAAAAGACTTACATTTGCACAGTTGTTTAGAAATGCGGCACCACCATCAATCCCAAAGCCCCGACCACCATCCAAAGACAACCAGCTTACTCTTGTCCCCAAGCCCCCATCGCCATCCAAAAGGACTAGTTTACTCTTGTGGGTGGGTAAAAAGGGTAGAAAGAAATCGCCAATGGGGTCGAGGGGTATGAAAGTGAATTCTAATGTATATTGTCTCATTTGCATTGCCGGTAGGATGGTGTTTTTTCAGCATTAACGGACATTTTTTGGCATGGACAAACACAAGCTGCCCAAGGTCATGTATCCATGCGTGCTGCTTCTTCATTGTCTAAATGTCTAAAGTAGATCAGTTTTGCAGAAACTTCGTTGTAATCCACTTTGGAGTTGAGCTGCATTTATCAATAGCTCCATCCTTGCATGCTTTGATGTGCTTGTTGCATAACTCAAACCTAAAACCAAAGCAGCACATGTTTAATTTACTTATTATTACTATGACATCCTTGAGAAAAAATGTTGAAGGAAACGATGATGCGTCGTTTGGCACTATGGAGCTACTTTTGACCTGGACCCCTAAAAAGGCTTGGCCAAGGTTGGTGTTGGGACATCTGTTCCCCAACGGAGAGAGGAGAAAGAGGAGGTGAGACAATTAGGTTTTGATGTGTGCGAGGAAGTCCCCCTCCTTCTCATGGCACCTCTATATTTATAGGCAATGTAGATTTACATGTGACCCTTTCGTGGGGGTTGGATTTAAAACTCATCCCACTAGCTCCACTTGGGCCTCTTCTATTGGGCTTGGCCCATAGGAGATAGCCAATTCTCATGGCAAGACAAGTTCCCAACAAGTAGCCCCCATCTACTAGGTTATGGCTACATGAAGGTTATGGCTACATGACCTAGTAGATACCCACTCTAGAAGAGGCTCAATAGATCCCAGACCTTTGCTGCGAGGATTGTCCTCCGCAACGACACGTGCATGCCTCGCTAAAAACTCCATCCCAAAAACCCAATGGGAAAAAGGGCATGCTTTTCTCGCTAAAAACTACATGCACGATTCTTGGTCTACACATGTTCTAAGTCTCGAGGCTTCATCCCCGATTCTTCTTGGGGTAGAGGTCTTCTCCAACTCGTCTTGAGGTGGAGGTCTTCTCCAACTTGAGTAGGAGGTCTTTCAACTTTTCTCGTGGAGGTCTTCTCCAACTCTTCTTGATGTGGGGGCTTTCTTTAACTCCTCTTGATGTGGAGGCCTTCTCCAACTCTTCTCGTGACAGAGGTCTTCATCTTCAGGCCTTCTCTAGCTCGTGAGGCGGAGGTCTTCATCTAAGGGGCTTCTTCGTGCGGAGGTTCAAGCGTCTGGCAACAAAAGTTCATGCCCCGGACGATAGATTTTCCAGTGTTCTCCCCTAGCCCCCCTTGGCGGCGCTTGCGACCAAATCCTTAGTCGGTGCTTGGTGTAGTCGACAAAGTCAAAGTAGTGGATGTAGGAGTTGTTGATGAGCCCCCTTATCGAAGAGGTTGGTGAAGGTGTCGATGAAGGCCCTCCCATTGTGCCATTGCGATGAATGTGTCGACGAAGCCCCCATGCCGAAGAGGTTGGTAAATGTGTCGATGAAGCCCTCCCCCTCAGGTGGCAAAGGTGTCGATGAAGCCCCTCGTGCCGTTGAACTGGCCGACGAAGGTGTTGACGTAACCCCCACCCATGCCGAAGAGGTTGGCGATTGTGTTGATGAAACCCCCCGCCGCTGTGCGGCGGCGAAGGTGTCAACAAAGGCCCTCATGCCGAAGAGGTTGGCGAATGCGATGCCGAGGTAGGCAACGATGTCGCTGATCGGATGTTGAAGTTGCGTGAAAATGCACCCGAAGTTAACCTCCTCGCATTTTTAGGGACTTAAGTTTGACATTATAGCTTCGTTGAATATTGACTTGATAGTTGCTAGTAAGTCTTTCGACACTTGTGAAAAGACGTCTTGGCTTTTCAACTTGCCGCAAAAGATGATTAGTCATTTATATGCAATAAGTGAGGTCAATGCAAAGGTTTTGGCTTCGTGACTGGGTGCCCGCATAGGTTGGGGACTTCTTTCGATTTGAAAGTTCGCCCCTTTTTGTTGGCGGAGGTTTTTGACCGATGCCTTTACTTGACAGTCTTCTTCGGTTTGGGTATAGTAGGTTTTGACCGATGCCCGTATTTTGACATGTCTCCTTATGGTTTTTGTGGCCATTTTTTGGCCTTAGAGGTCGTTCCATGATGTGAGCTTCCTAGCTCTCATCAAGGAAGGTCCTCCGTTTGCTATTGTCTTGGTCGAATGTCGTGGGTTCTTGGCTAGCCACTTTCGACTTTTTTCTTCATAGATAACAAATGCATGTAGGTGATGGTGCAAATGTGTGCATTTGCATGAGAATATTAAAAAGGCATAAATATTTCATACACCTTGCAAAAGCAATGGTTATAACTTAACAAATGATAAACTCTCAGATATTAGAAATATTACTCAATGAGAAATGAGAAAGCTGCCATTCAAAAACCTGCATAGTTATAGATATGACTTCAAACATTTAATAGAAAGAAGGATCAGATCCCCGCGGAGATTAGTTTAGTGTTGACGGTAGTTATCGTCAACTTTTTAGCATGAAATGATAGATCATTTGAGAACAAGAACAATAGAAGATAGGGTTTATACTAATAATTTCCACAAGTTTTGTATACACTTAGTTTTGCGGTGAACTCGGAAAATAGCGAATATCAAAAGAGAAAAGAGAAGAAATAGAGAAACAGAAGAAAAATGACTAAATCGGGGCGATTGATATAAATTTCAAGGGTCTAAAGAACAAAAGAAGACAAATGAAGGCCAAGGCCCACATGTCGGGATGTGGGGCCGAAGGGGCACCATGTGGGGGCGGCACCATGTGAGGGGCCGCACGACACCCCTGGGCAAAGATGCTTTTTGTCATGTGCCAAATCTCTCGCCCCTCAACAAATGAGTTTTGAAAGCACTTTTGAAGCAAAGAAATTAATTCAATAGAAAATGTTTTCGACTACAAAGTTGTATAACTTCTCAAGATCTACAACTTTTATTTTGGACATTTTCACAAAGCAATAGTAACATTGTTCACCAAAATTTACATCTCTCATAGAGTTTCATGAAATTAGAAGAGAGATATATAAGATTTGTGAGCAATGTTACATGTCGAATGAACAAATGACCAAAATAAACTTTGTAGATCTTTCTAAGTTATGAAACTTTGTAGTTGGCAATGTTTTGATTTGAAATCATCTTGTTATGCATAGCTATGTTTGAATTTCAAAATTTTAAAATTCAAACTTTTCAAACGACCTTGGATGGAAAAAAAAAAAAAAAGGAAACCGTAGATCTCAAAAAGTTATGAAAATTTCTGGTTTACAACGTTTTGGTTTGAAATAATCTTATCATACAAAAATACATTTGAATTTCTTAAATTTGAAATTCAAATTTTTGTAAACGACCTCGGATGGAGAAGCTTCATGAATGAAAATTATATATCTCAAAAAGTTATGAAACTTTTTGTAGCCGACAATGTTTTGATTTGAATTCATTTAGGGTCTTAAACAAGCAATTTACACTAATTTTTATATAATATGTGAGGAACCAAGAGGGAATCTAGACACAAGTGATAGTGTTGGTAGGGGGAGGAGGAGAGAGAGAGAGAGAGAGAGAGAGGGGTTGTGGGTTCAAATTTGGCCGCGTAGCACTTTTAATTTTGCATGAAAATACCATGACCTGCAACTTAAAGAAAATGGCACTGGCTGGTGCGGCCTCCCCAAATTAAAATAATGGTATTTTTGGGGGGTTTTTGGATTTGAATTTTGCCACATTTTTTTCTTTGAGGCACTAGGCAAAAGAAGGCTTTGCCGACGAGCTTTGTCGAAGTGCTCTTTGTGGGCGCACTCAGCAAAGCCTTTGCCAAATGCTTTTCCTCGCGAATCGGTAGTGTTTTGTGGTGTTTGACCGATCTTTGCATCATAAAAATATATAATGGTTTAACTCAACTCAACTCTTAAATCTTATTATTTATTATTACCAAAAGATTCGTTTCCCCGTTGTTACTATGCATATTTGCATTGCTTTGATATGATAAAAAAAACTAAATGGTAAAAAAACGTGCTAAATACGTGCCGTGACAGCCAGCCCTATTGAACTTGGTCGTCACGCATGAGTATACTGCGTAGTACTGCCGGGCAGACAAATTGACCTATTCCTCTTCTCTCTTCAAACTTTTTCCTTGGTATCCTCTTCAAACAAAGCACAGCACTTCACAACAACTCGATCGCTTGTACGTTCTACTTCTACCCTATTTATACTCTTCGATTCCTCGGTGTTGCTATAAACATCAAACTAGCTAATTCCCCTAGCTAGCAACTCGCAAGCAAATCATATCAGCTTCGCAGCGCATCTACATTTCCATTCTTCTTCAGCTTCAGCAGCTCTAAATGGCATCCGTGAAGGTGTACGTGCTGCTGTTCACGGCCTTCTTCTCCGGGCTCATGCAGCTGTCCATGGCGCAGGACAAACCAGCAACGGCGGCGCGGGTGGTGGATTCGAAGGCCATTGATCAGGGCGATCGCGTACTTGCTCATGTTTGCGGCGCTGTTCGTCACCTATTTCGCGCACTGAAGCATGATCGCAGCTGCCTCAGTAGACAGCAGTACAGCATCATAAGTGGCCGCCTGAAGCAGATGAGCCCCTTGCTGTAGCTGTAGTGCTGTTATAGGTTCTGATGATGATGTATCGACTCGAGAATTCCTTATATCCTTATATAAGTTAAAAGGCTGTTAATTTGTTTGGAAAAATCTGAGCAGTGCATATGATCGACACAGTTTGATGAGAACTATAAGTGAAACGATCACTTTAATTACTCTCCCACTTTAACGTTCATCTACCTATTTCCTAAACTAACTGTTACTTTAGAAGGGATCTTGCAGGTTATTAGATACGCAAAAAAAACAGCTACAGATTTACCTTTTCAAAATCCACTTTTCCAAGACAAACTGTCAGGGTTCTTTTGCCGGAGGACCGGTTGGCGCGATTGCACTTTTTACCCAATTTGGGAAGCTGCATCTGTTGACGAGTCGTTATATGTACAATGGCCGTCCTTATGAGATAATTGTTCTACAATTCTTTACTTGCATTGGTGTAGCTTGTTATATGGGTAGTGAGTGAGAACTTAGTTTCCATCTGGATATGCGTCCTTTATTGTTGTTCGCTGGGAGCGGCGACGTGACAGTAGGGGGTGGCAGTGAACAGGGTGAGGTAGCGTGCATGCGGGGGAGCGGAGAGCGGTGGCTTGAGAGCTAGAGAGGAGACCCAAGCATAGAAGAGGAGGCGAGGGATAGTGAGCTGAGGCTCTATTTTTTCCAACTTAAAATTGAAACGTTACATCACCCCTTTTATTTGAAGTCATGAGAGACTTGACCCTTAAGTAATCTAGACTTAGCATCCAAGAAACTAAGAAAAGAGTCTTGATAGTTTTCGATTATTTTCTTTTACAAACAAGACTATATTATTTCCTCCTAAGCTCAATTCTATTTCCTAAACAAATTCTCTACTTATTTTCCTATCTTCCTATGCCTTTTGGGTACTCCCGGATGATCTGGAGATTCAAGGCGGTGGCAGCGCTAGCCCTTGGTCGCGTCCTCTCAAGTTATGCACCAAGCGGTTGTGCCAGGGCCAGGGCTCGGTCCTAGGCCTTGCCTAGCCCATTTGCTCTAACGTGGGGGATTCCATTTATTAGGACCGTGACACAAACACTTTCAGATCTACACAGATTCACTATAGAAAGGGTCTCTAGCCTAGTGGTTAGAGCACCTTAGACCGTGATTCAACCCCGTAGGGAGCAATTTTAGCCCGCATTATAAAAAAAAAAATAGGTTGGGGTTTCCCTCGCTGACTTCAGTCAAAAAACTATCGAGCTATACATAATGCATGGACTTGCCCTCAAATCCATGGATTCTATGAATCACCTTAGGATGCTCTACAAGCTCAGAGTTTCTAGAAGTCGCCAAAATAAATTACCTACCGTACCTTTGTTTACACACGTGTCGGTACACTTCTCTTTTCTCTCTTCGTATTACACACGTGTCGGTACACTTCTCTTTTCTCTCTTCGTATTCTACTGTGTCTAGAGATGCCAATGGGGCTCTGATCCCAGTTCCCCACAGGGTCTTCCCCTAATAGGGGGCATGGATGGGATCAGTTTGCCCCCCTCAAGAGGATTTAATTGGTAGCTATAAAATTAGTCCTCGGCGAGTCTGACGAGACGAGGATGAGATATGTTCTCCATCCCTGATCCCCGCAAACTCGACCCGCTAGAAGCTACGTTACACGGATACGTCTAGGAAGGCACGTATCGCGTATTCGATATGTATCCAAGGAGTATCTTGAAAAAAGAAAAAAAAAGGAAATAAAAACAGATACGCCATCCGATACATATCTGTGGCTCACTCTGGACGTTCGGGTTACCCGATCCGATCGGGTCGGGTAGTTCGGTAATTGAAACTGTTACCCGATAACAGCTCCAAAATTGTACTACCCGCAATTTAATTTCGGGTTCAGGTTTGGGTATACCGTTTTACCCGAATATGTAAATTGACAGAAAACCCTCGAACATCATAGATTTTTTTAGCAACATAAACTGGATAAAATAATTGATATAAATTTGAAGTTTTCAACCACATCTCAGTATCTCATCACAAACATGCAAGTACTAGTAGTAGTATTGTACGGCACAGCAAATGCAAATCGAAAGTTTACAAGTAGTAGTAGTCTAGTAGACTAGTAGTAAAGTCTTGCACAACAGCACAAGCACAAGCACAAGCACAAGCACAGATTCAAAAGAACAACTTAGTTCAGTTCTCCTTCAAGTTAGTTCTCCTTCAACTTCAAAAGGGGTAATTTGGGTACCGGGCTTACTTTATTAATTACCCAATAAAAAGTTTGAGTATTGTTTTTTTGTCCGAACTCAAACCCGAAATTGCGGGTTGGGCAGATCGGGTTCGATCCGGGTAGTTCGGGTTTGGGTAACGGGTAGCGGGTAATATGCCCCAGGTGACCTCAGGGCTTCCCGATGACGGCCCAGCCCAGGGAGGCCAAGACCACCCTTGCTGAAAACAATAGATACGCCATCTCGATATGACTGGTTATCGACCCAGCCTTAGGCGCACCGCCCGCCGGGTGGGGAAGCATGGGCGCCGCCTGGCCTCTCATGGTTTTTGGCTTTGCGCTAAATGTTAAAAGGAGGCAAGCGAAAATAGTGGACCGTGGCAGAGGACGAGAGAAGCGAGGGAAGGGGTTCGGCCCAGGAGGAGGGGGGGGCGAGGGCAAACACCGCCGGCAGGGACAGAGCAAGGAAGAGGCGGTGGATACCACGACTAAGTCGTGCGGGCAGCCTGCGGCTGAATGGATGGAGACCAAAGGATAAGATGGGAGCCTAGGAGGTGAGGTTAGATATGGGCTTGGGCTGCTTTATGGGCCTTCCTGTATAACTCTTAAGCCACCGCTGTCTTGCTTTTTTTTTTTTCATTTTTTTTTTTTTTTAGACTTTTAGAGGTAAATATACACTATTATTTATTTTATTAAAAAAATATAAAATATATCCGTGTATCCGTATCCGTGCAACTTAGGCTAGAAGTATGCACATTGAGTTTTCCATGCATATTTACATTGGTTTGATGTGATAAAAGAAAAGAAAATGGGTAAAAAAAAGTGCTAATAAATACCATGACAGCCAGCCCTGTTGAACTTGGTCGTCACCCCCATGACTGCTGCCTTCAAGTCAATACTGCCGAGCGCTGCAAAGCCAGACAAACAGATTGACCTAGTCCTCTTCTCTTCAAAAACACTTCACACCAGGTAGCTCGTTCTACCCTATTTATATCTCAAGTTCATCGGCCTTGCTACAAACACATCAAACTAATTCCCTAGCAAGCAAAACATTCGCCATTCACTTCTCGTTCCAAGCTAGCATAGCACCCTGCAAACTAATCGTTCCTTCCGCTCCTCCAACAAGCGTATAGGGAAGATGGTGGCCCTAAAGGTGTACGTGCTGCTGTTCACGGCCTTCTTCTTCTCCGGGCTCATGCAGCTCTCCATGGCGCATGACAAACCAGCGACGGCGCGGGTGGTGGATGCAAAGGCCATTGATCAGGCGATCGCGTACTTGCTCATGTTCGCGGCGCTGTTCGTCACATATTTTGCGCACTGATCAGTTCTCTTATGGTGCTATCGTTCACATGGCTCCTAATGGAAGTTTATGAAGAGCTGCTGCAACAAACAACCACCTTGCTCACAGAGCTCTAAAAGTTTTCTTATTTATAGGGATTGGCAATTGCTCTGTCCAATTATGTGTAAATTATTTTGTTCTTTATGATGAGTTTGCTGTCAAAATATTGTGCTTCCTGGCGTATTCTGAATCCTCATAAGTTTAGATGTTTGCTCAAACCTGACGTAACCCTGAACCCCAATTCAAAAATAGTGGAAAAAGGAAAACATGAGGCAGACGATTTCGATTCTGTGAGGTTACGAACTGAACATCGTATTCGCTTATTATGACAATGTCACTGATTACTGTGATTACCGCACAGAAAAGAATATGAACTTCGATTCAGCGTATCTCAAACAAAATATTTTTAGGTTAATCCCAGTCATTACTGAAAATCCCAGTGGTTGGAAAATTAGTCAGAGTTTGACAATTGCTCCTTGCTAATTAGGTACTCTAGTTACCTCATTGAGGTAACAGTGCACGCTTCTTTTAATTTATTTCAGGATTTAATGGCATGTAAAGTACTAACAATGTGATTATGGACATCCATATCAACATTTCACAACCATTTCACGGTACCGTAGCAAAACGCAAAACCTTTCATAATTAGCTTTTTTGCCACCACCTTTCCTTCCTCCTGCTGAAAAAGCATGAAGGTTTTGCTATATATGTTTCCTCTTCTACCACCACATTTTCTACACTGCAGGACAAATATTAAAGTTGTAGAATAAGAAGAGATGTTGGTAGCGGATATTTCAGTACATAAAAATTTTAAAGTTCTCCATTTGAATAGTTCACAGGAAAATGGTAGGGATCTCATGATCATTATCTGTGAATTTAGTAAAATTTGTGGATATATGAACAGAATCTGGAAATTCAGTATGTTTTTGTGCAGTTTGAGAATAGAAAATTATCGATGTAGCACATTTTGAGTAAACATATTCTAAAATTGGTAGGAGGTAAGGGTCCGTGAAGTTTTGATCCTTGGTCCTCGACACAAGTGCTACCATGTTCTGGACTTGTCAAAGATTGAAACAGAAGGAGGTTTAATCCTATGTTTACTTGACGCCTGCCATATTGTGCTTGGTCACTGGTCCGCTTTGTTCTGCTGGTCTCTGTCGCCGCTCGTTGCTGATGATTTCAGCAGAGGCTCGTGACATCCTGAATGACCAAAAATTATGCCATGCAACATGCATCTCATCACGTTGTGCGTCACTTTCTCAACTCGTGCGAAATGCATGATTTCAGCAGGCTCATGTTACAGTCTTGCACGACGAGACGACAGTTCAGACGAGACAAGTTTCTGTCAGCTTTGTCCGTTCAAGCCTGGCGAGCCGGACGTACGGATTGACCGATTCACTGCACTGTTCACTCTTGGCTTGCTCCTTCTGTCATACTGAAACTACATATGCCAGAATAATGCCTCTGCATTGCAAGTGCATTGCAATAAACATCTGAGAACTGACGAGAATACAACGTATAGATTAAAGCAGGTGATAAGGTTTATAGTGGATAAAAACGTACTAGTAGAGGTGCAAATGGTCGGATATGGTTTGTTGGTATTTCGTCTGACCAAACCTTAGAACGCAATGCCAGAATCTTTCGCCAGGAGTTCATGACCATCATCCAGCTAGCTGTTTGACAAGACTGTCCGTGAGGCTGAAGATTGATTCAAGCAGGTTTTAGGAGCTTTTCCTAGTTGTCCCGTTGTGGTTGCAAAATTCGTTTCAAATGTAATCAAAAACTTTGGATCCAGGATGTGCTAGGCCTTGTGCGATGCCTGCTCGACGTTCTGTTTGCGCTTCGTGTTTGTACTCATTTGGTGAATTTTCCTCTTAATGAAACACGGCTAAATGGCCCGATCTAGAAAATAAAAAGGTCTGACCAAACCGCACCAATCTGTTCTTTGGCTATTTTGATTTGAAAGTTTGGTCTCCGCAAGGCCACAATTCTCCGCCCACAAACCAGTTCCTGACAATGAGAAATAGCAAGCCTGGTACCATATGTCTGTCACCACAAAGTCACTAATGGTGGTACGAGATTGTTGACGCAAAAGCTAGGGCTTCACACCAACACACCGGGAGGGCCTCGACCTTCCACGAAGGTTGCACACAACCTTGGAACAGCGAGCACCGCAGCGTAGCCGCCCTAACCGATCTAGGAATCGGTAGGGGTGACGTGAGAGCTCGGTGACGGCTAGAAGAACCTCCGAACGCACCTGAGGAAAGACCCGTCGGGAGGACGCACGCGAGGGGTGCTCTAGGACCAGCGTAGCCGCCTAGAACAGCAACGTAGAGGGGTTGAAGGAAGAAGATGACCTACAAACGGGACAGGAGATAGATTGGTTGTCGATTGGATGTAGATAGGATCAAATCGCCATGAACCTCTTTATTATATAGAGGAGGGTGGTCTTATCCTTTTAGGAAACCGTCCTTGGGACGTTTCCAAGCCTCGAAACCGACCAAAACACGATTGAAAACGAATCGGTTTTGGATCTCAGACGGACACGGGCTGCGTCGGGGTGACTGACGACGACGACGTTTTGACCGTGGGGACGCTCCGGTCGGCTGGTCCGGTCGATTTTCCGGATCGCGACGCCGCAAACCGACCGGACCCAGGACGACGCAGACCAACGCCGACGGTGCTTCCGGTCGATGTCCCGAAATCAGCCCGGTTCATACCGGGATCGGAGCCGGGACGCTCCGGTTCAAGGTCCGATCGGTTTTAACGTAAAGGTCTCGCAAACCCGATCGTGGGGCGCGACCGACCGGACGCTAGGACGGACACTGGACCGACGCGCCCGGTGAGTCGGTCGCATTCCGTAGAGCCCTTTTCGATCTTCCTCAAAATTTGGCTAAGTCTGAAATTTGAATTTTACCATGACTTAGACCACGCCATTTTTTGGGTGTCAACAGAGATAGCTATAAGAAAATGAACCACACACGATTGATTGAGCACTGAAATGGATGGCGGTAACCGTGTTGCCGGTCGTCCTTGTATTGCAAAACTTTTTGCTTAATGAAAACGCGCCACGGCGTGCTCTTAAAAAAACACTGAAATGGATCCAAGAGAAACAACGACAGGCATCAATGATTTACAAAATCAGATCAATTGCCATCAACATCCCCTTGGTAAAGCCCATGTACACAAATTAGCAGCTGGTACATACTAGTTAGGCAAACATTTATACATCAGCTAACTTTCGGCCACCCAAAAGGTCTCAGATGCAAGCTTGTCCATCGCACCCGCCTCCATAACTGAGTGAAGAAACAAGGAAACATGTTAACATCAGGACAGGCATTTATCATCCTGAAAATTGTGCGACATTCACTAATTTCTATAAAACAGTAATAAGTCAAACAAGGATCTAGTAGAGTAGGTTTTAAAAACGTTAAGAGTAGAAAGACAATGTGCCAAGCTATCAGCACTTCCAAAAACAGCTAAGGCAAATATGCTTTCTGACAAATACTAAACAAACAATTATCTAGCTAAAATTACTTAAAAAGTAATATTTAACCAAAAAAAAGTACAGAAATGAAATTGTGTAAACTACTAATACAGACCTACAAGAGAAAGATGGAGCAGAGTTCAAGTACCAATGAAATGTGTTTCTAAAGGAAAAAGTGATTAGACAATAAAAAAAAATTCTACATCAGTTGAAAGAGTCACCATACCATCTAGTACTAGCTCAGTTCATGCATTGATTGCATGCCTATCAGACATTGATCAAATAGCTAGGACAAAAGGAAGCCATCCAACCAAAATATATTGGCTCTACAATGTGAGATCAAGGGACACAGTCGATACTGCTACTGCAAGATAAGCACTCATTGCACCTAAATGGATGCAGAATGACGGCTACTGCAAGATAAGCTGTCCCTTCTTGTATGACACAATATTATCAATTGCAGAATGGATGCAACTTCCTTTTAGATTCCCAAAATTGATATGACATTTGGTGGGTTTGATGAAGCTTGAGACTTCTAGGTGACATATGGTGGTCAGATAGGTTTTGATGTTTTGGAGTGTTACACAAATATGAGTGGTCCGGATGGATTAGTAACACCTAGTAGATTTGTCTGTTCAAATCAAGGTTATCAGGCTGGAAATAAAAAAAGTTTTGTATTGTCAAGCATAATTGAGCTCAAACAAGAACAGGGGGCAGAGCTTGCATCTTCATTACTTTGGACAGAGAATGGGATTTGCACAATACATGACTCAGTTGTTGAGCACAACCACATTTTTCAAACTGCACAAACAAGTCATTTGATGCCATCACAGAGGAACATTTCTAAGCATCTAGCTATTGATATTGAGGTGGCTGATGATTCGGTATTACACCTAAGGCGCCGTTTGGTTACTGTGGAACGGGCTGGGAACGGTTCCAGCATTATAGTAATTAGCGAAGAAACGGTCCGGCCGGAATCAATCCCATACAGCCAAATGAGGCCTAAAGCAGCACATGAGTTTCTAGGTCGATATGTTGGTAGATCATCTAACCTTGGATACACCCATCGTGATCATAAAAAATATTTGCATACTAAACACCGAAGAGAGATGTTGTATGGTGAGGCTGCAAGTTTGTTAAAATATTTTCAAAACAAAGTGGTGGAAAATCCCACATTTCAGTATGCAATACAAATGGACTGACATGAGAAGCTAATATATTTTGGGCTGATGCAAAGAGGATTGTCTACTATGCTCACTATGACGATTTTATCACATTTAACACTACCTTTGGAACCAACAAAGAATATAGACCATTTGCTATGTTTGTAGGTTTCAACCAGTTTAGAGAGACTGGTTTCTGGTGCAGCTTTGATATGATGTATGATGAGACATTTGAGTCATATAAGTGGTTATTCAATGCATTTTTGTCAACACATAACCATTCACAGATAAGGATATTGCTATGGGAATTGGGAAAGGCAGTATCTGAGGTGTTCACTAGTACATGGCATGGTTGTGTGTACTTGGCATACATCACAAAATGGATTGACGCGCCTGTGTTATAATGAAGAAGAGTTTTAGAACAAAGAAGAATCTAATAATGAGGAAGTCCCAAGTATCCTATCAGATTTTACTTCTTGCATGTGTGAGTATGAAAAAAAGGTTTTTTTTAAGAAGTATTTGATGCTATGAGAAGCAAGTTAGTAAATCAACTTGGTTGTTTACAGGTTGAAAGAGAAATGGGCTGATGATACATGCTGGATGTTTTTTCACTAGGAATGTGAAGTACACAACTTAGTGAGAGCTTGAATAATGCATTAAAAGGTCATTTGAAATCAGATCTTGACATCATTAGATTCCTAAAGCATGTGGAGGCTGCTGGTCAAATCAAGAGAGAGGAGGTACAGTCTGAATTTGAATCTAGGAAGAAACAACCAAAAACTGGGACGAATGCACCTATAAAAAAATACAAGCAAGTAAAGTTTATACACCTGCAACATTTGAAGTCTTCCAACCTGAATATGAAAATCACATGGCAGCCCACACATTAGGTTCAGATGGAATTAATGAATTTGTCATTGCAATTGGAGCTCTTGGAGGCACCATCAGTGGTTGAAGAAGAGTGCAAGGTTATAGTCAACCCGACCGATCAGATGGTCTCTTGTAGTTCTAGGCTATTTGAGGGAATTAGTATATTATGTAGACAACTAGGCACTAAAAGGTCTCGATTTGGTGAACAATAAGTTGTTACTTGAAATATTCATTTTGAATCAAAGGACACGAGATGCAAGAAGGGATAATTCAAGATATGCATGGGAGGGATACAGTGGAAAATCCTAAGTTAGACTCTACACTTTGGTTCAAAAACCTTTGCAAAATATTCCTTCCTGTGGCTTCAAGAGTTGCTCATTCTGAAGACTGTTGCTTGCTGGTGGAAAATGCAGTTCATAATTTGAGTAAGCAAGTGGAAGAAAAAAATTAGAGGAACTCATATTGATGTTGAACAGCCTAGTGCTCAAGCACCATCCAGTGTGCAAATGTCGCTGGTTTGGAGAGAAGAAAGAAAAGGAAAAGGGTGGATCAAAACAAAAGAAAACTTGGGTCGAGAAACGTCCGAAGAGAAAGAAGATAGGGAACAAGAAGAAAATAAGCAAGCCTACTCAACATGAAGAAAGTGGAAATCTTACGCTAAAATCGCAAGCATATGAATCAATTAGCAGTTTTAACAAAGTTTTTATGGTATGCAGGCACATCTTTTCTGTACATAAAAATAGCATCCTTATATTTAATTTGACCATGGTATTTTTCTCTATGATTCTCTCTCCTTTTTAGAATTCAAGTGTTGTTCTCACAGATCCTCACTCCTTGGAATGGATAGATGGTTTAAACTTTTAGAAAACTTGTTCTCATAGATCCTCACTACATGTTGCATTAAGGCCTTGTTTAGTTGGGCAAAAAACTTGCCAAATGCACTGTTACAACTCCTGTAGCACTCCTGTAGCATTTTCGTTTGTATTTGGTAAACATTGTCCAATCATGGACTAACTAGGCTCAAAAGATTCGCCTCGTGAATGTACAAACAGAAACGTGTAATTAGTTATTTTTTACGTACATTTACTACTCCGAACATATGTCTTTTGGTGTATTTAATGTGATGTGATGGAGAGAGAGTTTAAAAACTTGAAATTTGGGTTACAAAAACTTGCCAACTAAACGAGGCCTAAATTGAGAAATCATTAACTCTAAATTATTTATGTTCACAGGCTGCATTTTGGAGGCAAAATAAAGTCAGATGCGTGATGCAAAGCTTTTGTACATGAAAATAGGAGCACAAGTGCAGAACCTTGGTACAAGCAAAAGGAAGGATCTTAGTTTAGCCCTATGCTCTTTTGTCCGAGTCCTGGTAGCTCCTCTCCTCGTCCGAATCCTGGTAGCTCATCTCCTCCTCCTCCGACGACGACGACGAATCCTGGTAGCTACTCTCCTCGTCCGAATCCTGGACCACATTGATTTTAAATCCGCGATTTGTTGTAAGAAGCAAGGAGCAAAGATGAAATCTAGCTATGACCCTTCCACACTGACCTCGCGGTACATGGGCTTCTCGGGGAGGTTGGCGAGTCGGCCGGACCACCGTTGCGGTTCCGCCACCACGGAAGCCCGCGCATTCGACTTGCTGACGACCTGCACCAATGCCGATTTCAAATCGGGCTCGCGGTACATGGGCTTCTCAGGAGGTTGGCGAGTCGGTCGGACCGCCGTAGCGACTCCGCGGCGGCGTCCCGGGGCACCCGCGGCGCCTTCCGCTTCTTGGCCTGCAGAAAAAAATTCGATCTGGATGAAGTGTACCCAGAGAATGACGGAAAAGAAGCATGGAGCAACACGAGAAACAGCAGCGCGGTCAAGAAACCGGGACACACCGGTTTGGCAGCGGCGGCAGCCTCTCTGACGGCGGCGGAGAGGTGGTGGAGCCGCAGCTCCTCCAGCTTCCGCTTGTTCGCCTCTATCTGCCTCCGCCGCTTCTCCTCGTACGCTGCCGCCTCCGCCATTTCCCCTCTCTCTTATCTGTTCCCCACTTCGATTTCTTTGAGCAGAGCAGCTTCGGGGAGCGGAGAAGACGAGGAGGTGGTGCAGAAAAAAAAAAAATGGGGGACTTTCGAGGCGCCCACTGCAGACGAGGGGCCAGGACAGTGGAAGTTGGCGGCGTTGCAGGTTGAGTGAAGCAGCCAGAACGACAGCCGGAGAAATGGGCAAGCGACGAGTACGGACTGTAGGCGTCAGGGGCGAGAAACTCTCAGGGCCGGAGAAACGACGGTTCGCAAACGCCGACTCCTGACTCAGGCGTGATTGGTTGCGATTCAACCACAATGCAGGATGGTGGGCGACGAGATTCAGGCCTATGACGACTACTATGCAAGCATATATATATATATATACGCACTTGTTTGGTTTGTAAATAGCTGGACAGGACGGAGAGGGTGGTGTTGTTTAGGGTGCGTTTGATATAGGGTCCTGGGGTGTTGTTTAGGGTGCGTTTGATATAGGGCCCCTGGGGTGGCCGGATTCTTCCGATGCTGGCCCCGGCCTGTTTGATTCACTGGTTCATTCCAGCCCTCGGCCCCAACGCAAAAATCCCTTCTCTCTTGTCTCCCTCAGAACTTTCGGATCCTTCGTTGATTTTGGGCCAGGCTCGCTCCCGGCCCCAGCGGCCAGTTTGGGGGGCGCGGTGGTGGCTGCTTTTGTCTTTGTTGAACACCGTTTGTTAGCTCGTTGGGAGTGAAATCAAACACTAGGCTACCTGCCCTGGACGAGTTAGGGCTGCAATCAAACAAGACTTGTTTTTCTCGTCTGTGAGCCTGGCTCCCAGGCCGAGCCACCCTAGAGCTCCAAATCAAACGCGCCCTTATTGTCCGGGTGCATGATGGATTATTTTGAGGAAAATTAGATTCATACCATCAAAAGATTAAGAGTTTGGAAAGAAAAAATAGCAATGAAAGGTTCCTTCGATTTCTACCATTCAGTGTGAGCTCACCATTAGTGGTTGTATAGCATGAACCTCCCGACCCTTGGGCCCCAATGGTCATCCCTAACCTTCAGCCGCCGACGACCAGAACTCAAGCTTCCTACCCATGGCCTCTAGGGTCGCTTCCCCGAGAGCTAGCCTCGCCCACCGGCTTACTCCGCGCGCTGGCCTCGCTCACCGGCCACCCCCACTCCAGCGGCCCCACACACTTAGGCCTGCCCCCAGCTACTCCGCACGCTAGCAGCCACGCCTGCCGAACTGCATGCCTGGCTCCGAGCGTTGTCCGGCTCCGGCTCTAGTCCCGACCACGTGCGTCGGCCACCCGAATTCGTCAATCATGGGGCACGGGGAGACTACAGGATGGAGAGAGCAGAGGAAGAAAGAGAATGGTGAAAGAGAGCTCACAAAGTCGGAGAGGAGAGAGGCTGGTGAGTCTGGTTCGATTCATTTTTCAGCTCTAGTTAACGTCAAGTGAACGGACGATGGTAAAATTCTGTAACAAAGCAAACTTTGGATGCTAGATTTCTAAAGCTCAAACTTTCAATGGTATTTTTCTAAAGTTGAGATCTTTTTTGATGGCATCGATCTAATTCTCCCTTTATTTCGTGTAGCTGCAAGTGAAGCCCTTCACAGGGGAGAGGTCAAATATTGTGTACCATGCAAGCTAGGATGGAGAAGAGAATCTGCATGTTACCATACAACAAAAGGATTCGGGCTTGGCAAGCAATAATATATAATTAGTGTTTTAGCTGCTTGAACCTAATGTTTTTGTTGTTAGTTCTATGTTTTTTTTTTTTGCAATAGTATGTTTCATGGTGTTTCATCCTCTTCATCTCAATGTTGTATCTATTATCTTTTTTGTTGTTGCATTATGTGTTTTTCGAGATGTTGCAATAGTCGTTTTCAAAATGTTGCAACATGTTTTTCAGATGTTGCAACTGTTGATTTTGAGATGTTGCGATTTGTTTTCATGGGTGTTGTATTCTCGCACCTTGTTTCGGTTAGCCGACGCGATGAGTCCCCCCCCTCACCACCTCAGTTTGTCATCTCGACCCTACAGCCATCAAGTGTGGGAGCGAGCATCGTCTCGCCTGGCTAGCGCGTGTGGCTTGGGACCTCAGCCTGCCGACCGAGTTCCAATCCCCATGGGAGCGGAATTTCTAGTACCCCCCCGGGTTTTCCCCATGCTCGCCTAGATTAATTCCGGCGTTGCCTCTTCGCATAGTAACGCTCAACAAAATATTGCGACGATCTTCGTTGCCCCTTGAAGGACGCGAACTTCCAAGTTTGCGTGTGTAGTCCGTTGTTTGTTCATAGGTGGTGTGTGTATGTGTATGAACAGATATCGCGAACTGTACTTAGATGAGAGGCAAAAAAAAAAAAGCATCAAATGTCCAAAACGGACAGAGGGTCATAGAGCTAAAGAAATTTTATTTTGTGGCCATAAAGCAATGTTCAAAAGACGGGCAATGCACCTAAGGACTTTTTTTTCTCTCTATATGCTCATACTTGTTGCTTTATGCGTGATGTAAAGTATTTTTCGCTCCTCTTTTATATCATTGCACAAAATTTGCATTGGAGGTTCATTTCTTTGCTAGGGACCAAAATAAGCCAAGAGCAAGATCGATACTCATATTGTTGCATGCAACCGTTGCTTACAAAAAGTGTTAAGCGCTAGGGACCTTGATTTGTTTCTGTCGTGGAACTTGGGTTCCAGATTATCTTTTCCAGATTGTCCAGTCCATCCATTTTCTGACTTCATCTATGCTATTGGTGCAGAAAGGGGCTCCAGTGCAAGGAATTTAATTACAAATAGATGGGATCGATAGAAGGTAATGGAGGTTATGTGACTTCGAATTAGAGATAAAATATTTGTATATATAGATATAGGTAAGATTGATCCAGATTATGTGCTGATTTGTCAAAAAAATGTTGAAAGAAAAAAGAAATGAAAAAGAAAAGGTAAAAAGGGATGGTTTAGGGTTTTTATTTAGTAGCCCCATCTAAAAGCCCATTAATTCAGCCCAAACCCACGTCATACGCAAACTACGCAAACTTTACCCTAAAACTGCGCCGGGCACACAGCCTCCCATCCGCCACCATTTCTTCATCTCATCGCACGCAGCGCCGTTGCTCCATCTTCTGCTCCCGCCCCCACTCGCGCTCGGCACGCAGGCGACGGAGGCGGCGCTCAGGCTCCGGCTCTCAGCGACGGCGGGCAGTCCCAGGATCGGCGGCGGCGTCGTCAGCGGTTCCCCTCCCGCCACTCGCCCTCGCCTCCATCCTCCGCACACCGGCCGGCTACCCTGCGTACGCATCTCCCTCTCCCCTCCCGCCCCCGCTGGACCGTCGACGGCGCCCGGCCCCTACGACTGCGCTGCGCGCCGCGCGCGGCCGACGGGCAGCGGAGCCAGCAGCCGCTGATCCACCAAGGCGGTCGCGCCGCTTTTGGCGTGCTTATGCACCATAGCGAAGCACTACCCGTTCGCTTAGCGCTTCAGGGCGCGCTTAGTGCCGCTTTTGGATCCCTGATTGCAACGGCACATTTACTGCAATGCGCAATTTTTTGCAGTAGGAAGTTGTGACAGTGATTTCGCGTGCTTAGTAGTTTTGCACAATTATGCTTTCTTGTGAAAGAAAGGAAAGCAGCTGGATGATATTACTCGAATGTAAAGTTAAACTTTTAACAACTCTTAGAACTGGTAGTCCTGATTAATGTTAAGCATGGACTTGTTTCATGAACAACGTTGAGTGCCGCTTTTTATATGACATTTCATTAATGCGCAATAAACTGATAGGTCCTTTTTTTTATGTGCACCCCTTAATTAACTTTGTTGAAACTGGAACTATTTTAGGCTAGTTAGTAAATTTGTTGAAACATAAACCTTATTGTTGATCTCATATATCAGATTAGTCTTGACAACTTTTTTTCTTATAGCATTCTTCATTCATATTTCAAGGTTCTACTAGGCCAATTATCTATTTTTTAAGCGTTCTTTTAGAAAACAAACACATATCTTGTTTCGCTTTTTAATACACAAATGGAGAGGGATGAAGTAATTGGTTAGGAACTTTACCTTCTTTTCTCACAGCATTATTAATCTAGATATTTCTCCATCACAAAAATTTGCACTGCCAAATGCAAATGTTGATACTTAACGCACTTGAAAAATCCACTCGGGATGGTATGGCAACAAGATTTACCGATGGTATTGTCCATACAATAATGAAACAGCAGAACTAATTATAGGCTGTTCCTTTTAGTAGCACCTTAGATTAATTGAGTGAATGAACTCATTGACACTACACTATTTATTAATCCAATTATATTATTCATAAATTGAAAAGCAAAACACAATCTTGAACTTTATCACTTCAAGTTTTCTAGAAGAAATTTATTTTGATCATGGATATATTCATGCAAGTGGGTAATTGAGCTACTGGTGGTATATGTTTTGCAACTATTGGCCTATGCTGGCTGAATTACTCTTCTTTTTGTTTTCACGGACAACTAATCAAAGTGATTAGGTTTAGTTCTATAAAAAAAGGAAGTCATAATTGTAATTTCTTGCCTATTGAATAAAATGGATTGCTCCTTGTTCCTCAAAGTCTTGGGGCAACCGATTAAAGTTTGAGCTAAATGTCGAGTTTTATGATTCTTCTATAATGAATCCTTTCCATGGTAAGATGTGAAATTCCTTGACTAAGGTATTAGTAGGGTCAGATACAAACTGTCAGCTAAATTGGAACATATTAACATTTATCTTGCGACATGTCCATGGAATAGTTACATAAATTACCAATTTTGTATTTTCAATTATTACTAGGCGTTGGCCAATAATCATATGTTTGATCTTAAGTCTTCTCAGTTTGCTTTCAAAATGTTGTCATAAGAATGCTTTAAAGTGTCCTAGATTATACTGAAGATTAATGATATGCAGGACTTCACATCGAGGTAGGTAAGAAGTATCCGATTTTCTGAATCTATTTCTAGTGTGTCTTCTCCCTTTTATGAACCCATTATATACCAATGGACGCTACTCATGATCGAATGGTCTGACACATCTTGCTTTATTGGCAAACTAATGGGACCATTTTATGAGGTTTCCATTTGATCTTTTTATTATTATTGAATTATGTAATTAGAATTATCTTCATTAAACTTTGACAAAATCACGCTACTAGGTATACATTACAGTTCAGATCCAATGCTGCCAAGGTGCACATGCTACTGAGCCAAGCAGAGGCAGTATAGCAATAAACTCTATTCCTACCCCACCCCTCCCCCGGTGCTAAGACGGTATACCATAGTGGAAAAGCTTGAGTCAAATTTCAGGGGGGGGCAACTAAACTATAAATAACTAATAGGTCATTCAAAGAGTAAAAATCTGCAAAGTATTGCATAATGGGCTCTAATTCTATAGAAGCTTTATTGAGCCAGGGGTGGCCTCGGCCCACATTGGCTGCAACAAAGCTCTGCCAAGGGTCATGCCCCTACTAAGTAATGTTTACATTTGAATCGAACAACTGCTTGACCATATAAGTTTATATGATACGATTTTAATGCTGTCACAGTTCATACAATTTTTGGCAACAAAGTTTTTATTTATTTATTTTTTCCTTGGCAATGCTTGTTAACTGAGTACTTTGAACACTGCATATATCAAATTTAGCAGTGCTAACTACTTACATTACAGCTGGGAAAGAACTGAATATATAGAATATATTCTTCCAACCTTTAATGAAGCAGATAGTGCTCCTAATTATTTTGGATTGTACTATTGTTAAACTACAAAAGCAACAAGCCTTTCCTTGGAAAAGTTTAACAAGAGTTTGCTGTCTTCTAGTTGCAAGAACTTGCATAGGCATTGAAATTCCTTTGGCACTTCATTTTGTGGAAACTGATCCATTTCCTTTATAACTGTGTTTTCAATGCAGAGTCTATCCCATGTTGCTCCTCTCTTTTCCATAATATTGTTCCTCACCAGATTTTGAATGTATTTAGAGTTTTAGACTCAAGAGCAACCATTGTCACTAGTATACTAATATAATATTGCTGCCATGTGCTTTACTAGCAGGGTCAGCGTCTAGTTATCTGTTTACATCTGAATCTAACAACTGCTTGATCCTATGATTTTGTATAATACAATTTCAATGTTGTCACCCAATTCTACAATTTTGCCAACAAAGTTTTAAAATTTTACCATGGCAATGCTTGTTAATTTTGTACTTTAACATTGCAATTATCAAATTTGTAGTGCTATCTACTTACAATAAAGGTGGGAAGAACTAACATAGAGAATAGTCTTCCAACCTTTAATGAAGCATATAGCGCTCCTGATTATTTTTTATATGCACTGTTGAACTACAAAAGTAGCAAGCCCTGCCTTGGTAAAATTTGATATCAAAAAATTTTGTGTTTGAATTGCAAGAATTGGCATGCGCATTGAAATGTACTTATCATTGGGTTGCACTATTGAGACACAGAAAGACACAAATTAACTATGATTTGCATGTGAGGACTGAGGATCATCGTATGTACCTTGGACACTTCATTTTATGAAAAATGATCTGTTTCCTTCAAACTTTTTTTTATGCTGATCCTACATAACATTGTTGCTCACTAAATCTTTTGAGTTTGGACTCAAGGGCATCATTGTCACTGAATATAATAACACTGCCATATGCTTCATTAGCATGGGTCATGCTTGTACCTATGTAAGTTTTGCATTTGTATCAAATAACAACTTGGCCCTATGATTATGTTTAATATGATTTTACTGCTTTTCACCAAAAGTTCATACATTTTTTTGGCAACAAAGTTTGAACAATTCCCTTGGCATTGCTTGTTAACTGTGTACTTTGAACATCAAATGTATAAAATTAGTTGTGCTAAGTAATTAGCATGAAAGGTGGGAAGAAACTTAATATAGAGAATATATTTCCGACCTTCAATGAAACAGATAGTGCTCCTAATTAGTTCAGATGTACAATGTTCAACTACAAAAGGAGTGATCTTTACTTGGAAAAAAATAACAAACAATAGTTGTCGTGGCATTTCAAGAATTGACATAGGCACATACATTGAAATGTACTTATTAAGTAGATGTTCATTTCAGTTGTAATATTGCTTGTAGACAGAGAGACATGGTGGACATGAATTAGCTAGCTTGCAAGTTGCAAGTAAGGACCATGGTATGATCTTTTAGACACTTTTGTGGAAAATGATCCATTTCTATTATAACTATATATATTTTTCTATGCTGAGAATATCATATGCTGCTCCTCTCTTTTCAATAACATTGTTGCTAATTGTATCTTTTTCACTAGTTATTCACACCATTGGCATATTATTCATCAGCCATGGGTTTGCCTCCTAGGTAATTGTTTCCATCTAAAGGAAGCAACTGCTTAATCATGTGGTTGAATACAATACAATTTTAACGTAGACACCCAGAATTTTGTATAGTTTTTGGTAACAAAATTTAAAATGGAGATAGGCTTGATCAGATTGTCAATACCTCAGTTGATGAGTGAGTTTCCCATTGTCCAATATGTTGACGACACATTGATGCTTCTCCAAGCTTGACGCTAGGCAGTTGGAATAATTTTTTGAACAAATTGGGGTAGCCCTACTGCTCTACTTTAACCGAGAAAATATTTAATAATGTGTTGTTCTCATTGATTCATATATGCCATAAATCAAGGCATAATTTTCAGCAAACTTAAACAAGAAACAGCTGACAATCATCTAATAATCCATGACAGATCTAGTTGTACTTAGCTTAACTAAGTAACTGATTAAATATTGTTAGTTAAAGTTTGAGAAAAATGGCATGTACTTAAAATGGAGTATCATAAAACTGCAGCTCAAGACTATCCCATGATTGTTTATCACAGTTTCTCTTTCTCTTGCTGATCGCTAGTAACCCAAAATTGGAGGTGAACGGCGGATGAAACTGTGAAAACCCAAAGCAACTTTCTGGAGCTACTAAAAAACTCCACGGCTGATCAGGGATCAACTTTTTCCTAAATCATCAAGGCTGTGTGGGATTTCTATGGAGGCCTTGAAACTAATGATATTTTCAGTCACATGATGACCACAACTTTGGTTGCCACCTGGCTTGGAAAGGGTAATAATTTATAATCTGAGGTTGCTATTTGAGCACATCAATTAACTTAAGCTCTACACAAATATTAATAGTGGAGTTATTCTTTTAGTCTGCCTAATCTGCTGTCAAGAATTGTTTATTCTGCTTCATTGATTGAGTGCATATTACTGCCGTGGTGTCTGGTTTCAGTCAGTCACTAGATTTAATGTATATTTGTTTGATGTATTACCATCCTTGAGAGCACATGGTATTATATTCTGATGGGAGTTCAATGAATCAGTGGATATGGATTCATAAAGCTTCTGTATCTGCTCCAGCTTGCTTTCGTTTGCCTGTACAATTATTTACTAATATTGGATTACATTATCTAATTTCTAACATCTATAAGTACAGGGGAGGTCCATAGCAGAAGGACATCAAGAATGCGCTTCTGGACCTATTGTCGGTTGCTTATCTGCAACCTCGATCAGCTGAACTCATTGGAGATTCTCGGAGGCTAATGAACATGGCTGGCCAGTGGCAACAGTCTTCCACGCAACGAGATGATGACGGAGGACCATCGATCCCTGTCATCCTGCTGGGTACGTGTACAGGCATCCGTTTTCGTCAGAGCAAATTATTTGGTTACAGTACATACTGAGCATCGGCCCGTGGCAGCTCGTGGACTATGTTTCCTCGGCGCATTTTTGGTGGTGCGTGCACCTATGCTGCCGCTAACAAACGTACATGTAAAAGAAGTGTTGGCGGGCATGTGACCCGTGAAAAAAAAGTAGAGTTCGTTCTTGAGCATCTATGGTATTACGATAGATGGAACTGTATTAGTCTTTCAAAGACCACAAGCCTTGTATATTTTCCCTTGTACGCACTGCCCCGTCACTCTCGCTGTCTAAAAATACTATACTTCTAGGGCATATGATGGTTTTCAGTGTCTCTTGATTTGTTTCAAGCTGAATCACGCTCGGGTGAAATAAAGTTTTTACCTTAAGGTTTGTATTTGGTATTGAGAAATTAGAAAGTAATGTAATAGCGAAATGCAAAACACTTTCTAGACATTAGTTTAAATTTATATAATCTTAACAAACCTAATAATAGGACAATTATCTCAAAATATATTATAGTGTGAAAGCTTTGTTCCGTCCGCTTACAGCAGGGGAGGGCTGGCCCTGCCGTGTAAGCTACTTGCCAGCTTGATCCATTGACGTTGTCGGTATGCGCAAACCAGGACAAGCTGGTCAAGATGTCACGGATGACCCGGTTTCAAAAAAAGATGTCACGGATGACCCCGATGCTTGAGGAGCTTCTTGTCACCAGGGACCGCTGGTGCTCTTGCTGGGGGGTAAAAGGTATCGGTCTAGCACGCCGCTTCGGTCGGTCAAGAGAGCTTTGTCCGCTATGCTCCCTAGCTATGCTCCCTAGCGAAGACCGTACCACCACGGATAGCCCCTGGCGCTCCGCTCAGTGGGCAATAGATTCACCTCTCATGTTGCTTGAGCAAGGGCAGGCCTATGTCCACAGGTTACTTCACCGGGTAGCAGATTCGCCTCTAATGTTGCTTGAGCGAGGGCAGGCCTAGGTCCAGGTTACTTCACCATTAGAGGTGCAAAATGGACCCCTAGATATTGCACTCTCGGGACCTAGACAAAGATCCCTCTCCATTGGGATTTGGTCGAGACCTATCCTTGGTTGATGTTGGCCCTGCGCACGTATATATATGTTGCTGAGGGACGACCATGCGAATAAGGACAATGATTACTCTGTCACACAAAGCCTTAAGAATTTCACCAAGCGAGTCAATTGCTTGAGAGGCTATCGTAGGAGCGGCCTACGATAGCCTCTCAAGCAATTGACAGCCAGTAACCACAGTATTCCCAGTGCAAAGCAAGTGCTTCGAGGCATAGAGCCTCATTTGAGTGCCAACATCCATCCAAGCGAGGTGAAGTCCTAATCATACAAAGTATGGGTATGAGCAAGGGACTTTCAATGCCAAGCACATCAACAAATAAAGAAGGCCTATGGGGAACTCTATGAGGCCCGGTCTAACACTACTCTCATCGTCAAAACACTGATTGTTGTCTTCCTGCCTTGTGGGCTAGAGTCTCGCAGCCAGCAATGCAAGGTCACAGTCGACATAGGACACTTGCTGCACTTTGGTTGTTTAGTCCATGAGTAATAGCTTAGAATGAACCTAGAAACTAGGTAGCTAGGTCTACCGATGAAATCTTTTACATATTGAAGAAAAAAAATAATATTTCTTCTACTAAAATAATTTAAAACAAGTGGTCGGCTGATCCAAACTTCTAATCTGGGTAATAGGATTCTGATCCAATGGTTAGGCAATTTTTCCTTTTTTGAAAGATCCAGACTCCGAAGGCTGAATCATTGCTCCTATGATTTTTAACTCGTCGGAATGCAAGAAAGAAAAGGTTTTCTGATAAGGAATTGTGCAAGACACACAAGAAAGCACATCGAAACCAGTCATTCTAGCCTATAGCAACAGCAGTAATGGATCAAAACTAACACTATATATTTGTAGAGGTTAGCTAAGAGCTAACAACTGACTCTTACTGTTGCGGGTGCCCTTAGAAAAAATACAATGCTAGCTCTCTTTAATACGAAGCAAATTTTTCTTGACACCTCGCGGAAGATGAGCACAGCCTCTACCTGGGCTTGCCGGCCGGCGTCTCCTCCAATTGTTCATCATATATCCCTAGAGGTAGACTGGTAGAGGGTGCTCGCAATGCTGCAGACACATACACACATCGGGATGATATTAATACCAACCGTCTAAATAATAGATTTGGTTCAAACTAAAAATTAAATATGCTTCAAATTAACTATATACAAGGATCACCAACTAATTACCACTATTGCTATTACAACCAAAAAGACAATTACCTGGAGTGCAGAAATCAATGTATGGGACAACACAGCGGGCGGTGCCGAAGTCGTCAGATACCTTGTACATCAACCCAGTCTGCATATCAATAGTAAAGAGCCCACGGTTCTGCACTGCCATGAAAGCGACGCAAACACCTTCCACAACGCCAACCAGATGGTGCTTGAAATGTAGCAAGCCAACAAGAGGGAACAGCTTCTTAAGATCAATGACTCTGCGTAGTGTCCATCCCACACCTCGATCACCCTCATCGTTCCTCGACCACAGGCATAGTTTGTTGGATTTCTCCCTCCTCACGAATCCGAGCCGGCCATCCTCCAAAGTTGTGAGCTCAATTTGGATCAAGTCTGTAGGTATCGCCAAGGTGCGCGCACAAGGTAGGTCTACCACAGACGTTTCTTGTGTGCACACATCATACTTGAGGATTCTGTGATAGGTACGTAGTTTGAAGAACAGTGTGTTGCCCACGATAACACTACGCCCCCAGTCCATGTCAGCACCGGTGATTCGCATAGGTCGGGTTGCTCCACGCCCCGGACTCCGACGAGTAGATGCAGGTGAACATCTTCCCATATACCCACATTTCATTACCCACAAGGACGACGCTGAAGGGTCCGCGGTGGCAGTCGAGGTGGTCACACGTGCCGGTGGCAGTGGCAGCACAGAGCACCGTCACCGCGGCTTTCATGCTGCCGTTTGCTAGGACTTCCACCATGGCGGCCTAGGAGCTCCTCCCACTGGCCCGTGACGGGGTCCCAGACGACGAACAAATCCCTAGAGAGCTGGTCCTGGAGGAGGACGCGGCCGTGGCGAGCGTCGAGCGCCAGCTGGCCGCGGTGGTCGGCGCGCGGCGGGCAGCAGGTGGACATGGGCACGAAGCGGGCGAAGGGCTGCCTGTCGTGCGTCCAGACGCCGTCGCACTCGCACAGGAAGCCGAGCATCGGCGGCGTGGCGCCGTGGAGCTCGAGGCGCCTGCGGCGGAAGGCCGGGTCGGCGACCAGGCGGCACCAGCGTCTGCATGCGAGCGCGGCGCGGACGAGGCTCGCCGGGTCGTCGGCCGGACGCGGAGGAGGACCTCCTCGATGAGGTCATCCGGCAATGACGGCGGCGGCATGCTGCGCGCGGCGGGCCGGTGGCTTTGGTTGGATCAGAGTCAGAGCTTCCGCACGGAGGATTCGTGTTTGTTGCCGTGGTGCCTGTGTACTTGACGTGTCGTGTCGGTTCGACATGGACTCGGCCTTCTTGATTGTTTTCTTTCTTCTTATACAAGGTAAAGATACGCAATCCGTATGGAATACGCTCCACTCTAATAGCTCTATGCATGCCAATTGCCAAAGCAAGAACCTTGGAAATACTTGCACAACTTTATGATTATTTGTCGAGACCTGAATGAATGATCCAAGATACGACTTAAGAGGCTATGAGCATATATGCAGCTAGGGTGCTCCTATGCTTCGAGCGAACCGGATGGCCTCTCCCGACCCGCCCCTCCTCCCGACCCGCCCCCCAGACAAGGGACGCCGCCGCCGCCGCCGTCGGCTGCCCGGCCTCCCCACTTCACCTCCCACCCAACCAACTACAGATCCCCGAATCCCCACCTCACGATCTATCCATCCATGGTGATCTTGACGTGCCTCTGCCCCCTCCGGGCGATCCGTGCGGATTCCGGTGCGCGGCCGTCCCGCCGACGCCGGCCGCCGGCTTGTAGCGGCGCCCTCCGCCCCCCGGGCCCGCGGTCCTCGCGTTCGAGGAGCCCCTCGGATGCCGGCCTCGTAGCCCCCGCTGCAACCGCGTCCTCGCCGACGCCGGGGCTTTGACGCCGCGTCCTCGCCGCCGCTGTGGCCAAACCCAGCCCGCCCCTCGGGTGGCCTCCACGCCGCCGCAGTCATCTTCCGCCGCCGCGCCGCCGGTGGGGCCGTTAGTCCGCCGCCGCCGCCGGGTCTTCACCGCCGCCCGGTCCCTCGGCCGTTGTTGGAAGCCGGCCGATGCGTGAGCCGGACCCGAGTTGTGAAGCCTCCTTCCCGATACCGGGCGTTGCCACCCAGCCCCCTCTCGCTGCTAGAGACCTGTGGCGGAGATGGTGCTGCGGTTGACCGGGCCTCGCCCTCTCGCCGGACGCCGCGCCATTCTTCCCCCTCCACGGGCGCATCGGCCGAGCGCGATGGAGTGATGTCGCCAAGACCGGAGCAGCGACAACGATGAGGATGACGATGGGGGCGTGAAACTAACCTCCCCTACCTCGGCCAAGAGCTCGTCGGGCCCTCACCACGTGCAGTGGCACGAGCCGCACCACGCTGCCACTCCGGCCGCCGACTCGCCGAGGGCGTTGAGTTGGCGGGGAGTTGATGTCGCATGGGCAACGCGGGGTGCCCGCAAGACCAGCACGCCGCCATCGCCGGTCGTCGCCGCCGCCGTCGCCGCCGAGGGTGAGGGCCGCTGCGGTTGCGGGCGAGCGCGCCGCGCAGCAGCCGGGCGCCGGACGTGAAGCCGGCAAGGTCCCATTGTCGGGTTCGGGAGAATCCCCATCCACCAGTCGGCTGGGCCCAGCGAAGGGTGACTGCCCGGACATCGACGGTTGGCGGCATGTACTCCACCAAAGACCGAAAGCGGCCGACGCCGGCGCCACGGCCACCACAAAGACCATGGGGTGAGCACGGGCCCACGGAGGACACCGCCGACCTTCGACGGTCAGCCGCTCATTGTCTCGGCACCGACCACCGGGTCGCACAATGCCGGGACCCTGTTCGTTGCTCGCGCCGCCATGGCCTTCACCACCCGTGCCGTGGAGTGCAGGCGACCGAGAGCTACGCCATCGACAACCGAAGGGTGGCGGCTCGACTCACGCCGCCATCCTACCAACCTCCCAAAGACGCCCCGAGCTCGTGACGCGGCCGGGCGAGTGGGCGCCGACACACAGCTCGACATCGCCGGCGACGCAGTCTCCGCCCGGCCGGTGGAGGTCGACATCGCCGCTACACGCCCACTCTACACGCTTGAGCCTCACGTGCCGGTGCATTGCGTATGAGGAGCCTCCCAAGACGGGTGGACCCTATGTTGGAGGAGCTAGCCGCTTCACTCGCCATGGTAACGAGCACCACCGGCGGCGGGGATCCTACCTTCCCACACCGAAGTCTTCGGAGGTAGAAGCGCCATTTGGAGGTCACTCTCCCCCGGCGGAGTGTTGGTATTTCTAATGTCACTAACTAGTAATGGCATCTAGAAAGAATATCGATGTTGCTTCAGATAAAACTTAAAAAGAAATATTCATTGCGTTCATAGCATATCCGAAAAGGTTGTCATCCCTATAGTTAAACTACTAATATGCAAGGAATATAATATTCGTACTATGCCTTGATAACTTCTTAATAAGTAAATAAACAATTATAATCGGGTATCCGCAGTTTACGTGATATGAATATATACCATTGTAGCATTTTTAACCAGAGTAATAACCAGTGTCTTGAATTTATATTCTACCACAGGAAAGAAGTCTATTATCTTGAATTAACTAAGCATAGATCTTAATCTAACCATCTCTCATGTGCAAGACATCAGCATTAATCTCATCAATTACTTAAGCAAGGATCAAAGTTCATAATAAAGATAATGATAAAGTTCTAGATAAACAGATTTGACCAAAAATCACGTTGGTTGGCGAGAAAGTGTCTAACAATAGACGATAGCAATTCATAGGCTAGCTAGCATTAGAAACTCCAATATGTAACTCTAAACTAAATGTTAGGATCTACCTAATTATGCAATACAAATAACAATCATTGAAGAAAGACTAATTAAATCCGGACATGAGGACGTAATCCGTGAAGACTAAGGCCGAAACTTAGAACAACCCGAAATCTAACATCCGCTAGGCCTACATACGGGGGTGGATTGCAAAAGGACTCAATGGTGCCGCTCACCACCACGATCTACCACACCGACCCGGCACATAGGGTGCAAACGCAGTAAATAAGATCTAATCACCATGATTACATCGTCTCTACCACTCACCTTCCGATCTAGATGATGAGCGCTATACGAATCCATGCATGAACATAACAAGAATTCAACTATGCTAAATGTGTAATTAAAGTAAATACTAGAACAAATAATCTCGAATATAAACATGATCAAGATATTCATATTAAGCATGTGTCCGGGACTTGAAAACTACTTACAATGAAGAACTTACAAGAACGAGGCCTGATCTTGAGCTGGCCTCCGACGATCCGAGCGGATTTCTCCCTTCCTACTAGTTCTAATCTTGATTGCTACTCTTCCGAAAGCTTATGTTTTCTCTAGCGTTGAATATGACTTGGTATTTTAATTAGAAATATCTTTGTTATAGAACTTGATGATCTAAGAAGGGGGTCTAGGGGTCCTAATATATCGGTCTTCGCCCTGTCTCTCCATCTTCATCGGGCGATGTGGTATTAACCTTGAATCAATCCCGCACTTCTACCGTTGCCCTCGGATCAAACCGACTCAAATCAACCGGGTTAGATCGAGTCTTAGAGGCGGTGGAGGAAGCTTCCCGAAGCAGAGCGAGGCGGCGGCTGGCAGGCCGATCGGCCCCATTATTGGGCCGATCGCCCGTGGGGCTCCCCTCCGGGTCCCGTCACAGGCGTCGCGTGTTTGGAGTCTTCTAGATGATGTATTTCTTGGTTCCGGGTTAGTTCACGTCGGGATTAATCCGAAGCCTTCTAGACTTGTTTCGAGTTGGATTGCGTTATGCTACGTCGGCCGTATGCCACGTCATCTCTCGCTGATTTTCTGTTAAGTCCCCGCAAATCACAACTTTACCAAAACTGATGGAATTATGTTAGTGACACCCTATTCTAGGTTGTTATTATTATTTATACCCCTTTCTCATGTTTAATTAATTAAAAATTTTATATGATAACAAGTGTCAACAAACTCCCCCAAGCTTACCCTTTGCTAGTCCCTAGCAAAGCTACATGCTATAGTAGGATCAGGAGTTGCTACTACGCTTTCATACCTCAAAAAGTACTGTGTTTATAAAAAATAAATTCTCCTCTTAACCAGATTACTCTTACCTGTTTACCATGGGGCTTAGCCTTTTCACCGAATCATAAGCAAGATAAAACAATCAAGTTAAGTACCATGTCTCAAATTCTTTGATCAACTATCATCCTGGGGTTTTGCAATATTTTTCAAAAGAAAACTCAGAGATCCTATGTATGACCCCCTTAAGTAGATGGTACGTAGTGGAGTTACACAAGTGGTAGGACATACATAGTGGGATGATAGTGGTGAAGTGGATGAGGATGAAAGGTAGTAAATAGCCTTTAGCCTTTTTCTTCTCAAGCATCTCTAGTCTATATCCCTCTTTCTAAAAATTGCTAGGATCTGGGCTGTCCATTCTTGGAGAGGTGGGCTTTTCCCTGAACTTGTGTCCATTTTTCTCTCTCCTTAGAGATGTGGGCCCCCTCACCCTTGGACACGTGTCCGTTATTCATCTCTAAATTTATTTTTATTATTTAGGAGGTAGGCCCTTCTCGCCTAGTATGACTTTTTGTCCGTTACTCTCCCTCTCTCGTCTCACTTTTTCTAGATATTTATTTTTCTTCTTCTTTTTTTTTTTTTTTTTTTTTTTTTTTTTTTTTTTTTTTGAATGTAGCCCAGCCTATATAAAACATTGAGAGAGACATATCTAAAGATTGCAAGAGCTTTACTAATTATTTTTATGGCTAACGGCTAAGTGAAATATGGGGATGCGTACTTCGAAGTTAGAAGCAAACGTATTGGTGGGTGGGATGATCTTGATGGAATACTCTTAAGGGTCATAACTAAGGACTCATCATGTAATTTTATAATTTTTAAAGATAAAAACCGGGGGAGTCAAGTATCTCTAAGAATATGATAAACAAGAGCTCAACTTTTCATGCACTATTATCTTTTAATGCTAAGACTCGGATCAAGCATGTGCTTCTCACAGGTGTTGGGTTTAGAGCAAATTAAACATTTAAAGCTTCGTGAGAATCTAAGTCCAAAGTGTAAGTACTTTTTTAAGAGGTATTAATATGAGCAACTATTCATCATTTCCTTAGCACATATTATCAAGATCATAATTAATAGGAAGAAAGTAGTCTAACAAGTTCTAGCACTTTATTTATTTGACTCTTTAACACTAAGACTCTTTAACTAAGACACATTAAATAAGACTCATTAACTCTAAGCAAATATAACTAGCTAAAATTTAAAGACATAGGGTAGTAATACTTATCATGATAAATGGGGGTGCTCTCCCCAAGCTAGATCTTGAAGTAGTCCTTTTCGTTCATCCTTGAATCTGCTCCTCTTTCGGGTCTCCTTTTAATGTTCTCCCCTGTTAATATTAATTTGCACATACCCCAAGGAACAAATCTTAGGATGTTAATGTGAGCCTTCATGTGCTCACGTCTTTTTGGTTTTTTATATAAAAGGTGTGGACCTTCATGTGCCCACATATTTTTGGAATTTTCTATGCAATAGGGATGATAATGCAAAAACATATGAATGCAATATTTTTATATTTTTATATATTTTTATGCCACCACAAGAAGGTGTGCTTGCATGGGGCTTAAGAGATCGATGCACATGCAACAAACATATTTTTGGGATTTTTCTAATGCAGGTTTAAAAAAAAAAAAATAAATATGCTAAAGTAAACATGCTAATTGAAATATGCTGTGCAGAAAATTAAAGATGCAAATAAATACCGAAGTTACCTCTCGGCGAGAGTTTAGAGAGCACTTACTCCCATGGCGTGGTGTCGCCTATGGGCCCCCCGTGATAAATGTTGTACCCGGTATGGTTCCTTCAATGATCTCGTAGGTGGGCGTAGACGAAGTAGCCGCAGAAGTCGATTGTTCATTTGTTGATGCCGGCGCCTGGTTGGGTCTCCGAAGGTGTACTCTTGTTGCTCTTCTTAGCGCCTTCTTTCTTCTTCCAAGATTGCTTCTTTGGTGGAGACCTCTCGGTGTAGTTGGTGCATCATTCAAGATTGGTAGGAGCTGAGTGTACTTTTCTTGGATGTCTTTTTCTATCCTCTCAATGTGCTCCATCTTTGAGTCCAGCTTCCTTTTGTAGTCTTTGGAGACGCTTCGCTCTTGGTCCTTCTTCGGGCTCGTTCATAGTTAGTATAAGTATTAAAGAAGCAAACAAGACCTTTTTATCTTGAATATGGAACCGGATTTCGCCTCGCCCCGATGTAAATGATTGCTCTTGTAGTATTCGTGAACGGCCTTCCAAGTATTATGGGAGGATCTTGTTCTTCGTCTCCCGTGTCCATGACTAAGAAGTCGGTGAGGACATAGCCGTCTTTGATCTTGACCGGTACATTTCGCACCATACCTTCCGGGAATCGGTGTCTTTTGATCCGCCAAAAGTAGTACATAGGTGGAACACAAAGGCAGATTACCATAGATTAATTTATACGTTACCTTTGACATTAGGTTGATGCTCGATCCCGTGTCGCAGACGGTTGTATAGAAGTTCCATTGATTAATGGAGCGTTGAATTACCGGAACTCGTGGTCGTCTAGCTTTCTACCGGGTGGTTGATTGCGCCGAAGTCTTGCGGCTTTGAGTTGACTTGATTGATCATCAAGACTCGCTTCTACGGTGGTCGAGGTTGACGGTTCTTCTTGTTCTTGCTTCTTCTTTTTATCCTCTTCTCGACAACCGGTATGTGTATTTCGTGGTACGGTAGTGGTACGGTTGGGCAGGGGAGCTAAGGTCTTGTGTTTGCGGTTGAATCTCTCCCTCTCGTCCATTAACCGTGAAGACGATCTTCGCGGTGTCGGCGTAGATGATTGCCTTAGTGGTAGCCGTGAAAGGGCGGCCTGTAATGATCGGGCGTTCTTACCTTTGCCCATATCCGTAACCCAAGTCGGTGGCCACATATAGCTTACCGATGTAAAGGCATACGCCCTCTAGAATACCCTCGTGGTAGCATAACGATTGATCCGCAAGTTGTAGGCACATGGTTGTGTATACTAATTTCGAACCGCTCAAGGTTTACCTTAGGCATGATGTTGACACTTGAGCCGAAGTCGATGAGTGCGCGTCGTAGGTGCGGGCGCCTATGTTGATGGTGACGACCGGTCTTCCCGGATCTTCTTTCTTAGCGGGCATTCCCCGCCGACACAATTGAATTTCTTGTCCGAGTAGGTGGTCCGCATACCGCATAGTAAATATCGACAAGATTTGCAGATTCTAATTCTTCCGGTTGACCCGAATCTTACCCGGTTAGGCATAGGAGCGTATAAAGCCATTTGGGATAATTGTGATTCTATCATTTTATTAAAGCTATCTTCGGTTCTTTATTGCGTAAGAAAAGCTTTCCATTTTAGTACTAATAGTTTCTAGCATTTTATCATTGGAAGCTAACTTCTTAGACAGATTATTCATAAGTCTACCTTGGTTTTGTACTAACTCTCTTAAAGGTGGGAAATTATTGAAAGAGTTATTACCTTGATAGTTACCTGAATAGTTACCTTGGTAGTTGGGTCTCTGTTGATTCCATTGTTGGTTCGGAGGACGATACTGGTTGTTGTTATTGTTGATGTAGTTCACGCCCCTCTTCTAGCTCCGGGACGTTGGGCAGCGAAAGTGTCCAAGTGTTGCCACATTCTTCACATGTCATGCGGGAATCGAAGAGTTGCATGACTTCCTTCTTCTCGGGAGCTTTGTCTTCAAGCTTCTTCATAATTAAGTCTATTTTGGCAGACAAAGATATCTACCTCTTTCAGCTGGTGCATTCCTCTCTCTTTCTTGCGGGGTTGACGGTCCTCATTCCAAGCTTGGTTTGATGCCATCTTTTCCACAAGGTCAGTAGCTTGGTTCAGTGTAAGTGATAGGAAAGCACCTCCAGCAGCAGCGTCCATGGTCTCACGGGTGTTGTTGTTAAGCCCGTGGTAGAAGGTCTGCATGAGTAACCAGTTCTCCATTCCATGGTGTGGGCATTCTGTGATGTAATCTTGAAAGCGTTCCCACGCCTCCGGAATGTATTCGCCGTGTTCCGCTGAAAGCTTGAGATTTTCCCTCGTAAGGCGTTGGTTTTGCCTATAGGGAAGAATTTTGCCAGAAGGCAAGAGAGCAAAGTGCCCAAGTAGTGAGTTTGTCTTTGTTGGCATAGAACCACTTTGCTTCGCCGTCCCAAGAGTGAGAATGGGAAGAGACGAAGTAGGATTGCATCACTTGAGACATCTTTGATAGTGAAGGTGCCACAAATCTCTAAGAAGTGTTGTAGGTGAGCATTGGCATCTTCATGAGCTTTTCCACAGAATTGGCTAGCTTGTACCATGTTGATGAGTGCGTGCTTGAGCTCAAAAGCTTTGTCTCCCACATCGACCGGCCGGTCCAAAGGCGGATGTTGGCCGTAGTCGGTGCGCAGTATTCGCGAAGGGTCTTGTTTGCCATGTCTTCAAAAAATCGGTGCTAAGCTACGCACGCTGGAGGAGTCTTCCGAGGTAGTGTTCTTGGGTTGAGATTTCAACTTGGATCTTGCCTCCTTCAAAAGTTTTTTTCGATCGGATCGAAGTTTTCAGGAAGATTCCTTTTCATACATTACCCCGCAAAAGATAGGAAGAATAATAACAAGGGTATACTTGTTTAAGCAATTGATAAAATTAATCCGATGCGTATGAGAGATGCATGCATGTTAATCCTATATGTTTTTATTTTATTGGGCTATAGACTTTCTTTCCCCGCAACGGCGCCAAAAATGCTTGTTGGTATTTCTAATGTCACTAACTAGTAATGGCATCTAGAAAGAATATCGATGTTGCTTCGAGATAAAACTTAAAAGAAATATTCATTGCAGTTCATAGCATATCCGAAAAGGTTGTCATCCCTATAGTTAAACTACTAATATGCAAGGAATATAATATTCGTATTTATGCCTTGATAACTTCTTAATAAGTAAATAAACAATTATAACGGGTATCAAGTAGTTTACGAGATATGAATATATACCATTGTAGCATTTTAACCGGGAGTAATAACTGTGTCTTGAATTTATATTCTACCACAGGGGAAAGAAGTCTATTATCTTGAATTAACTAAGCATAGATCTTAATCTAACCATCTCTCATGTGCAAGACATCAGCATTAATCTCATCAATTACTTAAGCAAGGATCAAAGTTCATAATAAAGATAATGATAAAGTTCTAGATAAACAGATTTGACCAAAAATCACGTTGGTTGGTAGAAAGTGTCTAACAATAGACGATAGCAATTCATAGGCTAGCTAGCATTAGAAACTCCAATATGTAACTCTAAACTAAATGTTAGGATCTACCTAATTATGCAATACAAATAACAATCATTGAAGAAAGACTAATTAAATCCGGACATGAGGACGTAATCCGTGAAGACTAAGGCCGAAACTTAGAACAACCCGAAATCTAACATCCGCTAGGCCTACATACGGGGTGGATTGCAAAGGACTCAATGGTCTTTGTCACCACCACGATCTACCACACGACCCGGCACATAGGGTGCAAACGCAGGTAAATAAGATCTAATCACCATGATTACATCGTCTCTACCACTCACCTTCCGATCTAGATGATGAGCGCTATACGAATCCATGCATGAACATAACAAGTAATTCAACTATGCTAAATGTGTAATTAAAGTAAATACTAGAACAAATAATCTCGAATATAAACATGATCAAGATATTCATATTAAGCATGTGTCCGGGACTTGAAAACTACTTACAATGAAGAACTTACAAGAACGAGGCCTGATCTTGAGCTGGCCTCCGACCATCCGGAGCGGATTTCTCCCTTCCTACTAGTTCTAATCTTGATTGCTACTCTTCCGAAAGCGATGTTTCTCTAGCGTTGAATATGACTTGGTATTTTAATTAGAAATATCTTTGTTATAGAACTTGATGATCTAAGAAGGGGGTCTAGGGGTCCTAATATATCGGTCTTCGTCTGTCTCTCCATCTTCATCAGCGATGTGGTATTAACCTTGAATCAATCCCGCACTTCTACCGTTGCCCTCGGATCAAACCGACTCAAATCAACCGGGTTAGATCGAGTCTTAGAGGCGGTGGAGGAAGCTTCCCGAAGAAAGAGCAGAGGCGGCGGCTGGCAGGGGCCGATCGGCCCCATTATTGGGCCGATCGGCCTGTGGGGGCTCCCCCGGTCGGGTCCCGCCGTGCGTCGCGTGTTACCGAGTCTTCTAGATGATGTATTTCTTGGTTCCGGGTTAGTTCACGCGGGATTAATCCGAAGCCTTCTAGACTTGTTTCGAGTTGGATTGCGCTATGTTACGCCGGCCGTATGCCACGTCATCTCTCGCTGATTTTCTCGTTAAGTCCCCGCAAATCACAACTTTACCAAAACTGATGGAATTATGTTAGTGACACCCTATTCTAGGTTGTTATTATTATTTATACCCCTTTCTCATGTTTAATTAATTAAAAATTTTATATGATAACAAGTGTCAACACGAGACGGGCCAAGGTATGGATGTTAAGCCGCAGGACTTGAGTATGGATGTTGAGCCGCAGGACTTGGCCCCGCCTCGAGGAGGATGTGGACGCCAAGGAGCGGGGATGCCGATGAATGCACCGAGACAGAGGACAACAGTGCTTGCGCATCCTTCTGTAAGATGATGTTCAAGAAGGTTCCTGAGCCACTGCTACCAAGGCCGATCGCACCCCCGGCTGTTGAGAAGCAGTCCAGCAGGTCGAGGACCAGAAGACGAAGACCACTAGCTCCAACACGATCTAGCCTGCGTCAAGCCGCTTGTCCTTCCTCTGTGCCGGTGGCGCAGCGTGCCCAGCTCAAGCTTGCGCGTGAGCTGGACTTCATCAATGGCGGGTCGTCGGGCGCCGCATTAATCGCAATCACAAACTACGTTGACAGCTTTGGGCAGGACCTACCGGAGAAGGCGGTCAATGCATTAAGGGCTGCAGCGAGGCTTGATGACGTGGAGCTTTGCAGGGCGCTGGCTGCTATTGCGGCGGAGGCGGGGACAGACATGATGGAGTCTCCATGACATTGCAGCTAGATGATGCTCTATGGTTGTTTCTAGAGCGTGAGTAGTCAATTTAGTATCCCTCCCCCAGTTTGACAGTCTGTCAATCCGGGAAGTTGTTTGCGCCTCTTGCGCATGTAATTCTCTACTCTTCTACTTATTAATATATGCCGGGCTTGCCTGCTGCGTTTCAAAAAAAAAATATATGCAGCTAGCGGGACTGTCTCCAACAGAGACAACCCAAACACAAGAGGCATTTGATGGTTTGGGTCCGACATAGTAAAAAAGTGTGTGACCCAAAATAGCCCTTCTCCAACAGCCGACACAAACACAACCGGGTGGTGGGGGAGCCACGTCTTCTCGTCATCCCGCTTCGCCTATCTACTCCAGAGGCGCGCGGGCGGATGCAGCTGGTCGGCGTGCCCACCGAGATCGCGAAGTCCTCGTCTTGCTCGTCATTGTACACTGCCCGTTGTGCCCAAGGCCAAGGGTGGTGTGTCCTTCACGGGCACCGACGGGGACGCTCTACGGCCACCGCACGGGCCACGTCGTGCTAGCACCGTAGGAGATGCCACGGTGCCTGCCGAGCCTCGTCATCGAGCTCGCGCTCTAGACGCACGCGCTGCTCGAGACCGAGCGCCACACGGTCTCGATCTCAGATCCTGCTGTTGCCACCGCGGGCCTGTGCCTGGCACCAGCATTCAAGGAGAAGAGGCTGCCAGTGAGATCTAGACTAGCCGCCACCGTGCGGGCGAGCTTTGGCCTCTGCCTCGCTGCGGTGACCTCGTCCTCCAACCCCATCGCGAGCTTGTCCTCCAGCCCCACCGCTCAGTCTATGCCCCTACCGCCCTCAGCCAAGAAGAGGAGGAAGAGAGGAGCGCGGAGGGGAGGAAAAGGACCTACACAGGATTTGCATCAGTAGAGATTGGAGAGAGAGACTATGCATATTTGTTGGCTTGATGTTACGCAAAATGCCTGCTTCAATTGTGTCCTCAGTTGAAGCCAGGTATGACGTTAGGGGAGGGCTTCCTCCAGCCCCTTCCTTTCCTTCTTCCTCCTCATGGTCGTAGGGAGAAAAACCAAAACTTAAGGCCTGGAAGCCCTGGAAGTGCGCAATCTTGGTGCCCGGCCGCGCGCTGCCATATTGTGCTAGGTCACTGGTCAGCATTGTTCTGCTCTGATGATATCAGCAGGCCAATGGCAACATGCATTTCATCACCACGTGCGTCACTTTTCTCAACTCGTCCGAAGTGATTCACACGTCAAGCCTGCCAAGCCGGACGGACGGACGGATTGACTGATTCACCCATGCTTCAAACCTCTTTGTTTTTCCACGAGTCCTGATCAAACAAAGCACACATGAGAACTCTTCGCGCTTGGCTTGCTTATTTTGCCATACTGAAACTATATATACACCACACAAAAACATGCCCTCTGTACTGCATGCATTGCCATAAACATCTGATAAGAATATCTGTGTGATCGGTGGTGACTGGTGATCCATAGGCCTATTATTACTAGTTCAGCAATCTTTCTTCGATCAGTATATATATATATAGCAAAGCTACGTTACATGGCAACCGCTAGGGCGTGCATCATGCTGTTCACCGCCTTCTTCTTCTCTGGGCTCATGCAGCTGACCATGGCGGACAAGCCAGCGCCAGCGGTGGCGCGGGTGATCGACGCCAAGGCCATCGACCAGGCGATCGCGTACCTGCTCATGTTCGCCGCGCTGTTCGTCACCTACTTTGCGAGCTGATCCATGCTTCCTTGGTATGCATTGCGCGTGACACAACGAATGATCGGGTCGAGGTAGCCGTCGTCGACTGCTGGTGGTTTAGGGAGCTAGCTGTGTTCTTGGGACAGTTGTTTCTTTTCAACAAAATAGTTGGTGCAAGTGTTACCCTCATTATCCCCTGCTTCATCACATAAGTTTGAAGCATGTATTTTAATTAAAAGTTTTGTTATATGGAGTTGCTGATTTTTTTTAAAAAAAAAAAACTATATGGAGTTTCAGATGGCCAGAACAATCAAACCAGTGTCATGTATGCTGGTCACCTCTCAGAGCATGTTTTTGCTATTATTGCCTCAAATTATGATGTTATGGTTTTTCTTTTGACCGAACCGGTCGGGGAGTCCCCGACCCTTTTTTTTTTTAATTAAATGATAGAATGGTACAAAGAGGCAAAGTTACAAGGCATCCAGGCCCAAAGAGGAAAAAAAAAAGGAAGAAACCTATACATGACTATCTCTCCAAGAACTAATCAGGGCACTCTTAGAGGGTTTGGCTTTAATACACACTAAGCCTAGATCCTCTCTAAGAAATCTTTTCCACTCCCCTATGTTTCTCTGACCGTTGTCAAAAATAATTTTGTTTCTTACTTTCCAGATAGCCCAACAGCCGGAGATCAAGATTTCTCTGAAGATGACACTTTGAAATTGCTGTCTTGTCTGGAGGAGCATGTCCATGGGGCCAAGATTAAGGTTCCAGTCTATGTTGATACTAGACCAGCAGGAACTACTAAAGGAGCAATGAAAGAAGAGATGTAGATATGTTTCTTCACAATCAAGATTGCATAACACACAATTATAGGATGGAAGATCCATGTTTTTCCTTCTCAAAATGTTTCTTGTATTTAGTCTGTCTTTGACTAGTAGCCAAAAGAAGAACTTTTGATCTCCAAGGTTGCTAGATGCCCAGATCCATTTGAATAGGGGTGATGCTGGAGAATGATTTGTCGGGAGACTGTAAACTTTCTTGCTATTATAATTGTTGTTGCCCCATGAATATGTCCAGGTGTCTTTGCTATTTTCATTCAGGCTCAGATTGTCCAGAATGGCTTTTACTTCATCAAGTTGCTGAGAAGCCACTAAAGATAGAGTAGGACTGAAAATTCTCTCCAAGCTGTAAGAGAGGAAGAACCTAACAGAGCATTTTGGTTTCCTTGTAAATGAAAAAAGTTGTGGGAATTTATCCTTCATGCTTGGTTCAATCCAAATGTCAGTCCAAAAAAGCACACCGTTGCCATTGCTTGGAGTGCAAGAGGCGAAGCTTTGATATTTTCCATATAACTTCAGGATGTCTTTCCACCAGAAAGAACCACATTTTGTTCTTGCATGAGGTGGGGTGTTTGGGTTGGAGTATAATTTGCTCCAAGTAAGTTGTACCCATGGATTGTCAGAATTATTGTAGAACTTATCCAGATATTTCATAAGGAGAGCACATTCTGGGTTTCTATGTCAATTATACCAAGCCCACCCTGATCTTTTGGTTTACAAGCTTCTTCCCATGCAACCAAACATCTGCCTTTTCTATCCATATCACTTAGATACATAGCTTTCACTATATACCAAGATAATAATACATAGGGAAGAGAGGAGGAAGAAGATTACCTTAGGGCCCACGCGTTAGTGACAAGGAGAGAGTACAGATAGAAGAGCATTAGGCCCTCTGCAGTGTTGGCTTGAAGTGGTGCTCCAAATACAAAAAAGGGGATTTTGGGAGCGATCGATGAACCTACAAGCACCACTGCCCGGTTAATAAACAAAGAATCTACAGCTATCGATGCGACGATGCCCAGACCAAAAATTTTGGGAGCGATGAACCTACAAGCACCACTGCCCAGTTAATAAACAAAGAATATAGTCCTTTACACTCTCCATTCATGTACTACTCTGATTGCTGGTAACCCTTTTCACCTACGCATGGGGCCTAAAGCAATGCTCGCACGATGCAGCTCAAAAGCAGTGGTGCCAAGGAAGGCCTTATGGACAACACCGAAATGCCACATTGTTATGTGAACGAGTCTAATCGTGCTTGAAACTACATAATAATATTATTTCAGAGAAGAGAAGAATTGTAAATTTTTCAAATTCAAATAGATGAATTAGACAAATTGTAATGACATTCTCCGGTCCGTGAAAGTCGTAATGGCACCCATCAAATAATCCATATTATCACATAACCAAACTTAATGTAGTGTTTCACAATCCATCCAGTCATTTTCACACATCCATCCCTCGATTGGCCGTAGGGGGAGATCGGCGTCGCCATGGACGAGCCATCACTTCCGGTGCTCTTGACGCCTCCTCCACCTATCCACACCAAGGATCTGGATTCTCCTCTTCCGGAATCGATCCTCCTCGATCCGAACGGCTACCTCAGCGACCGCACCACCGCCACCACCGCCGATGGGCGCAGGAGCAGGAGGAAGTGGATCCTGGTCACCTTCTGCTGGCCACCCCGCTGCGCTTCTCCTACTTCACTGTCCACTGCCCCGTATGAAGCCCGTCGCGTTCGATGAGAAATCCACCATGGTCGCGTTTGCGCAGAGGACGACCTAGTCTTGCTCCGCATCGCCATCTACCCTGACCCTCAGAATTGGCGCAGGTACGAAGACAACAGCCGCTACTTCATCTACAGGGCCGACACCAAGAACAAGCCCCTGCCGCTTAGCCTGTTCCGCACGCCCGAAGGCTTCACGTTCTTAGAGAACGAGACCGTCTTGCTGCGTCGCCGCGACCAAGGCATGTTCTTCCTCGCTGTGCTCCGTTGGTCGTTCATCGATTGGCGTCAGAACCCTGACAAGTATTTTGATCTCCACCTGTACAACTCCAAGACAGGTGGATGGAGCACCAGGCTGATGCATCTTGATTTGCCAAAGGGTTTCAGCGGGTACAAGTACAACTCTCCGGACAAGGGTATCGCCGTCGAAGGGGAGTTTGGTTCGGTGGGTGGGGTCGACCTCTGGAACAACATTCTCATCTATGACCTGTGACACCCCGCCCTCCAAAGCCGCACCGCACAGCCCTTCGGAGGGGTGTGCACGCGTACACAAAGCACCCTGCTTACACTTTCGTCCTCGCTTCGTGTCACATAGCACCCTGCTTACACTTTCATCCTCGCTTCGTGTAAAAGGGTTAAACCGAAGATGATATGGATAGAAGGCAAAGGCTTATAAGTTGGCTCCACCCTTGCTAAACTAGCAAGGTGGTACTAAACATGTGCACTCAACACTCATGGGCCACTACTGTGCCACATCCAAATTGGGCCGGGTGTTACATACACCCCCACTCAAAGGACTCGACGTCCTCGTCGAGCGCCAACTTAACCAGGACCCTCCCCTCTTGGCACACGCAACCGTGCGCCCAGTGCTGGCATGCCATGCCGTGCACTCCGCAGAGCCTACACGCACAATGAACCCCATGTCCGCACATCTCTCTGATACCACTTGTGACACCCCACCCTTCAAAGCCGCACCGCACAACCCTTCCGAGGGGCGTGCACGCGTACACATAACACCCTGCTTACACTTTCGTCCTCACTTTGTGTAAAAGGGTTAACCCGAAGGTGATATGGCTGGAAGGCAAAGGCTTATAAGTTGGCTCCACCCTTGCTAAACTAGCAAGGTGGTACTAAACATGTGCACTCAACACTCATGGGCCACTACTGTGCCACATCCAAATTGGGCCGGGTGTTACATGACCTTCTCCGCCTTGAAGACAACCAGAGTTCGCTACATCATCCCAGTGCCTTCACCGCTGGTGGCCAATCCATTCAGGTGCTATCCCAAGTGTTTGTGTGTCCGGGCCCATCTGTGACACTTAAACGGATTTATCGCTTCGCTCCCACATGTAGATAGCACTAGCAACGGTATAAACTGCTGTCGCTAGGCAAAAGCCCTATTTGGGACCGCTTATGCTTTGATTCGAAGTGGAATAAGCGAAATAAACTCGCTAGCCGCTTCACTTTTCCCATCGCGGCCCCAGAATGCCACCGCAAAATAAGCACCTCCAGCAACGTGTTACGATAAATTTAGGTAAAAGGAAGGACTTTTCCGCAAAAGACCACGAGAAGCTCTGAGCCGTCCGATCACCAGATCTGGGAAACGATACAATTTGAAGAGATGTGGATGCCCTCCCTAGCCTGGGAAATTTAGGTTGCTATAGTTTTTTTTAAAGTGATTCCCACCCTGCGTCCGAAAAAAACGATGTGTTTTCCACACCAGGCCGGCCCCATCTCTACTTCCGTACTCCACCTCAACACGTCACCCTGGGCACAAAATACCGAAACCGAAGTACCGAACTGAATTTATCATAAACCGAAAAGTATCAAAACCAAAAACTTCGGTTCTGTTGTAAAACCAAGTCAGTCAATAAAGGACATGTGAACCTGTAGGGTCGAGATGGGGACTAAGGGGGGTAGTCTTTTCTAAAACTAAATGCGCCGGCTAAACAAATATGATGCGGAATTGAAACTATTCGTTTAGCCAAGACTTCACCCCTCTAGCTATGACTCTAAATCACCTCACAAAAGATCCTACACAAAGCAAATGAGGTGATAAGCCTAGCTTGAGCTCCTAACCGTTTCTATTGCAAGGTCACACAAACCTATGCACTAGTACTTCAAACAATGGTGAGCTCCTACACAATTCTAATGAGCAAAAGCACAAAGCCAATCCTAAGCTCACTAGATGCACTAAGGACAAGGCGACACACGCCTAACCCAAATGCTCAAATTACTTAGCTACACAAACTAAGCAAAGCAACTAACAAGCTACACAAGCTAGTAATTGCAAGAGCTACTCTACAAGCACAAGCACAAGGTATATATGAATGTAAATACAAAGCTTGTGATTTAGAGAATGCAAACCACCGCGAAGAGTAGACAAGTTGACACCGGTGATTTTTTACCGAGGTATCGGGAAGCTTGCCAACTTCCCCCTACTCCTCGTTGTGTCGACCAACACCTTGGGTGGTTCCTTTGGTGTTTCACCTAGATGGTTCTTCGGTGTGATTCTCCGATCACTTGCCCCTCAAGGAACGCCCCGCAAGGCACCGCAAGACACCACTCTCAAGTGAGCCTCTCAAGGCACCGCAAGACACCACACGCACAAGGGAGGTACTCACCGACACGCTCTAGTAGTGATGCTCTTCGCGATCCCCGCGAGGTGAGCTCGAACCTCTCACAAATCCTCCTTCGGAGCACCGCACAATCTTCAATGCGTGCTTCACGAAGTCTCTTGCCACCAAGCCGTCTAGGAGGTGGCAACCTCCAAGAGAAACAAGCACACCAGCTTGCAACACGATCACCTAGTGCCACGAATGCGATCTCTCAACGCGAATGCACTAGAATCACTCCTCACTTTGATTTGGATGAACACTATCAATCACAAGTGAGTGGGAGGGCTCTCAAGCACTCTCAAGCATGGACACAAAGTCCCCAAGGTGCTAAGCACTTGCCATGGCCGACCACATCCTCTATTTATAGCCCCCAAGCCAAATAGAGCCGTTGGGGTCCAAAACCACGCCTTCAAGGCCGACGGACGCGCCGACCCGGACTCACCGCCGAAGTCCGGCCGCGAGTCCGGTCATAGCATCCGGTCGACGCTCTCGGCAAAATTCAGGCTGCAGAGCTCTCTGCCGGGCCGGACGCACCGACCGGAGCCTCCGGCCGGTGCGTCCCGGTCGCGCCATCGTGCGTCCGGCCGGACCACTACCGGTAAAAACGGCGATATCTCATTCATCCGAACTCCATTTTCGATGATCTTGGACTCTATGGAAAGCTTACTCAGAGGGCTACACAACCCACATGGTTACTTGATCCAACTCACAATGGATCAAAGCAATATTCCACTCTAAGAGCAGTCCAAGTGTCCGAGAAACACCAAAACAACTTCTCCTTTGCAAATGTGCCAACACCACCAAGTGTACATCACCATGTGCATGTGTGTTAGCATTTTCACAATCATTTTCAAAGGATTTTTCTCTTGCTCTTACCACGCCACTCGATCCTAACACATTGCAAAGTTAGATCGCTCAAGTGGCACTAGATGACCGATATGCAAACAAGTTTGCCCCTCTTGATATAGTACGGCCATCTATCCTAAATCCGGTCATAAACTTCTCTAAGCACCAATGACCGGCGAAATGAAATGCCCTATAGGTTATACCTTTGCCTTGCGCATTTCCATTCCGCTCCATCTCCAAGTGCCGATGCAATACATGCACCAACACGATCACCAAATGATATGATCCACTTCATATCATCACATGACCTTCTTGGTCCATCGATCTTGACCTCACTTGCTCTTCACCGCTAGCGTCGGTCCGTCGGGCGCCAGTGTCTTGCCCAAGCATCACCGCCGCGGTCCATCGCTTTCACCGCCTCGACTTGCCCTTCACACTTGCAACCGGTCCATCAAGCCAAGCCTTGTCTTGATCTTCACCACCTTGGTCACATGACTCCATGTCATGTTTCATATGCAATAAAGCTCCTTCATTGCGTCACCACACGTGAACTAATCTCCGTGTATTATCTCAATCACACATATTAGTTCACCTAATGTTGACACTCAATTACCAAAAACCACAAGGGACCTTTCAATCTCCCCTTTTTGGTAATTGATGGCAACACTACAAAGATATGGAATTGAAGATTAAATTCTAAGCTAGCACTTCATACAAGTATCAATTGCTAACTTGGTTTGGATTTTATGTCACTTATCCAACATTTAAGCTCAAAGTCAAGATTTGGATAAGCACCATAAAACCCGACTTGGTAGTGGTAACTCCCCTATATGTGTGCCCAATTGATTTGAATTCAAGGTTTGCACACATACATAAATATGGAAATTTTGGGAGGGTTAACACTACAAAGTGATGCTAAGGTATGTAGGATAAACCTTTGAAGCGTGATACCAATCGGAGTTGCACATTTGAAGTTCATCCTTAGCATCATCCATGTAACTAGACATACATCAAAACTCAAGATACCATGTAAGATCAACATTATATGAAATGGCTCTTGATCCACGTGAAACATGTATATGTCTAGCTACAACCTATGCATGCTAGTTACCATATCATCAAGCAAGTTCTATAACTAGCATACGCCACACAAGCATTGCATATAAAATTTAAAAACTTATGCAAATGCAAGCAAGTACATGAATATGCACATATCAAATGCAATCAAACAAGTTCATGAGCTTGCTCCCCCAACTTGTGTGCTTCTCATATGTCCAAGAATTTTGATCCTTCTCAATTCTTCAATGTTGCTCCCTCTCGGTCCATGTCCTCAATCCATATTTCAATCTCTCCCTATATTCATATCTTTGTTCCAATCTCTCCCCCTTTGTCATCAATTTCCATAAAGGGTATGCCTCTTTTGATACAAAGGGTGTGACTAGGGATAGATGATCGAGTCTTGAATCATCATTTTTTTATGGACACACCATATGATGGAATGACACCACTTGTAACTCTCACATGTGGAAGCATGAAAGCCACCTAGAAATGCCACATGTAGGTCACTCGTAGGATCCTTGACCTTGATCTTGAGGTGGGGCACCTCCCCCTATGTCAAAGCATATGTCAATCCACTTGAGTTCTTGAGGGTAGCTTCCTTGAGTTGAATTGATCACTTAAAGTTGAGGATCACTTGTGGAACCACCATTGATACGCTAAGTACCACTTGTGTGTGAGCAAGAATACCACATGAATGAAAAAATACCACTTGTAGGGATATGATATATCTTGCAATGTGGTAACCACTTCTTGAACTAGATTGTTTCCATGAGCCTCTTCTTGTTGACTTGAACTAAAATGATTTGCCATAGCTTTCAAGTCCGGTTTGATCCAATGACAAGCTTCTTCACACCTCATAAAGTATAAGGGTTATCTTGCCAATGTTGTACTTGTCACTTGTGAGCAATCCAAAATAGATCAAGTACTTGGGATCACTAGCTCATGAACAAATTCATATACAAACCACTAGATCATATAATCATTCAAGCAATAGTGGTATCAATGAATTAAAACTTTCATTTGTTATGCATGACCCTATTAAGCATGTACTATATGCACTAACCGCATACTAGTAAGGGATGAAATGATCATGCACATTACAATGATACCTTTGCTATCTTGGAGTAGAGGATAGTCAATATGATTCCAATTTCTCTCCACAATAGCAATGCGAAGTCCAATTGAATAGCTTGGTGAAGTCAATATATACCAATTTGAATTCTATGCTTCACCCATATGAAATGAGAACCACCAAAGATCAAGTGCACTATCTTCATATTGTGGTTGACTTGCTTTCTTTTGATCCTCTTTGCTTGCATGAGAGAATACTACTTGAATCTTGCATAAATTATCTCTATTTGGGTGTTGCTTGCTTCTTCTTGATCAACCCTTTTGATTTCTTCAACTAAGCATCTTGAATACCCCTAGATCATCACTTCCATGTTGGCCCCTCCAAGCATCCCAACTTGTCAATCCCACTCATGGGCGGCACGCCCCTCTCTAGGGAGAAGTGATCTCACCAAGAACTATCCTTGACACTCACTTGAATTGAATTTGATTGATTGATCCAAGTGTTGAACTTGATATGATGAGTAATCTTGAGATTTTCTTTAAGTCCTTTTCTTTCTTCTTGAAGAGATATGATGATCATTTGAACTCAAACTTGTCTCTCCATTTTGAGTTTGGTCTTGATCTTCAACTTGAGTACTAGATGTGTGCAAAGTGCACTCCCCAAATCAATGGCCTTTGTACTCATTGTTTGTCATGCCTCTAACTCAATCTAAAACCAAACTTAGGTGCCTCAACCACTTATAAATATGAATACAACTTGAGGACCTTTCAATTAAAGTGACTCTTGATCAATCCAATAATTGTCACTTTTCTGGCGGATTTTGTACATCTCAAAGAATAAACCATATCTCACAATGTACATGTTGAAATGCCACGAAATTTGGTGGAGATGTTCAACACTAAGTCATCTAGCAGCCATAAAAATTTGAGCTCCAAAGTCCTTATGGATTGCTACCAGATTTCACACCTTTCCACACTACTACATGCTGAAAACTGCTGCAACATAGCTGACAAGTTCTACTCCAAAACCGAAGTATCCCTTGTTCAATCATCATGAAATTTTTACAGCATCTTGTACCATAAGTATAGAGCATGCATATCAAATTTCAAGCCATTCCAATAATATTTGATCATCCAAACATGACTAAGATCACAGCTCACTCAGATTTTATAATAGTGGACAGATTTGAGCAATTGAGCTATGCTTCACCAATTTGAATCAAAATTGATGCTAACTTGTTTGAATACTCTCACAAGACATATATCCATTCAAATCACTTACTTAATGTCATCTCATGATCATATCCATTCAAACCAACTCAAATTTGACTACTAAGCATTTAATCCATTCAAACATCTCATATCAAGCAACATATGCATATATATCCAATTCAATCAACTCATATGAACCCAAATATATGTGATCAACAAGGAGTATACCTTTATAGCCTATTATCATCATGCTAGCAAGCTTCATCTTAAATATTTTGCAAGCCTTCGAATATTCCAATAAATCACCACATCTAGGATTATTGCACTTGTATGTTGTAACTCATTTGGACTTCACTTTTCTTGACTTGGCATTGGGATATAATTGCACTAGGCTTCATTTCTTGACTCAATCAAATGATGTACAATGTGAACTCAAATGAATCAAGCCTCCAATGCCATGGTACCTACAAACAATCATCCACTTTTTTGATGGTACCCAAACTTGTTTGGGTCCTCTCAAGTTAGGTGCAACATACTTAGGCAAAGCCTTAGTATGAGTAGCGGGATATTTTACAATAGTAACCAAAGAGGTACCATTGTCATCCTTTCTAAGCTCATTATCATCATCAATTGAAATAGGCTTAGAATCATTACCTAGGGACATGAATGAGCCATGTGTCCCCTTTCCCGGCATAAGTAGCATCTTCTCTTTTGTTGAGCTCATTCTTTCTTGCTCATTCGATGCTTCTTCTTGCCTTGCCTCTCATGAGTTGCTTGAGCCTTCTTCTCAAGCTTGCTAGGACACTCCGAGGCAAAGTGTCCCATGTCTCCACATTCACGGCACTTGATGTGAGCAAACTTTATTTCCTTAGCTTGAATCTTGCTCATCATCTTGGCATCTTGGATATGAGTTGGATGCCTTGCATAAGCTCTTCCACCCCTTCTTGTTTTCTTCGTCATCTTCAAGTCATCAACTTTATCTTCAACATTGATCTTGACTTGATCTTGGGGCTTGTTTTCTTGCTCAACTTGTGGCTTTGGTTGAGGCTCTTCTAGTTGCTTCACCAAATGCTTGGTTGGGCACTTTGAGGTGAGATGACCCCATGTGCGGCACTTGAAGCACTTGGCATGCTTGAGCCTCTCTTCTTCCTTCTTCAACTTGAGCTTTTCTTCATTTGGGCAAGCCTTAGCAAGATGACCCGCTTCATGGCACCGATAGCACATGAAATGAGATACCTTCTCTTGTTCTTGCTTCTTCAATTCTCTTTCATATCTTCTCTTGCCCCATCTTTTACCTTTTATCTTGCTCTTGTTGAAGCCAATGCCACTCTTGTCACCGAAGCTTCTTTTGTTCTTCAACATATGCTCAAAGGTGACTTGAGAGTTGTAGCACCTCTCTAACTTATTGCTCAAATTCTTCACTTCATTTTTGAGCTCATTGTTCTCCTTCAAAATGTTAGTCTCACAAGACATAGAAGAAGAGCAAGCATCTAAATATGAAGAACATGGCATAGCAAGTAAATCATCACAAGAGGTGGATACATTCTTCTTGCCTACATCACAAGGGTTAGCACAAATATTTGATTGATCATTTGACCCAAATGATGAGCTCTCACTAGTTTTAGATTTTTCATTTGAAAACATCTTAGTGAGAAAAACATGGTCTTGTACCAAGTTATCATGAGTGACACTTAGTTCCTCATGAGCCAATTTTAGCACATCATGTGAACAAGTAGTAACATAAATTAGATGCTCTTGTTGTTCACATGTTGACTTTAGAAATGAGATTTCTTTTTCCAAGTTCAATGTTTTAGCTTTCTCATTTTCTAAAGACATGGTCATGCTATCAAGTCTACTAACAAGCACATCATAAGAATCAACATGATCAACCATATTGTCATTAGATACCTTAGTGTCACCTTGTGACATGAGACAATATGTTGATGTAGTGGATGGACTTGTAGTAGCATCATCAACCGAGCATGAACCATCATCATTGCTATCAAGTGTGCTTGAGGTACAATCATCACTTGCAACACTTGAAGCATCAACATCATCTTTGTCAAGTGAACTTGGTGTAGAATGATCATCATCATCATCACTTGACCATGAGGTGGAGCCATCTTGCTCAACATCCTCATGCATCACCTTCTTTGGTGCCTTGACCTCAAATTCACCATCATCCCATGTGGAGGCATCACCGAAGGTGCTCTTGATGGATTCCCACAACTTATGTGCGGATCCTTTGAGGTTCACCTTGCTAAGCATATCACAACTCAAAGCATTGGTTAGATAACAGAATGCATCACAATCAAGGTCTATCATTTCCCTTTCAAACTTAGCAAGATTTTTGGGATCAATGACAAGTTCAAGACGCTTTGTGACAACCCACCAAAACATAGGTCCCATGGCACGCAAGTCATCAAGAATATGGTGTTTCCACCGTGCAAAGTGTGTGCCATCAAAAATATGTGTGTCACTCAAACAAGCATCATCAAACCCTCTAGTTTCCATCCTCTCGGGTCGGTTAAGACCACTAAAAGAGAGACCACGGCTCCGATACCACTTGTAGGGTCGAGATGGGGACTAGAGAGGGGGTGAATAGTCTTTTCTAAAACTAAATGCGCCGGCTAAACAAATATGATGCGGAATTGAAACTATTCGTTTAGCCAAGACTTCACCCCTCTAGCTATGACTCTAAATCACCTCACAAAAGATCCTACACAAAGCAAATAAGGTGATAAGCCTAGCTTGAGCTCCTAACTGTTTCTATTGCAAGGTCACACAAACCTATACACTAGTACTTCAAACAATGGTGAGCTCCTACACAATTCTAATGAGCAAAAGCACAAAGCCAATCCTAAGCTCACTAGATGCACTCAGGACAAGGCGACACACGCCTAACCCAAAGGCTCAAATTACTTAGCTACACAAACTAAGCAAAGCAACTAACAAGCTACACAAGCTAGTAATTGCAAGAGCTACTCCACAAGCACAAGCACAAGGTATATATGAATGTAAATACAAAGCTTGTGATTTGGAGAATACAAACCACCGCGAAGAGTAGACAAGTTGACACCGGTGATTTTTTACCGAGGTATCGGGAAGCTTGCCAACTTTCCCCTACTCCTCGTTGTGTCGACCAACACCTTGGGTGGTTCCTTTGGTGTTTCACCTAGATGGTTCTTCGGTGTGATTCTCCGATCACTTGCCCCTCAAGACACGCCCCACAAGGCACCGCAAGACACCACTCTCAAGTGAGCCTCTCAAGGCACCGCAAGACACCACACGCACAAGGGAGGTACTCACCGACACGCTCTAGTAGTGACGCTCTTCGCGATCCTCGCGAGGTGAGCTCGAACCTCTCACAAATCCTCCTTCGGAGCACCGCACAATCTTCAATGCGTGCTTCACGAAGTCTCTTGCCACCAAGCCGTCTAGGAGGTGGCAACCTCCAAGAGAAACAAGCACACCGGCTTGCAACACGATCACCTAGTGCCACGAATGCGATCTCTCAACGCGAATGCACTAGAATCACTCCTCACTTTGATTTGGATGAACACTATCAATCACAAGTGAGTGGGAGGGCTCTCAAGCACTCTCAAGCATGGACATAAAGTCCCCAAGGTGCTAAGCACCTGCCATGGCCGACCACATCCTCTATTATAGCCCCCAAGCCAAATAGAGCCGTTGGGGTCCAAACCCATTTTTTGGCAGGGGCCCGGCGGCCGCCACCGGGACTCCCGACCGGAGTCACCAGCGAAGTCGGTCATAGCGGCCCGGTCGACGCGTCCGGCAAAATTCAGGCTGCAGAGCTCTCTGCCGGACGCACTGACCGGAGCCTCCGGTCGGTGCGTCCGGTCGCGCCATCGTGCGTCCGGTCAGACCACTACTCGGTAAAACGGCGATATCTCCTTCATCCGAACTCCGTTTTCGATGATCTTGGACTCTATGGAAAGCTTACTCAGAGGGCTACACAACCCACATGGTTACTTGATCCAACTCACAATGGATCAAAGCAGTATTCCACTCTAAGAGCAGTCCAAGTGTCCGAGAAACACCGAAACAACTTCTCCTTTGCAAATGTGCCAACACAACCAAGTGTACATCACCATGTGCATGTGTGTTGGCATTTTCACAATCATTTTCAAAGGATTTTCTTTTGCTCTTACCACGCCACTCGATCCTAACACATTGCAAAGTTAGATCGCTCAAGTGGCACTAGATGACCGATATGCAAACAAGTTTGCCCTCTTGATAGTACGGCCATCTATCCTAAATCCGGTCATAAACTTTCTAAGCACCAATGACCGTGAAAATGAAATGCCCTATAGGTTATACCTTTGCCTTGCGCATTTCCATTCCGCTCCATCTCCAAGTGCCGATGCAATACATGCACCAACACGATCACCAAATGATATGATCCACTTCATATCATCACATGACCTTCTTGGTCCATCGATCTTGACCTCACTTGCTCTTCACCGTTGCGTCGGTCCGTCGGCGCCAAGTCTTGCCCAAGCTTCACCGCCTCGCGGTCCATCGCTTCACTGCCTCGACTTGCCCTTCACACTTGCAATCGGTCCATCAAGCCAAGCCTTGTCTTGATCTTCACCACCTTGGTCACATGACTCCATGTCATGTTTCATATGCAATAAAGCTCCTTCATTGCGTCACCACACGTGAACTAATCTCCTGTGTATTATCTCAATCACACATATTAGTTCACCTAATGTTGACACTCAATTACCAAAAACCACAAGGGACCTTTCAGAACCCAGACTTGGTCTGGTGGCCAATTAAATGTAGGTGGGGGAGCACACTGTAGCAAGCAGAGGAATCCAAGACTACTCGCTCTATATATATGAGGCCCCTTTCAGTTGTAACAATCAATCTGTGAATGAAATATACAGAGCTCCCTCTTCCTCTCCAATACTATGTGTCTCTATGTCTCCATGAGTGCTTGTGTTCTATATTTTAGTGTGCAAAGAACTTCCATTTCTAACAGGTTCTATATATTAGGCACCGTACCTCGATCTACCGAAATACCAAACTAGATTAGAATGAAAATTTATTTTGCAGGAAAATTATTCGGTGGCACCTGTGGCTAGAAACGAAATGTGTCCTGTTGACAATAGCACCACTAATATAATTTTAGGGAGACTAGATATTTCCATGAAAATTGGGAACAATATGGTTATTGCAAGAAGCAATATTCTAGTGGGCACCAGAAGTGTCACCCTAGTTCTCCCTATGGGTACTCAAATTTTTGCATCCATAATGCAAGTGTACCCTGTGCGCTATAAAGATATCCATGTGGATGGTTTCCACATAAAGACCAAGTTTGAGCAAGATACGGAATATCTGCTCATGGATGTCAAAATCAAGTGGTGGAAAAAACTCCTTTCGTTGCCCCTAGGTTTGCACTACATGTGCATAAAGCCCACCAAATAATATGTTGTGATAAAATCCATCATTAAGATCCGAGAGTCATTGGTATAACTGACAGGATCTCCTTGAGTTGGGAATGTTGATAATGTAATCGACAATTCTGCTAACCCATAATATTGGAGAGCTTTCCTAAAATCCTGAAGATTTAAAATACACTACATATGCAAAAGTAGACCATCCCTCCCGAAGCTTAGGGATAAGTCACTTGTGTTCCTACCAAGAATACAAGGCGACATTTGTGTGCATGTTTAGCCCCCGTTGGGCTGGTTAGATCTTGATGGTGCTTGGTGATGCCTATACCTAATGGAGCTAGGTGGACAAGTTGTCCACTGGAAACAGTGTTTCCTCCAAGCTTCATTTCCCTGATAATCGCATATTGTTGGTGAAGTCAGGTTGAAAGCTAATTATTGGCATCAAGGTAGAGCATTTAGTACCACATGTCCGCATACAAAATGGTCTAGCTAAATCTTTGATCAACAATATCAAGTAGATTACATGGTTGTTGCAGAAATATGGCCTACCAACCAGAAGTTGGGGCTACATAGTTTTGCAAGGTGCAATACTAACCAAGTTAAGACAATTGCATAAGAAAACAATACCCCCTTACACCTAGTGCGTGGGAAAAGGACTAAGTATTTCCCATCTGCGTATATTAATTTATGTGTACATGTGCCAGTACTGCCACCTCAGCGTATATCAGAGAAACCCACCAGAAGTGGGAGGATGTCCATAGTTAAATATTGAGAGCCTATGATTGGGATCTTCATAAGGCTCAATACGCTGAATGCATTTTCCCAGCATTAGGGGAGATAGGCATCCAGAGGAATACCGGGAAATTGCATGGAGTGCAAGTTGCATTCCCCAAACTCATGCACTAGTAAATCTGAACCAGAAGTTCAAAGGACTAAGCATTTGCAAAGTCTTGCAAATGAGCTGCCAATTGCCTTCATTGATCATAAAAGTGACAACGTCGCGTTTACTTCAAGTAAACGCGCCGGAGAGAGCATAGGTACCCCAGATGGTTACCGGCTCTATTGTTTCCTCCGATCCTAGGTTGAGGGGGAGACCTCCGGGTGCTCGGGACAAGGTTCCGCGGAGACGTCCGCATAGACAAGTCCCCGTGCCACTTGCATCACTTAAGGATTCAGTTGAAGAAGCTTAACCCGAAGTTAAGAATGCCCTCGAAGCGGCAACTCAACCTGAAGTTGAGGTCCCTGAAGGACGCCATCCTGGAGATAGAAATCCCAATGCATCACGCGCGCATATTATCGCATTAGACGATTGGAACGCCCTCGCTCAATCATTATGGGAAATCATGATGAGCTAGAGGATGATCACGGGGTGATCGCCACTAAAATGTGGAATCGGGAGATTTGCATGATTGAAAGACCACCATTGTCGACACACATTCTGCCATAAGAATTGCTAGCTCGATTGATTTGGATCCATAATAAAAGTCCTTGGCAAAGTGCCAGAAGCACTCAGATTGGGACAAAAGAGTAGCAGTAATCAAGGCAGAGCAGTGCTCGCTTTATGAAAGAGAGGTTATTGGGTTTGGAGACCCAACCTCCAAAGGTCATCCCTGAAGGATGTAAATTGGTCTCCTCCAGAAGAGGAATAAATTTGGCACAAAGCGAGGCTAGTGGCATATGGGTTCTCGCAGAGACCCATCATCAATTAAGATGAAATATACTCCTGTTATGAGTGGCAAAGACGTTCTAATACTTATATTTGTGGCAGCTAATAACTTGAATCTAAAATGCAGTTGATGGATATTATGACCGCATAATTGTATGGGTCACTGATTCGGAAATCTATACGAGAGACCTTGAAGGACTCAAGATCCCTAGACCCTGTAGTGGTCGTTGAATGGGTTGAAGCAATCCGACGGGATGTAGCTCCACCATTTAAAATAACTTCCTCTTGAAGAGGGTTACACGAGCAATGTTGATTGTTCCTATACGAAATACTCGAAGGATTTTCGCATCATCTTGAATTATGTCATTGCCACCTCAAAGGACATCGAGGAAGCAATGACTTGGCTAAGAATGATTTTGAGATAGAGGACTTCGTTGAGACCATGTCCCACTTGAGCCAGCAGCTTGAGCACCTCCCTGAAGGAGGGATTATGCACCAGTCTTTGGAATTTCCCATGTTTGGGTTGATCCCCTAAAATGGAGAAAGTCCCATTTGGACCCAAGGATAATGAGGGAGTGTTGGAACTTAAAGTTTCCTAAATGAGCATTATTGTACCTAGCAGACAGCACAAGTCCTGTTATTGCAGGTGATAAAGTACAATGCTACCCAACCAGAAGATTTTGGGTTAGCGCTCAAACTATCCTCACGTATCTACAAGATACCCAAAACCTTGGTCTATGGTTCTCAAAGAACCAAATTCCAATCATGGAGGGAAATAGTTGCATGTTTGACCTGCACGATGCTAGTTTCTGAATGGGTGCTTATGCTTATCTATGGTGGTTGAGCCATTTCTTAGCGGTCTATGAGACAGACCATGGTTGGATTAATCAACCAACTACCCAAAGAGAATAGTCACATGAGAATGTGCTTAGTTGTGACAAATGATTTACCACATCCGGAAGTCATGTGATACACTATCAATTCCCCTATCGTTATCTTCTAAGATAATGTTGCTTGTGTTGCACAAATGCATAAGGGCTATGAGATAAGTAATCTCACAAAGAAGGTTGCAAGGTTCAGGGGGAGACGACCCCTGACGCGATAGTCCATAATCATGGTCCTGAAGATCACAAGTCAATCGTAAAGACTAAAAGGTCCTGAAGACCTAATATGCATGAACTGATACAAATCGGTTGGTCCTGAAGACCTAATCCTAAAGATTAAATTGTTGTACTCTTTTTCCCTTGATGAGTTTTTCCCACCGGGTTTTCTCATGCAAGGTTTTTAATGAGGCAACAAGTGCAACTTAAGAGAGATGCATGTTATGTACTCTTTTCTCCTACCCTTTTTTTCCCACTGGGTTTTTGGGTGGAGTTTTTAACAAGGCATACACATCGCATATAATTAGCCAAGGGGGAGTGTTGTAAAACCAAGTCAGTCAATAAAGGACATGTGAACCCTGACTTGGTCTGGTGGCTAATTAAATATAGGTGGGGAGCACATCAGAAAGCAAGCGAGGAAATCAAGACTACTCGCTCTATATATATGAGGCCCCTTTCAGTTGTAACAATCAATCTGTGAATGAAATATACAGAGCTCCCTCTTCCTCTCCAATACTATGTGTCTCTATGTCTCCATGAGTGCTTGTGTTCTATATTTTAGTGTGCAAAGAACTTCCATTTCTAACAGGTTCTATATATTAGGCACCGTACCTCGATCTACCGAAATACCAAACTAGATTAGATTTTTTTTTCTGAGGGAGACCAAACTAGATTAGATACCAAAATACAAGCAGCAGGCCACCAGCCCAGCTAACTGACTGACTAATAAGTTGTACAGCCCAGGCTCAACAGCAGCCCACCAAACCACCCGCTCACTCCTCAGTCGTCCTCACCCCGTCATCCTCAGTCGAGCAGGCAGCGCGCAGCCGCCCGGCGCCCCGCCCTCGCGGCGCACCTTCGCCGCCGTGCGGCCGCGGCCGCCGCCCGGACGCCCGGTTGCCCCGCGCCCCCGCCCTTAGCCAACCGCCGTTTGAGCGCGGAACCTGCTGCGCCAGTGGAGACTCAGAAACGCGGTCCCAAGCAGCAGCCATGGCGGCGCTCCCGGCGCTGTCGGCACCTCCCTGCACTTCCTTCTCTCCTTCGTCCGTATTCCTAACCCCTGGTTCCTCCTATGGCCGGAGCACAACGCGAAGGGCCGCGGCGGTTCGCGGATCGGTGGCGACGTGGGCCCAGCGGACACTCTCCGATAGGTGGGTCCCATCCGGTCTGGCCGTGGCGAGGCCGGCTGCCAGGAAGGTCCGCCTAGAGGAGCTTGATACAACCAACATGCTCCTTCGCCAGCGCATCGTCTTTCTCGGTTCTCCGGTTAGTTCTTTGATATTTTCTTCGGCAAATTCCAAAGGTTTCTGTATTCTTGTTCTTGTTCTTGTTTTTTTTTTTTTTTTTTGTTTATATGGTATTTAAACAATATCTAAATGGTTTTGCATAGTAATAACACTAAAATATACATATTTATTTATGTAAAAGTATATCCATGTCCTAGAAAGTATACATATTTGCGTTTGTAAAAATGAGTATTCTACCAAACAAATTACTTGGAAAAAAACTAAATCCTGCTCCACCTCATATACTTGTGATTATAATTAGTTGGGTGACAGATGTGGTAGTTCTAATCCTCCTCTTGACAAAATGGTGAATTAAATGACCGTCTACATCATTTAGTCACATTTAACTCATTTCTGTTTAGACCATTTGGACGTTTTCTAAGGGTTGTTTAGGGCCTAAACAACATAGGTGGTCTTCATTAATGTTGTTTAAACGGACTAAACAGTCATTTAGGTGAACATTGCCTTTTAATATTTGGCATATAGATATTAGCATGAGACATAGTTTCACAACTTTAACACAAACCATAAATATAAATCTAGAACTGAGAAATACAACATGCTTAGGATCAAAACTCTAACAACGGGCATACATTTGATGTATGCGGTAGGTTGTGTGGGACAGATGGAAGTGGTCTTTGTATATTTCTTGCCTTTGTCAGTGGTATTTCTGTATATTTTTATCATTAGCAGTTATGCCACCATATATTTAAGCCAAAATAATTTTCTAATGTGTCATTCCATGGGTAGATCTCCCCAACAAAAAAAAAGCAGGAAAGAGTTTGTTATTATCTGTCTGCTGATAGTGTTCTTTATGTGCCAGGTTTGCATTGGTAGGAACTGACCTTTTTATCAACTGTGTTACCACAATAAAATTGCACCTTGTAAAACAAATTAAATGTTGAATCTTGAAATTTCGCCCTTAGCCTTCTTTGACTGTCTCACTGTCATGTATCTTTTTGAGTCATGATTACTGTAGAAACCTTGGAATCAAATAGTCTGAACTACTTCCTCAGATGCATTACTACACTTCTTTATGAACATTGGTCTTTTCACATATATATTTGTAGAAATGCTATTTGTTTGAGTTTTCTGTCTGTATGAATTGTGTTTTTATTGATTGGGATAGTTAGTATGAATAACTTTCATTATTTTTTTTCCTGGAATTGACTCATTTGTTATTAGAAAAATGCTTTATTGGTGTTTGAAGAACCGGATGCTATTATTTACTTTGGAGTAAAGTGCATCAGCTGTTTACCTTTTTTTGTGTGGTGGGGGAGGGGGTCCAGGTCCTTTGAACTATAAGTGGCCCTAGATCAGTATCCCTAGATCTATTAAGTGGCCCAGTCATGGTCCAAGCCTCAAATTAGTGTTAATCAACCTACTTGTCATCAGTGTAGCATCCATTTGATCCAAATTTTTCCTATTCGTCACTCATAACACGCTCTCACAGATGGCCATTCTAGCATGCCACATGGGCAATCAATTGCTGAATAATGATATTTTAACCTCTAGTGGCACAATTAATAATTTTAGGGACAAATGTCTAATTAGTGTTAATCAATCTACTTGTCTCCAAATTTTTTCTATTCGTCACTCATAACACGCTCTGTTTCTAGCATGGCACATGGACAATTAGTTGTTGATTAATGATATTTGAACCTGACACATTTAATAATTTTAGGGATAGATTATCTGTAACACCCCGCGTCCAAACCTGCACCCCTCTTACATTTTCGCCCTCTCTTCGTGTAAAAGGGTTAGCCTAGAGGTGCTATGATTGGAACCACTAGGCTTATAAGCTAGCCCTCGCCCTCCTAAACTTCCAGGGTGGTACTAAACCCACCAATAACAATCACACATGTGCCACTTCGGCCACATGGGCCAACTTCACAACTGCACAACCACAACCACACAGGTGCCACTTGGGCCAACTTCACAGCTACTACAGGCTACTAATGGCTCGGGTGTTATAGTCACCACTTAGCTCACCACGTATATGTGAGAGATGTCCAGGACCACCCCTTAGTACACCCCTTCATGGGCACATACAGCAAGCCCAGCTGCGTACGTGGAACAGGCTTGCATACATATATCACCCCTCTTACACTTACGCCCTCGCTTCATGTAAAAGGGTTAATTTGGAGGTGCTATGATTGGAACGACAAGTCTTATAAACTAGCCCTCACACTCCTAAACTTCCATGGTGGTACTAAACCCACTAACATAACCACACATGTGCCACTTGAGCCACATGAGCCAACTTCACAACTACTGTTACATTATTTGCAGATCTGTAGGGAACTATGTGATACCCCTGAGCGAGTATGAGGGCATCTGGTACACTATGGCCTTTACTTTTTGCATCCTGAAAATTCATTTTTGTACTTTCTGTGCTTTCATTTACTAGCAAATTTTATTCCAGGGGCTTTTGTTTGTATCATCAGTATTATCTATATAGACTTCAAGCTTTTTTTATGGATCTGTTGGGATGACTTATGCTATGTAGGTGGATGATACAAGTGCTGATCTCATTATCAGCCAACTCCTACTATTGGATGCAGAGGACCAGACTAAGGATATTAAATTGTTTATCAACTCACCTGGAGGTTCTATAACAGCAGGTGTGTGTTTTCTCATTGTGTCTTTGCAGGAGCTTATTCTAGAGATCTCTGTTTGGACAGTCGAACTTCTCAGATTGTGTTTGGAAAAAGTCTAAATGACCCCTTGACGTATCTCCCAACCTATAAAACCATGTATTCAACACATTAAACTTTGCCATATCGGTTACTTTACCCCTGGGCTGGTTTGGGCACCTGGTTTTGGGTTTTGCCTACGTGGCGCTCCAACATGGCGCCAAAGACGCCGCTGTCAGGCGGCGCATGGGTCAGAAATACTCCTCGGCGACGGATCCGCAGCTCGGTGGCGTTTGGCGGGTCCAGGGACACGGGGCAAGGTTGGGGGCTCCAAGGCAGCGACGCGGTGTAGTCAGGAGTCGGTGCTGCGGAAGCTCGGCATGACACATGATGGAGTGACCAGTTCGTGGTTGCGGGTACATTGGCGAGGATTTGTATAATAAATAAGAAAAAGCACCAAAATTCAAGTTGAAGAGGACTAGAACTTGTGCTGTGGGGTGCCCACAACCGACCATCCCTGTTTTCAGGACGGCTGGTCGAGTCTGGACGCCAGGGGACCGTCCAGGACGATTAGTCGTCGTCCAGGGCGATTAATCGACCCTGGACGAGTCCCCTGGTCTTCCCGGTCGTCCCCTATATGGGGGACTAATATATACCAGTATATATTATATACTTATATAGTTATACACAATATACATTATAGCATATATATGTTATATACTTATATAGTTATACACTAATATACTACATGGTCTAGGCTCTAGATAGGTCAGTTGGCTCTGCAGGCCTACATGCCTGCAGCACTGCAGCAGGACCAGAAGGGAGAAGAGAGGGAGGGAAGCTTGCGTGCCTGCAGCACTGCAGCAGCAGCAGCAGCAGCAGCAGCTAGGAAGAGAGGGAGGGAAGCTTGAAGGGAGGGAGGAGCAGCAGGGAACCAGAAGGGAGAAGAGGAGAGGTTGGAGGCGGCTGCTGCAGCTAGATGGGAGAGCCTGAGAGGTAAGCGTGAGTTGTGTCTGAGTGAGAGGGTGAGGGAGTGGGGGTAGGAAAGAAGAGAAACCCTAATGGGCTTGGGCCAAAACATAAGAGTACAGATTCAGCATAAGACAACTACATAGGCCCAATCTCTGGCTGGATGCCCAACATAGCCTGGACGGACGATTAATCACGTCTAGACGACGATTAATCGGACGTCCAGATTCCTTGACGGTCTGGCCTGGTCGGAAGCCCTGGTCGAGTTGGTAAAACCGTCCAGGACGATTAATCGCGATTAATCGGACGTCTTGAAAACAGGGCCGACCATTAACTGAGCCTTGCTCAATTCCTGTACTGGTATTTGCTGTGTTATGACATCTGAGATCTGACACATCAATTTGCAGGAATGGGAGTATATGATGCTATGAAATTTTGCAAAGCTGATGTCTCAACTGTTTGCTTTGGATTGGCGGCTTCAATGGGTGCATTTTTACTTGCTGCTGGGACAAAGGGTAAGAGGTACTGCATGCCAAATGCAAGGATTATGATCCATCAGCCATCAGGTGGTGCTGGCGGGAAAGTAAGTAACAATTTTTTGCTGTTGTTTTGCTTTGTGCTATTTGTTTCTCTGTCTTTCCTGTTTTTATTTAATTGAGTTCGGATATAACATTGAGGTCATACTCATACATGTGAACATACTTTGCTCTATGATCTTTTAATATCACCTCTTTCTTGTGTACTTTGTGGCTCTTGCTTGGTAAGGCTTGTTCATCTTATTGAGATTTGCATTGGTAACAAAATGGGGCTTTGGTTTTTAACCAAATATCACAGTTACCCAACTATTGGCACGAGTAGCAATATCATGATACGTATTCCATTATTGATAGATTTGTGAGTGCTGTAGTGATAATCAACACCTTATTAGCGTATGTAGGGGTCGTTTGGTAGAGCTCTAGCTTTAGCTAAAACAGCTTCAGTTATGGATTCTCTGATAAAACAGCTTTTTGTGGCTCCAACTTCACTGGTTAGAAAAATGTTTGGTAAACAAGCTTCTCCTAGTGGGTAAAATGAATAAATGTCCATAATGCCCTTCTATTTTTTTTTTTTTTTTTTCTCTTTATTTATCCTTTAACATAAATCATTTTTTCTTCTATCGTTTATCGCTTCCTCTCGTTCTTTTTCTCTTCGTTTTCTTATCCTCTTCCTCGAACCATCGGACGTTTTGACTTTTGAGTGCTCGCACAGCAATAGGACGCCCTCTGCTGCTTATGCCCCGCTCGTCTGGTGGCCTTCTTCCTCAGCCCCAAATGTGGCGCCCTCTTCCTGCACTGTGGGTGCGATGGCCCTGGCTTTCTTGGCCCTCCACTTCTTCCTCCCGTTTGCCCGCTTGCTCTGTGCCCGTCTTTTCTCCCTCCACTCTGGCCGGTCAGTTGGCCCACGCTGGCTCTGTGCCCCGCACCCCATGCACGACCTCTTCCTTTGCCCAGGGTGAGGGCAATTTGGCCATGGGCCCGCGGATGTGAAGACAGAGCTGGAGGGAGTCTTTTCAACTCTGTCTTGCGTCCTTGGCTCGTCTCAGCGTGATTTGCCTGTGAAGTTGGGCATGGAGCAGCTCACCTGCTCACGGAGTGCCTACCAAAACACCCATAGTCTACTTTTATTGCATTTTTTCTTGGTAAGTTGTGAAATCAGAATCGTACACTGAAATAAAAGGATGTCCAAATTGAAGTCCTGCAACTAGGATCTTCCATTAAATTTTCTTAAATGTAGGGATAAAGGCAGATCGGATATGACGGATATTGCAATATGAACTAGGGTAGTTGTCTTTTTTGGGATTTGGAGTTGGATGTGGATAGTGTCGGATGTGTTGGATATTGATAGAGTGCAAATATGTGTGTACGTATCACATATTCGACTTTGATTATTTGGATTCTGATATGGTACAAATATTAATTGTTGGGATTCATACACGTACTATGCATCTAGTATATGACCCTTTTGGGCGGACAGATATCTGGAAATGTCTCAGTTCACGCATACTTGGATGCGAAGTAGGCTTCGTGATGTTTTAGGCCTATATGGTGTTATACAAATACTGCTAACTTGACATTTTAAATGGATCCCTATGGAATATATATGTTTTTAATTAATGCATATGTCGCTGTTTTGCCAACAGTATTTAATAATAGTGACACCGATTTATGGATTTGCTTGCCCATTCTGGTAGGTCACGGAGATGGGACTACAGATAAGAGAGATGATGTACGAGAAGATTAAGATCAATAAAATAATGTCGAGAATTACTGGAAAATCTGAAGAGCAGGTACTATGGAACTTTATGCATGATACTTGATTTTTACATAGCAACAGAAAATTGTGTTGCAGACTTTGCTGATTGCCATTTCTTGTAGATTGATGAAGACACAAAGTTTGATTATTTCATGAGTCCTTGGGAAGCCAAGGATTATGGGATAGTTGACAGTATCATAGATGAGGGGAAACCAGGTTTGGTAGCTCCCTTGGCAGGATCTGTTCCGCCTCCAAAATCGCGTGTGTGGTATTTGTGGAAGGCTTCGGGGCCAACCAGGAAGATCATGAAACATCTACCTTCAGAGGAGAAACTAATTCACAATGGTAACGGAAGTGCAACAGGAGATAATGGGAATCTCAAGGAGGCATCGGCAACTTGAAGACCTTTTAGGTCATAATAGGTCCAAAATAATAGAAATGGCCTAGTGCACTAGCTGTACTCCAAATCATTGTTTGAATACAGATTATAGGAAGATGTTAATCCAGTGCAGTGTTTTGGATGCTGCTTTGTTTCATGCGGTGCATATTTGTTTTTTTGTTCTGGCGATGCACCATTTTATTTATTTATTTATTTTGATGAAACAGGAGGGGTGAAAGTCCTTAACTGGGACTTAATTGAAAAAACATAAGGACAACAGTTTACAAAGGGTTGAATCAAGAGACAAAAGGAAATAAAGAAAATAAGGTAAACTACAGAGGCACAGCCAACAAGAGAACTATTAAGTTGTAAACCATTGATCAATGTCTGGGTGAAACTTCTTCTCTTAGCATAACTAAAGAAAATTCCAGCTTGAAGATCAGCTTGCAACGACGAATGGAAGGTGACACACTGTTGAATATAGCATCATTACGAATTGACCAGATCCCCTGCATTCTGACTGGCCGTGAAACATTTTTTTTTATAGCAAACAAACTTTATTAACTTAGCAGCACGCAACTGCTAGGTGGGAAACATTGTCCCGCCATACATGATCAAGAGCATCCCTAATGAAGTTGCGGTTATTGGTTCGAGACATGTGAAACATATCTGCCAGTTCGAGACCAAGCCACTGAAACATATTGTCCAAGCTAAACTTGAATTTATAACACTTCCCTAATAGATGTCTTTAGATTAGTGTCTCTCCACCCCAAATTTCTTGGTATTGGTGGTTTATCTCCTCTCCGACGGTGAAGGAGAAGAGTAGAGTCTTCTTCATGACACCTCCGCTGAAGATGAGGGCGAAAACTTCAACGTCAGCATCTTCATCGACACGACGGCATGGGGACTTTTTATTTTCGGACGGCGGCATCAAGGAGATGATGTCACCGCCATGAAATATTTTTCTCCGATCTCATCTCTGTTTTGTTGTGGTTAGATATGGTTACAATGAAGGACTAGGGAGAATAATTTTCAAATCAATCTTCCTCATTTTTTGGTGGCGAAAAGAAGAAAAAGGAAGACACCAGAAAAAAGAAGAAGAAGATCCTCGATTCCGCCTACATGAATGTTGCCCGTTATTGGTTGGGCTTTTTTCTCAGGCCGTCTTTCGTTGCCGAGTGTTTGTCTGTGCGGTCATTCACAACGTGGGTATTTTTTGTGATCCAGAGTGCTTGTAATATCTTGATATACCTAGCTATCATATAATACAATTCTTCTTTCGTCCTAAAAAAACACACTAGAGAGTTATTTTGGGGGTACTTTAACTACAATTGTATATCACAGACCGAAAGCCTCTCGCCAACATAAATGAGCGGCTGTTCATGTGCATCTACATAAATATGCTAACCACTTCTGATAAACGCTTTATCGTTCTAGAGGCACGAGTTTTTTTTTTTTTTTTTGACCGTCTGTAAATCAAATGGGCTATCTCCTAAATTGTTTGTGTAACAGTGATAATGACAACCCATGAAGACATCATGTCCAAGCTAAACTTGAATTTATAAAACAGTAAAGAGTTTAAATGGTGTACTCTCGCCAACATAAAAGAGCACGTATGTGTCGAGCGCCTGTTGATGTTGTGCAGCTAGCCAGCTACACATGATCCACAAAAACCAGACACGAACACAAGCAGAAACTGATCATATATATCAGAGCACGCACGCACGCATGTACACTGCACAAGAAGAGATCGATCGGTGGCAGTCGGTGGATGGCTCAAGTTAATACCACGGCGAGTCCGGGAGCGCGGTGATGACGCTCTTGACCTGCAGGTACTTGTCCATGGCTGCCAGCCCCTGGTCCCTGCCGAATCCGCTCATCTTGTAGCCGCCGAAGGGCGCATCCGGGTCGAAGGCGTAGTAGCAGTTGACCCACACGGTGCCCGCGCGCACCGACCGCGACACCCGGTTGGCGATGTCCAGGCTCTTGGTCACGATGCCGGCGGCGAGCCCGTACTTGGTGCAGTTGGCCTTCTCGATCACCTCATCAACCGTCCTTCAGGGAGAATTCATGTCAGTCTGAATGCAGGAGCATTGGCTTTTCAGTTTATTTCGATGCTAGTTCAGGGTGGGTTTACACGTACTTGAACTTCATGAGGGACATGACGGGGCCGAAGATCTCTTCCTGGGCGATCTTCATGTCCTCCTGCTCAATCCATCCATCCATATGAGCATTTGTTAGTGACCAGCTTGTCATTCTTTCAGACTGCAATAATGTACGTAGTAGAGTATTTTCGATGTGTTATGCTTGTTGGAACTTACCGTGACATCGACAAAGATGGTGGGCTCAATGTAGTATCCTTTGTCGGCGGCGGGCTTGCCGCCGGTGAGCAGGGTCGCTCCCTCGCTCTTGCCATGCTCAATGTACTTTAGGACCCTCTCAAATTGGTCCTTGTCAACCTAGCACGACCAACAAAATTGATGCTTCCGCCATGAATTTGACTAGTAGAACTGATGTCCTCACATACGTACCTGGGGACCCATGTTGGTGGTGACATCGAACGGGTCTCCAACCTTCCAGTTGTGCGCGGCCTCCACGGCCTTTTTGACGAACTCGTCATAGATCCCTTCCTGCACGTACACGCGCGATCCGGCCACGCAAACCTCTCCCTGGATTTGATTTATTTGCAAGTTTCAGGCATCATCAGACCGTGTCACCTGCAATGCAACGAAATGCAACGCCATATATACCTTGTTGTAGAAGATGGCGAGCCGCGAGAGGTTGACGGCCATGTCGACGTCGGCGTCGTCGAAGACGATGAGCGGCGACTTGCCGCCGAGCTCCAGCGAGACCATCTTGAGGTTGCTCCTTGCGGCCGACTCCATGACGAGGCGACCCACCTCCGTGGATCCGGTGAAGGCGACGCTGTCGACGTCCATGTGCGAGGTGAGCGCGGCGCCGGCGGTGGGGCCGAACCCGGGCACGACGTTGATGACGCCGTCGGGCACGCCGGCGAGCTTGGCGAGGTGCGCGTAGTAGAGCGCGGAGAGCGGCGTCTGCTCGGCGGGCTTGACGACGACGGTGCACCCGCGGCGAGCGCCGGGCTGACCTTGAGGAAGAACATCATGGTGGGGAAGTTCCACGGGATGATGACGCCCACCACGCCGACGGGCTCCTTGAGCGTGTGCCCCTGGTACTTGCCGGAGACGCGCAGCACCTCGCCGTGGATCTTGTCGGCGGCGCCCGCGTAGTAGCGCAGCATCTGGGTCGCGTTCGGGATGTCGATGAGCTTGCCCAGCAGCACCAGCTTCCCGGCGTCCGCGCCGTCCAGCGCCGCCAGCTCCTCCGTGTGCTCGTCCACCAGGTCCGCCAGCTTGCTCATGATCCGCCCACGCTCCTGCAGGTGGGTTTTGCATTGTCAGATAAGCTACAGTGAATGAAAATTGCAGTTGCAGAATGGATGGCTGGCCTGACTTACGTAGCCTGACATGCGGGGCCACTTGCCGTGCTCGAAGGCGTCCCGGGCGGATTTGACCGCCAGGTCCACGTCAGCTTGATCTGCCTCTGCTACGTGGGCCAGCACGTCGCCGGTCCGTGGGTCCCTGGTCTCGAACGTCTTGCCTACGAAATGAAAATGCGTTGACTGTTGACAAGAAACAATCGTTTCACATCCGTCCGCCGAAAAAAATGCATCATCCTATTAATGTCACAAACTATTCTAAATTTAATCCATTATCCATCCGCTCTGTATACCAAAAAAATACAATTCTATATTACTAGGTGATGTCTATTTTAACTTTCCCCTCCAAAACAAAAGGTCAACTTTATTTTTAACCAATTTTTTTAAAAAAATGTCTATGCAGTGGTAGTGTATTGAAGGGTGGAAAAAGAAGCGGTGCATGGCAAATTGGCAAAGGTGGACACGGTAACTGACACATGATGACGTCATGTATGCTTCATGGGCATGAAGAAGTCCACGCCTCCGTCCACCGGTACGGGTACGCCACGGCTGCGGCGGCAAATCGAACGTAACGCCGTCAAAAAAGTTGAAAAAAGACAAGACAAGCTATATATGGGTTTTTTTTTTTTTTTTGACAACAAGCTATATATATATGGTTTGACTAGACAAACCATTATGCGTTTGGTTTTGGCACGTCATTTTTTTTTATTTCAGCAGGGAAACGCAAATCAGAGCAAGTTTCCTCAGAGAAAGTCAGGAAGCTCCATCTAGCCCCTAGGCAAGACTTCTTTCTAGAAGACAGTAGCTCATTTCAATGCATCATGCATGTAATAGGTTTCAATAATATATTTTGTTTTATAGAAAAATAAAAGAAGCATCCCGGCCAAGCAAAGTATTCTTTGTCCTCCACGTAGCCTAGCGAAGCATGTTTCGTATGGTATATATATATCAGGGTAAGCGATGGTTTTGGTCCTTTGTTCACATTAATTATCGTATAAACTACTACTGGTTGGGCAACAAAAAAAACTGTATATACAATAATAACTATTATTCTTCTTGTGACGTGACAGCAATGGGCAACATCCGTCGTCGTACAACAGCTAGTCCACCACGTATTTATATCATTTTTCTACTATATTGGTAAGAAAATAAAGATTTAGTGGAGAAAAATATTTCTTCAACGATTTCTACAGCTAATTAATCTATAAATATTTTTGTTCTCTATAGGTTTATGCTCGTCAAAGATAGAAAGCTTTCTAATATACAGAGACAAAATATAGAAAGAGTTGTTGGGGAATATTTCAAGAGATATAATAAGCTATTTTTATTGGAAACGGTTGAAGATGCTCTCCTCTCTCTTTTTTTTTTTTTGGCGATGCAGCCAACTGAATGGACGGGACCGGTATATCGGAGGACGTTCAGGTTTAAACCTATTTTTATACATATTCTACTCTATATATATTCGATTCTCTATGAGTTGCATCTACTTATATTCATAAATAACTTTGAGCATATATAAGACTTTTTGCAAAGGCCGGTGGAATATAATTGTTTGCAATTCGCGGAAATTTCATTTTCATTGTTGAAGAAAATTCGGAAATTGAACTTATGAGCTTAGCTCATATCAATATGCATGGTATAGCATTTTTCTTTCACAACAAAACAGTTTATCAGCCACGAAAACCATTACACGGACAATCCGAAGGTCGCAAGAAATATCCAGGAGGACAATCGGTACGGTGTCGCTTTTTTCGCCCCTGGAGCTGGAATAGTCTGGTACTGTATAGCTAGCTTTGTCTGGTGGCTCTTGAGTTCCGGGGAGTCGATGGATCGGCCAGAAGACGACGGCGACAATGCAAGTTGCACATATGCGTCGTTGGAACAAATTAACTAGTCGCCCGGCCCCTAAACAGACGCCATCTCAACGAACAACGTTGACGGACCAAACAAAGACGTTCAATATTGCAGCACAAGACGATACATATGCATAGATCCAGATTCCGCGCATATAGCTAGGAACATAGTACTATGGAGTAGTATATAATTTTTGGAAGAACATGCATGTACCTGCAACTGTAAATTTTGACGGAGTCTAATCATGGTTGGAGGCTTTTAGCTAATATCATATCATGAACAGCTTTTCATTCATCGATCTAGAAAATTATATTATATACTCTATTGGTTTCAATTATACATATAACATAAAAACAACACTGAAACTCTAAAAAATATTAGCACAAACCATATTTACTACTCTCCAGATTCCGCGCATATTTTGTAGTATATAATTGGAAGAACATGCATGTACGCATCGTATATTGAGTTTTTATGCATATAATATCACATTATGAACAGATATAAAAGAAATAAATCTAGTTTCAAAAATTAAATAAAAAAATACTCTAAAAAATTTCAAACCATCTTTACTATAGCTTTTAGCAATTAGCAGAAGCATTTTTTGGCGCTAAAGTTGCCTAGGTTCAGATATTCCAATACGGCGGCTTCGATGGAAGCAGCCAAAAAAAAACGAAGGATGTGGGAAGAAACGAAGGCGCCGAGGAGTTTTAAGGCGAAGGCGAAAGCAAAATCAATCACGCTGAGAATGGAATATACCTACATATATATATATATATTGAGTGATCATCTCGATCGAGTTGATTCAGTTAATTCAGAGTTGGGAATGAAGAACAGAAGGAATTAACGGAACAGTGATGAGGCCGAGGCAGGAGCATGTATGTGTACCGGAGGCGGCGTCGACGAACTCGCCGTTGATGAAGAGCTTGGTGAACTTGATCTCCGGCACCACCACGCCCGCCGGCGCCGCCTTGCCGTTGCCGTTGCTCGCCATTGATGCCTAGCTGCCTCTGCCCCTCCGTCGACTCGTCTCTGATGGGTGGAGAAGAGTCCTGTGTCCGGAGATGATATCCTGCTGGCCTCGGGCCTTGTTATATACTCGCTGTCGCTGCAGAGGAGAGGAGAGGACGACTGCGGCGTTGGACTTCGGCGTTGGACTTGAGAAAGCAGAACATATTTATTTATTACCTTTATTTATGTATTATGCAACAAAATATTCTCATATCTTATACTGTATTGTACAAATCATGATCATCGATCTGCTCTAATAATTGACTTCAAATATAGTGTGTCTTGGAGATTTATGGACGATCATGTCATCTGCTCTACAATTAATCAGGCTCTATACCATGTGTAGATGCATCAATTTGCTCTAATAATTCGACTTCAATTATATAGTGTGTCTTGGAGATTTATGGACGATCATGTCATCTGCTCTACAATTAATCAATACCATGTGTAGATGCATCAATTTGCTCTAATAATTCTACTTCAATTATATTGTGTGCCTTGAAGATTTATGGACGAATGTCATCTGCTCTACAATTAATCAGGCTCTATACCATGTGTAGATGCATCAATTTGCTCTAATAATTCTACTTCAATTATATTGTGTGCCTTGAAGATTTATGGACGATCATGTCATCTGCTCTACAATTAATCAGGCTCTATACCATGTGTAGATGCGTGATGCATCCTGCTGAAAACCACATGGTTTAATCTCGTGTAGATTTTTTTTTTTGTTGACTTAAAATAGAAATGTTTTCTCGTGTAAAATTTGAGATACGAAGAAACGTACACTCAGTGGCGGAGCGTGCCATTGCCAAAACGAAGATAGTTTGAGTTTACACTGCTTTTAGTCATAACTACAGTTGATCATAGTTGGTTTTTTTTTTTTTTTGAGCAAATCATAGTTGGTTTCTTGACGCCATAGCTATATCTATAGCCAAAAAAGCTATAGCGAGCAAAGCTATCATATTTTCAGTTTTAGTATTAAAAAATATATATATACAGTCTACAGAGATAAACCTATGCCTATCCGATGCATCACAACTGATTTAAATCTCTATTTGGTGATATGATATCGACGTGGTGTATGCATGTATACATAAATAAAGAGAGGAATTGTATATAATAAGGAAGTCAGCTCTGTATCTGTCACATCAGATAGCTCCATCTGCTCAACACGAACACGCATGCTGCGTGTCCAAGATATTTCACCGGCGTTGCCAACCTTACACACGGCAGGCACGGCGAGATCAAGGGCGGCTTGCAAGGCCGGCCACGTTCCCATGTTCCTCTATTTCTTGTTGCTGATGCTGCCGGCCGGCGGCCTGCTTCAATATTCTTCTTCTAGACCTGAACAATTTTCCAGCAGACTGCATGCAGGTTACACAATTATATTACAAACGAATAGCAATTCACTCTGTTCAGACTCTGTACAGTAAATAAATTTGTTCAGCTTACACACATACGGCCCCGATTTCACGTGCAATGCGAATGCGATGCACGCTTTCTGAATCCAGTGTCCGTTGAAAGTTTTTTTTAATCAAAGTTTTTTTTTTTTTTTTACATCAAAAGTTGAAAAAGGTTGAAATTGCAACAACCGTAGACCCGTCTGTAAGCGCTAGACGATCAGGTCATGGGGCTGCTAGTGCTAGTGTGGGTTGCTTCATTTATTTAGGGATTGCCAAAAGATGGAAAAGCTGGCCGGGGGGGCGGCTAAGCCTGACGACACAACGTAACTCCTTCACCAATGGTATTCAAAAAAAAAAAAAAAAAAAAAACTCCTTCACCAATGGCTGCAACTACAGGTTGGCGACAGCATCTCTGCATACCCGGCATCTCATCTCATGTCGTCCACTCAAGCAAAAAAATAAATCTCCGTGTACCTATCCATCAACTGGCATCACTGAATAAGACGGTCCTAAATTTCGTTTTCCCCGTTGGTCAACCCAACTGTCGACTGCTTACAGTACTCTGATAGACCCAAGTAACACAAGTCTGATAATACACTGCATTATGGAGCGTACTCTGCCGCGTAACCATGCAGATGTTGACTTTGGGAGCAACTTGAGCCTGGGAGGCTGCTATGGAACCTAGCCATGACAGTCTATCAGCAATTGTAAACTGTTGATCAGTAGAAAGAGCAGTGGATTTATATATATGATAAGTGTATGGTCAAATCTGTTGATGCTTGGAGCAATCAGAGTTGAGAAACTTTGTTAATTGCCTCCCTGGAGCAATCAGGGTTCAGAAACTTTGTTAATTGCCTCTTGGAGCAATCAGGGTTCATAATATAATATCTTGGATCCGATGGAATATGATTATGGACGAGCCATTAATCCAGATTTGTATAAACTATCGGAGACTCCTTTGCTGTCAAGCAGCTACATCAGAAGAATCATCTCTGATGGGACATCCTCATTTATTTAGAAAAAAAAAAAAAAGTTGTCAATTTGCAGTCTCTGTTGAATTATCCCAAGAGATTGTGCCTTGCACATTTCTGATAACGGAAATCATTCAGAAAACTAAGCAACGTGGTCGTACAGTATGATTAACAAACCGATTCACACAAACTGAAGGAAAGTCCGAAACATGTCTTTATTGTTTTGAACCAGGCCACCCTACTCCATTGTACACTACTACATCATCAATCCATGCAGGTAAAAGTACATAACTACACAGGCAACCCATCCCTTTTTCCTTTTATATCTTCTTCTTTGTAATAATAATATAAGACATGTTTCTTCCTGTTTTCTTGTCCATGTGCTAACTGTTCATAAGGAAGGATGAGATGGATCATATCAGAGCCAGGGCGTGTTGTATAGAGGAGTGACAACCGTCTTGGTCTGCAAGTACTTCTCGAGGGCATCCTTGCCCATGTCCTTGCCGAATCCACTCATCTTGTACCCCCGAATGGCGCGTCGGGGTCGAAGGCGAAGTAGCAGTTGAGCCAGATGGAACCTGCTCGGATGGACCGTGACACGGTGTTGGCGATGTCGATGTTCTTGGTCACGATGCCAGCGGCCAGGCCGTACCGGTGTTGTTCGCTTTCTGAATCACCTCCTCAACGGTCCTGCAATGTTTCAGTTGTTTTACAAGACTTTCAGTTTCAGCTGACAAAATGTTGAGGGAAGAAAAGAGGCATATATATAATATACTTGAATTTCATGAGCGCCATCACCGGCCCAAAGATTTCATCTTGCGCGATCGTCATGTTCTCCTGCATGACCATATCGTTTTAAGTTAAAAAAGTTCAGTTCGTATTTGCTTTTGATCCCATGACTATTGAACATATAATCTGCTTTTCAGACGATGAAGCTTCACCTTGACGTCCGTGAAGATGGTGGGCTCAATGTAGTAGCCCTTGTCGCCGCAGGGCTTCCTCCGGCGACCAGCGTGGCGCCTTCACGCTTTCCGATATCAATGTACTTGAGAACCTTCTCGTACTGGTCCTTGTCGACCTGCATTGCAAATGCAGTTTGATCAACAGTTGGTCACTGCAGCCTGATACCCTGACGCTCCTCATTCCATACCTGAGGGCCTTGATTGACATGCGGATTGAACGGGTCTCCGACCACCGATTTCTTGGCGAGCTCGGCGGCCTTCTGCACGAACGCGTCGTAGATCCCTTCTTGCACATAGATGCGTGTGCCGGCCACACAGATCTCGCCCTACATATATATATCGTTGCAGTTGCAGAGGCGATGAGAAACTACACTCTGGTCCCAAGCACGACCAGGTGATCCCAAGCAACAAACTGATCACCTTGTTGGTGTAGGTGGCGAAGTTGACGAGGTTGACGGCCATGTCGAGATCCGCGTCGTCGAAGACGATGACGGGAGACTTGCCACCGAGCTCGAGCGACACGGACTTGAGGTTGCTCTCGGCGGCGGCCTTCATGACGACGCGTCCGATCTCCGTGGACCCCGTGAAGCTGATCTTGTCGACGTCCATGCGACGCGACGGCGGCGCCGCCGCGGGTCCGAACCCAGGCACGACGTTGAGCACGCCGTCGGGGACGCCGGCCTTGGCGAGGTGCGCGTAGAAGAGCGCGGACAGCGGCGTCTGCTCGGCGGGTTTGACGACGACGGTGCACCCCGCGGCGAGCGCCGGCGCGACCTTGAAGAAGAACATGGTGGTCGGGTAGTTCCAGGGCACGATGTGGCCCACCACGCCCACGGGCTCCTTGAGCGTGTACCCGTGCATCCGCCGCGCCATCTTGAGCGCCTCGCCGTGGATCTTGCCGGCGGCGCCCGCGTAGTACGGAGCAGGTGCGCCGCGCCGATGTCCCGGAGCTTGCCGACCACGAAGAGCTTGCCGGCGCCCACCGTGTCCAGCATCGCCAGCTCCTCCACGTGCGCGTCGATCAGGTCCGCGAACTTGTGCATGATCCGACCACGCTCCTGCATTTTGGTTTTTTGGCGCCAAACAGAAGCCACAATTAAGCGGAGGTCATTCGATTTGAATAAGGCAAGCCTGAGATGGGCCGAGAAGTACAAGTATGGATGTGGGCCTGGGTTGGTGGAGGTCCTTACGTAGCCCGTCATCCTGGGCCAGGGCCCATTGTCGAAGGCCTCCCGGGCGGCCTTGACGGCGAGGTCGACGTCGGCCTTGTCTCCCTCGGCGATGGTGGCGATCACCCTTCGCCGGTGCGAGGGTCACGGGTCTCGAACGTCTTGCCTGCGCAAATCAACCAATCACGGTAAGAATTTCCTCACCAATAATTTTAAAAAAAGTCACGGTAGTAGCAATTGTTTTTTCTAAAAAAATCACGGTAGTAGCAAAAACTAAAAATTTAGGTTCATTCAAATCTACTTACTCCATTCCAAGTTATAGGTCGTTTTTATCTTTTTAGGTACATTTATTTTGATACGCATCTAGATATATAATAATAATAATAATATGTTTAGATACATATAGTAAAATGTATGAACCATGACTTATAATTTGAAACAATGGAGGGAGTAGTTTGCAAAAAAAAAGTCACGGTAGTAGCAAAAGAATGGATCATAAGCAAGTTTAGTTGCAGCTTAGCGCACACACCATACCCAATCTGTTCCCTTGACGTACAAAGCCGGCTTACGCCCCGTCAGAGTTCACAAAAATCATCCGTCGGTGACTTTTAAATTTGACTCATTATGTAAAATAAAACCATGGTTGAAATATTTGTGCTTTCGGCGGCAGTGTGTGGCTGCCGTCCGACACAATGTGTCCACTTCAAGTGCAGTCTACCAAAAGCTGATGTGTTTACATAACTGGTCATTTGCCCAACGTCACGTGATAGCAACACAACACATAGTTCATGGAGTGGACTAACTGCTACTTCTCATTAGTCTCATTCACATGCTATTGTGATTAAAAAATCCTTTTTTTTTTTTTTTTTTGGTCCTGGTTGATAGTAGATAGTATGTGTACGTGAGCCCTTACGGCGGACATTTCAAAAGCAAATACTCCCTTATTCCAAATTATACGTCATTACAACTTTTGTTATACACTTAGATATACAATACACTATATCTAGATGCATGTATATAGTAAAATCAATGTATGTAGAAAACTTAAAACATGTTATATCTAGCGGACATTTGCTCCTCGATCATTCAGAGAGAGAGAGATAATATATATATATATATATATATATATATATATATATATTATAGTAACAAACAAAAGACGCACAGCGAAGTGGACCAGCCCAGACCCAATCGTTTTGGAGCTACTAGCTAGCAAGCATCACACACGCCAGAGCAAGCAGACGGGCAATGAGCCAAAAGATCGAGCAGCAAAATATATGCCGGTTGCTTGCTGATTCGATCGATTCTGTCTCCTTGCATTTCACGTATGCATACACGCAGCCCAGCGATTGGGTGTGACTTGTTTCTGGTATCTAATCCGATGGAGATGACATTTGATTAGACTTAGTTTAGTCTCTGCAAAATGAAATGAGTGTGTATGCATGGGGAAAAAGACCTTTTAGCTGCCTACAAACTCCAGTTGATTCAAACGAGGGCTTTACTTGTCCATGGCCAATTGTAAGCTTTTGACTACAACAACAGGTTGCACAAGAACTATATATACTTTTCTTAACTAGGTGGATATATTGATTGCTTTGCATCGGAGTAAATTTTCCACGCGTGATGTATGTAGTTTGATGTTGCTCTTGCTCTGCTTTTGTTTTGCCTGTGGCTGTCATGACGATGGTGATGGGGTGAAATCAGCATGGTCCACCGCGCGTTTGCATTTCCAAGTGCTGTCGTTATAAAGTAGCCTACACTTGTATTATTATTAGTGCGTAGCTAGTGGTGGTGCACGTGTATCTGGCTTTGTAATAATATATATATAACATGAAGAAAAACTGGATTATTGGAGAAGACTCTCCTACAACTTTGAAAATAAGAAGGTGTCAAGCTTCCAACCCGGTCGGACGATAATATATAACATAATAGAGAAAAATGGGGGAAATAGATCTCTTGAAAAACTCTGGCAGGTTGTTATGCTGATAGATAAGCCGACTGATTTTGCCTGTTTGAATAGGTGAGCTTTGTTTTCGTCGATCGGGAATTCGGGATATGCAACTCCACAAGCTAGCAACACATACAGGTTCTAGTTGGCAAGTCCTCTACGTCTCGGTGGCTGAGGACGCTTACATCCGTCCATCTATCCATTAGTTAGTTAGCTACCAAACGAACAATGAGCCAAAAGCCAGCACCACAAAATATAGGTGATTGCTCCCTGCCTTGGCGTGTCTGTGCACTATGCTATCATTTCTCTCCTGGTCATTACTACTACTCTCTCTGTTCTAAACTATAAACCATTCAAGCTTTTCTAGATACGTAATGTATTTAGGGACCATGTATGCAATGCACCTAGACAAGATAGAATGACTAGATGGCCAGATGTTTGGAATGCTGACGTGTCTAGGAAGGCATTTCTTTCTAGAAATCACTACTTGGTGGCTGTAGTAATCAATGTACACCGGAGGTACAAGTAACTTGTGTTTGTATGATTTGATGCATGTAGTGTGATGTTGCTCAGATTTCCATTTGGTTTGCGGCGGCTGTGGTGATAAAATGATGGTGATGGCATATATGCGTAACCGTGGTGCACGTTAATTAGCCGTGTTATAAAAGGCGAAGCATATATACCATGTAGGGGCATTGTGGGCGCTAAACACACGGCATGAAGTCTTCATGCGAAGGGTCAAAAACCATCTTCAAGACTTCAAGACTCCCCAAAAGTTTGCAAACTGTCGTTGTTTGCCGTGAGAGAGGCTTCTTTCGAGAACGTGTGAGATTAGCTAGGACTGAGTCGCTAGTGCTGTCTTTCTCCTGACTAGAAGAGTTCATCTAGAGTAGCTATTTGAACCCCGTTGAGAACGCCCCTTAGATCAGCTTATTAGTCGTCAGGACTAGTAATAACAATACTCCGCCTATATAACATCTTTTTTGATTGAGAGGGACTGACTATATATGCGTATGTCGTCCATCCAAGAGAGAAAAAGTCACCTAAAGTTGGGCCAAGAGAGAAACTATTATCACCCGTATTCAATCCTCTGAGGCTCCTAGTCTGAAGAAGTAAATTAAAACTGACGGAAATGAAGAGAAACAAGTTTGACTCATACATTATTAGCCAATGGATGGGTTAATTAGAGGATGTGATGTAGGCAATTGATGGATCGATTAAGATACATTAACTGCCCGTACGAGAGCATAACAGAGGCTGAAATTTATCAACAGAAATAGGTTGGCAGGTCCCGGTCATGCAGATGTACGTACGGATGACCTTTTTTCAGTTTGGAAAAGCAGCAGCCAACAGGAAGCATGGCTTGTTGAGGCAGCAGGGGCAGGCATGTGTGAACTCAGGTTTCCCTGGATGGTATCTCGGGTTACTGACGCTGATTTGTTGTAAGATAAAACACTTAATTAATAGCTGATAAGTTGCTGATACGCACCATGCTTATAGCAGTGTGTGGTGGAGGTTCCACCCTCCCCTCTCAAGTTTTCTTGGTGTATGTTTGTGTCTGGTTCTCACGGGTAACTGATGGCTTACTCATAAGTTCCTTTCAGATCTCCACTACCGGTCTTTTTAGCCGCTTCTGCTTAATTCAAAACGGGTAAAAGACCTGATCTTAAAAAGAATGAACCATGCCCACTGCCACAGCACAGCACAGGTAATTAATGCTGGTACATTTGCTTCGCGCCATTTGGAATTTGACAGGGATAGCTTTTGGTGCTAGCTAGACGGTTAGCCTGTGGTCGATCACTGTCAAGCGTCAAATGACGATGGGCCGGGGTTAGAAGGTTGTAGATTGCTAGCGCGGTCTGAATGATCGAGATAGAGAGAGAGAGACGCATGCAATGTATACGCGCGCGTGTCAATTTCTTTATTTGCTCAAGACAGCTGGCCATGTCGTCCTCGATCTCTCTTTTTGCTAGCTAGCTAGTTGCCTTTGCCTTTAATTTTTAGCTTAAAACGCCACAGAAGCTAGGTACTAATAGCTTAATTAGCTAGTGTTCCCACCGATCGACCAGCTGACGCAAACAAATCAAAGCAATAATGCTTCTCGGCAACAGACGAATTAAGCTGTATAATGGTGTCATCTACTATGTACTGTAGCTAGCATGTACTGGCTGATTTACTGTAAGCAGTAGTCTATCTATCTGTAACGATATATTGATCGATGTGTTTGGACACAAGACACGCTAGGTATCCACGACCACGCACGCGGGCGGTCCCAACTATAGCTGCCATGTGCCAAGTCACAACAAGCGCCCGAGGCAGGCAGGCGAGGCAGCAACGTTTGTCTTGTTTCGCAGCACAAGAAGTGACAAAAATATATCTGAAAAAAGAGACGACCTGTACTGTAATTATCGCCATCGGATTCTCTGCTTCTGCGCCGGTACGGTGAACTCCAGCTGGCCGGCCGGCCGGCTACTGGTCGGCGGCGGCGGTTGTCAGGGTGGCCGGAGACTGAGAGGGTCGAAGGGATGATGGGGGCATGCATGGTGTGGGCGGCGGCGTAACGTACCGGAGACGGCGTCGACGAAGTTGCCGGCGATGAAGAGCTTGGTGAACCTGGCCTCCACCTTGGGCACCTCGAACCCCTTGCCGCTGCTCCCGTTGGCGCTCTCGCCATGCCTCGCCGCACGCCGCACGCAGACGACGAGGAAAGAAAGCGAGAGTCTTGTGTGCGTGGACGCCGCGCGCGCGACCGCGAGATCGAGTGGGACGAGGACCAAAGGAGGTGATGGAGGACACGGCGCTCGAAGGCAAAGGCCAGGCGTATAGGCGTATTTAAAAGAGAAAGAGGAGGGGCAGGCGGTGGTGCCACTGCCGGCCACGACGACCAGATCAGATGCCGGCCCCCGAATATCGGACGGCCCAGGATTCGCCTATCACTTTCGCCGCCTCTGCCTCTGCTCCCGGCTTCCACTTGCTTAATTATTCATAATACTTATACCATTTCTCCTATTAATCTATACATTAATCAAGCTACTAGTTCATTTTTTAGGATTAAGCTCCACGTACGAAACTAGCAACGAAAGACGGCCTTACAGGTTAGGTTTTGAGTTGACTTGCAATCATATAGATCTACTTATTATGCATGAAAACTTCTAATGTAGTTTTGGAGGCAAAAATACAGCAACCAGTAGAGAGATGTACATAGAAAGTTTTCAGGAGGTCCAAACACCTTACGACTCCTTCTCAATTTCATGTATATGGTTAGCCGGTTTTGATTCTAGTAGGTGTGCAGTTTTGTGGCGTAATATATACGTAAGGGTGTGTGCAGCCGGCCGGGGAGAGTGAACTCGATCTTTTTCTTTTGACTGCTTTTTTTTTTATTCGGCGGGTGGAGAATTACGTATGCGTCTCAAGGTCAGCGATGGCCGTTGAATTTAAGCGGAGATGCACCGCTTTCGTCGTCGCAACTATAGCTTGCCACAGGACATATATGTAGGCACGCACCCATATACACACGGCGCGTACGTAACGATGACTGATGATGACACGAGAGACTACATACTCATAGGAGAGAAGGATGAGCAATGAGAAGGATGGGCAATAATGCAAATATTAAGCTTGATCTATACGGAGTATTTATATATATATATTTGCATATGTGTGGCAGATTTATTTTAGTGCCCCTGTCGAGTGATGATGTCAGTTCTTGAAAACTGAAACTGAAATAAAAGTAGCCTGAAACAACGGCTCAATGGTATCACACGTACAGTATCGGATTCGGATGTGGACCTCTGAAACCTTTTGCGTAACTAATTAAGGTTAATTTCGGTTCTCCCTCATACGGAGTAGCTTTCTACACACACCAGCAAATCAAATCAGGCCGTACAATGTCAACCTCCACGTGTGCGCGCAAGGTTGCAATGGTGACGGGCATTTCCATCTTGAAGTGGCTGCTGCTGGTCATAATTAATACGGTCAGCAGCGCACCAACGTCACGGATGGTCTCGTCTCGTGTGTGGTGGCGCTAAAGGGCCGCGCGTGCCGGTCTCCGGACGGTGCGTCGGCGAGTCGCCAACTGCCAGAGGCCGGGGAACCAAGCAAGCGACGGCGACGCAGACAGCATGCTGTGTGTGTGACCCATTAAAAAGGAAAGCTTCGGCTTCTAGATGGCAACGGTTCGTGCACGGCACAGGTGACTACTGCCGATCGATGGGCGCCGGCCGGCCAGCTAGCTGCTATATATATATTGTCGCCGGGTGTGTGTCATGTGCTGGCGAGTGGCGACCGACCTGCCGGCCCTGACGTTTGATGGTGTACGTACGTGTCCTCTTCCTGGCCAGGGAAAACGTACCAGCAAGGCTATACAGGGCAATTGGCCGGCCAGCGAACATTTTCACAAGAGCGTGCTGTGATGACGATGACATGTGTGGTTCGGGACGGAACACACACGGGCTCTGAAAGAATAGAACAGCGGTCAGCCTGCGTCGGGATTCAAGTCCATGGAGCGCTGCAGGACTGGAGTACAGACCTGAGAGCGGACCACCGGGTCGGGGACGGCGGGGAGTGGAGGGAGCCTCGTCTAGCCAGAGTGCAAGACGAACAACGGCCATTAGCCAAGCAAGCAGAGAAGATCCAACAACAAATTCCTAGGGAAAAAAGACAATTTCTTTTAATTACAGAGTATGCTGACAACACGCACTCAAACTCATCCCTTGAACACATTGCGCAAATCTAACCCTATGGTATCGAAAGCACACGCAGCGATCGAAAGATCCGATAAATCTACAGATTCCTCGGCGCTAACTCGCGTGTCGACATTAACATTACTTTACCGCTAACGCATAACGCCGACAAATCGTATCACATGAAAATATACGAGCATCAAGACTGGAAGCCGATTCGAAGAAAAAAAGGGACACGCGGACATGTCAACTTTTTCCCCGTAGGCCCATCCATACGAATCCGATGGAACTGGAATGCAGCCACATGGTGGGCCCATGCTGTTCTAGCTGTCAACGGCACGTCACAGTCGCGCAGATATTTCAGCTGCAGAGCTGACTTTAGAACGGAGCGCAATCGTAGCAAGGCAGCAATGGAGTACTACTACTAGTATATATGTTCGTGCTTATATATTACTAGTTAAACGCCGGTGCGGCTGTTACTTTATAACTAAATTTTATATAAAAACACATATATCGCATTTATAAAGATAACAATACTATAAAATTAAATAAATGATATTAAAATGACATTAAATCTAAATAAGTTTTGTGAAAAGAATAACACAATCAATCATGGATATCGCTGGTTTTAAACTCTATTTTATGGGCTTCTTTGTTATTCGCCTAAGATAATATTATCGTTTATTACGCAGATGCATATCACCATGACGGGTGCGAGGCCGTAGAGATCGCACCTTTCGAATTTATGCGGCGGGTGGAAGGCCGTAGAGACCTCACCTTCCAAATTTGGCGTAGGGTGGGGAGTGCATGATTGATCGGACCTTCCAAATTTGTACGCTGCGTGGGGGAGGGTGTGATTGATCGCACCTCTTCCAAATTTTGCATGGCGTGGAGGGGGCGTGATTTATCGCGACCTTCCAAAATTCGCATGGGTGGAGAAGATCGATCCGTCCAAATTTGTGTGCGGGTGTGAGGGCGTGATTGATCGCACCTTCTAAATTTGCTTGGGCATGGGGAGGGGGGTGCATGCGGATCTTTTTATTTTTAGTTTCCAAATTTTCTCTCACGGAAGCCTTCAAAAAAAGAAAAAAACCCCTTCGATCGAGAGGAGAATGGGTGTTGTGGGATTTTTTTTTTTTTCCTCGTAGATTTTCTCCTTCTATTTACAAACGGGTGGAAGAGCAGAGTCACATTTTCCTTCCTATTTTTTATCGCAAACAACCAATGTACATATGTTAATTCCTTCCTTTTATCAGGCGGTTAATTTTTTCTTTACCGTGGTTAATTCCTTCTTTATTTCTTCCTTTTATGAGGCAAGATTGACCATTTGTTTCCTTTTTCCTTCATTTATTGCATGGTTAATTTTTTCCTTTATTACGTATAATTGCTCCTTTATTAGGTCGCATGGACGATTCGCTTCCTTTTCTCCTTCAGGTTCGCATGGGGATGGCGGTTAGCGCACTCAAAGCGAACGTCGCACTAAAAAACGCCTCCTTTGTTTTTTTGTTGCAGATACAACCACGGCGATTCGCAGCAAAAGACGTTCACATTGGGCTGCCATTTTAGCCGCAGCAGCGGCTGGCTGTTGATGCTGGCGGGTAACTTGACTACTTGAGGTTGCCAAGACGAGACGACAGCAGCCCGCCGAGACGGTCTGACGGGAAACAAGCAAGATCGACATGACGACGACCACGCAACGGCGACGCCGCCGGCCATGGCACAGCCCTCGTGTGACCGTAGTGCCGTTTCTCCTCGTGTCATGTGTCCGTCTCACGACCACACAACACCAGCGAGGAAACAAAGACAAGGGATCGATCACGGAGTCTGACACGGGACCGAAAAGATTACATAGATACAAACATGCAATTGTGGTGTTTCCAGGGTGAAAGAGAGCACGTACAAGCCATCCGATTCTGATCCCAGCCAGCGATTCAGTTTTGTTTCCAGGATGAAAGAGTACAAGCCATCCGATATTCTGCCCCAGCCATCGATCGATGTACTCCCACCCAGAGTACAAGCCTCTCTTTTTTTCCTACGTACGGCATGTACATCGAATGACCCAGACACACCAGAATTCAAACCACCCAGGACTTCAGCAGCTTCCACAAGTGGCAGCAACAGGGCACGGCATTTCATGCCCACGTTTTCTCAAACTCGGACATCCATGCCATCCGCAGCAAGACCAGAGAGTTCCACATGAGGATACTTGTATTCAACAGACTACTGCATCTACGGGGGGCACGACTGCCCTCGTACAGTTCAATCATAAGCTATATAATATGGCCCCTTTATGCTCGATTTCAACATTTGCGATCAGATTACAGCACCAGGGCATTGGGACGCCGCTGAAACCGCGTCCCGGTTAACAACATACAAGCACCATGTGGCGCACTAAGCTCCCAGGAAAAATGCTAGTGTACATTACATTGGGTGACTTAAGATCAGCTTTATCACCACAGCAAGCCTTGTTCACAGGCTTACACAAACTTTATGGTATGCAGAGGAGCACATGACGCCTTCAGCTTTGCAATCGATGGCTCTGCCTGCTTCCTCCATAATACCTTCTTAAAGTACAGTTACAGGAGTCAAGCCTGTTCAACAAGTCATGTTGGGTTCCTGAAGAATGGATGGTCCAGAGCTTTTGCTTCGTCAGACGCCTGATGGCTCGAATCGTAGGAGACTGTATAGCAGTCCACCAGCGCTGCCTTTGAATGGTCAGCGTTCCTCGATACCAAGTCCTGAAGTTGTGGTTCATAAGGTTCAGGATTTGCACGCTTATTATTAATAATCACATCCTATTTTCATAGATCTTCTTGCTCATTTCAGTAACGCTTTCACGTCAGATATTAGTTTAAAATGTGAAACTGATAGCAGGACTACAAGTTACAACCTATATTTTAAGGAATTTTGAAGATAGCACTAGCAATTCATTAGAAACTAAACAGAAATATCACTCTTATGATTTTCCTATTTGCATCCACCAAGCCAAACTTATTGTATGTCCGAGTTAGTGGCAGATTGTCCTCTTTCAAGCCTGTTTTATAATGTGTTAAGTAAATTGGTGTCTCCCAAAGAAAAGTTTGGCGCCTTCTAACGCGAATCACGAAGGATAGCATTTTTTGTCCATGCACAATTATATTTTAAGTCAATTTTGTACCTTCGAAAAGAAAGCTCATAAATGTTATCCTTTCATTAATGTAAAAGGTACTAGAAGATATAGCAAACAATATAGCTCATGACTACAACTAATCACAAGCGCAAACCCCAACTTTTGACTTTGACACCTAGGTACCCTTGAAATTTAGGAAACAAAATAATCAGACCAAAGACAAGAAAATATTAAAATGTCTGAGTCAAAGTGTGGTGTTGATGGATAAGCATGGCCAAAGAAGCGAAATGAGGGAAATAAAAACCTTTAGACGATCCAGTTTCCTCACAGCTCTGATACTTTTCTCTTGAAACAGCACCTTCAGGCCAATTTAAACGTGTTGCTCTCCTAAAATATTTCTGAGCAGAAGAACTACACATTCCAGGTGACATACGTAAGCACAATGAATGAATTATTGTATTAAAAAATAAACGAAAGAAAAAAATTACAAGAGTTTCCAAGAAATTTCAATGTCACAAATTAAATATAAGCAGGCAACAAGCATAGCAGAGATACACACACAAAACTATCAAAAATCAAGGTACAAAAAAAAAAAAAAAAAGGGAAGGGGGAGCTAGTATTAGTAGTGGCCACAAATGCAGTTAGTAACTTTGAAAATTAAGTAGAAACAAACAAAATTGAATAAATAAAAGGCAGCTATTAGCTTTGAAAATTCAAGTGGCAATATATATAAATAGAATGAAACCATAAGAGAGTTAAGTACACTGATACTTTGCTAATCATGAAATATAATAAAGTTTAACAGATTAGATAATGCTCAATAGATAGATTAGAAAGCAACACTTTCTCAAAATTGTTTACAAAAATGTGACACTGAATATCTACTGCAGGCAGAATCGAACACGCCATTTTCCCAAAATGTTTTAAATAAATGAATGTTCAATATATAGATAAGAAAGCAAATAACGACCTTGCTTTCCGTATCATATGCTCTGGGTAGAGGTCCCAAAACCCTCTCCATCATTGCTAGGTGTTCCAGATTCTCGTGTGTCTGAAACAATGCTTCACCCTAAAAAATTGTGATGTTAGGAAAACACTTACCAGACTGGTACTACTAGAAAAATAAAGTGTGTGAAAGAGATCTAACAGAGCATAGTTCAACAAGAATACAGCCAACACTCCAAATATCACATGGAAAACTCCAGCCTAAACCTGCAATAGAAATATCCAACATGAGAACTAATGACTTACAGAATTGGAGAAGAAAACCTTAGTAATTACTCCCTCCATTCCAAAGACGCTTTGCATTTTCTAGATACGCACTTTCAGAAAAGCCCAAACATCATAATTTGGAATGGAGGGAGTATCACGATAGCTGGCATGACCACTAATGAAACAGTATAAAAGGCCTAACTCTTATTCTCCACATAAGCATAGAGCTCAGTTCAATCAATTTCATCAACACAGTGACAATACTGCTAAACAATCAACTATAATATAAAACTATATATATGTGCAGAAAACACCAAACCATCAAAGAGGAAGAAGTATCAACTCTTTCTTTCAGATTTGATTCAAAACACGCCATTTAGAGTAAATAAGAGTACAAACCAGGATGCACCAAGATTTTGCTAAGATTTTGACGATGTGTATTTTACTCTATCAAGCATATTTAAGAGCACAGAAATCTTCACTCTGAATGATCATAGTTCATATCTCAAACAAGATAAAACTGAATCAATCAAACCTTTAAGAATAACCAATTTACCTAAGATTATTTCAGGTGCCCTGTAATGCCTCGTAGAAACAATTGAGTTATGGTCCTGATTATCAAAGGCAGTACTACCAAAATCTATCAGCTTTATGGCACTGGACTTTGGCAAGCACTTGAAGTGCATCTCATCTTGCGAATTCTTCTGTACAACCCCAAGCAATCATTCAAGGAAACTGCTAATGCTGCATGCCTAATAAAGAAATAGCAGATAATCACTAAAAAAAATGGGTGAGAATAGGTACCTTTGTACTTGAACTTTTTATATACTCAGAAGACACAAGTAGTATGTTTTCTGGCTTCAGATCAGTGTGGATAAGCCGCAAACTCATGCATATCTGTTACAATAAGAAAGAAACAAAGATGGTCAACACTGCCCCTTTGGAGCAATAGAAAAGTGAAGCTGTGGCTACCAAATTAGCTAATAATAGATATGCAGAATCAAGCAATAACTAACACACATGCTACAGATTCCAACAGTTGTCGCCCAAACTCCCCGCACAAGTTCCACAGGGAAAGGTTGGTATCTATTTCTCTTTAGAAAATCATACAAGCTTGGCCCAAGCTTCTCAAAAACCTGACAAAATCATTGATATCCATTGAATAAAGAATATTTTTAATTTGCGACCATACGAGGGAACCTTCATGAGTGAAGAACTAAAAGATTTTGCAGTCGAGCAAATCTCACAAGTGAGTTACAATAATTTCTATAGATAAGTCTCTCATTCCATACAAGGTGTATTGGGAGGGCCAATAAGATAAATATTATAAACAAAACAACACATCCACAAAAATCATATGCATTCTCAGAATTGGCAACTGACTTTTAGAAACTAGTATAATTGACCAAAAGCTAGTACTTACAATGCATATATGATTACGATAGTCAAACCATCTCTGAATTTGGACGCAGCTGTGGCAATTGAAGAGGAAAGAACTGTCAAGTCAGAAACAGAATAGGGTTATTCTTCAAGTAATCAGGTTTCTGAGATACTCACAGAGATCTGTATTTTCATTTTTCTGCAAGGCGATTGAGCACATCTATCTCAATCATTGCAGCATCACGGTACTTATGGATACTGCGAACAACTTTTATGGCAACATATTCACGTGTTTCACGGTCCCAGCATTCCAAAACACGACCAAAAGTACCTACGAAAAATCCAACTCGTAGCCCTCTTCATTAGAATAATAACGAAGATACCCAGCAGAAGAGGAGACGACAGATTGCAGAAAACCCAAACCTTCTCCCATTTTGCTCAAGATTTTTATCTGCACAGCCAAAAAAAGCAGTCTGTCAATAAACATAACCATATATCAAACTAAAAATCCAATCCGAAAGGATACTGGGAATTATGCAAACTGCATACATGCATAAAGTTTATTAGTACTAAAATCACAAAAGCTAAAGATCAGAATGGGAACCCTGCTTCACACAGCACACACAATAAATAAGTAAACAACAATTTTATACACGACTATTAAGGAGAAGAAATTATAACGCCTCGATAAAACAACAGAAATCCTAAAAGTATAGTAACTACCAGTTCGCAAACAGGATTTTATATAATATAATAACACAATACAAAGCAGATAATAAAACTAAAATAACAAAAAATATGTTCCCACTAATTACAAATTATTAGACACCACTAAACACTATATCCATGCACAAGGGCTCGAGGAACTGAAGGAGAGAGTCAAAGAGTCGGGCACTCACATCGGCGGGTCAAGTTCTCGCCGAGATCGAAGACGTAGTGTCCGTCGCGGTCATCCTCCCTCCATGGCGGCGACACGCCACCCCTCGCAACCTGCGAGCACAGCGTGGCCAAATCTGCATCAGCACAACCCGAAACCCTGCGAATCTGCGAGTACTCACGAGCAAAGCGGGCCCTACCACTTCTCGCTCTGGTGGCGGCGCGGCGTCGCAGTCATACGCTTGGCGCGTCCGCTTCCGTGACCGCGATGACTCCATGCGAAGCTCCGATTCGTTGGGGAGGAGACGGAGAGAGAAACCCCAGATGAAGAAAGGCGAGGTCGGGGCGCGCTAATGGCGGCGACAGGGAGCCGGTGGGAGCGGGGACTCGTGGCGGGCTGGGGCCCGCATGGAAGTGAGCAGGATGGGTCACCGGTGGACGGGCCTGCGATCGGGCTATTCTATGAGGGCCACTTGGGCTCAAACTGGTTTTGGGGCTTTGGGCTCAGGCCATTTTCTTTTTTTTAACTTGGCTATTTTTTGCTAAAATGTTACAGGGTTGTTGCGACGGGAGAAAACTTACGTGAAAATGGTAGTACTCCCTCCATCCCAAATTATAATTGGTTTGACTTTTTTGGCCCAAGTTTGACCATTCGTCTTATTCAAAAATTTTATGCAAATATAATCAAATTTAAGTCATTCTTTAATAACTTTTATTAATAAAAAAGCCACAAAGAAAAGAAGTGATATTTTGCACAAATTTTTAAATAAGACGAGTGGTCAAACTTGTTGTCAAAAAGTCAAAATGACTTATAATTTGGAATGGAGGGAGTATATTCCATGTGATTGTGTTGTTAAAAATATAATGATGCGTGATGTGTATATTTGTTGTTTAAATAAAGATGTATAGCTAACCTTACGCCTTCAAAAAGTGTTTTTGAGATTAAACTAAGCAATCCTTTTCATACTAATAATGAGATGAACTTCGACTCTAATTAAGCATTTATAGTTTAGTTTTTTTTTTCCAAATGTAGTTTAGTTATTTTGATACATACATAGATAATTTGAAACTTTTGATTTAGCTTAACACGTGAAAAAGATAGGCTTTTGCATGGATTTTGTAAAATTAATCATGTCTAACTTTCAATTTAGCATCTTAAATCACATTGTTGCCAACTTTGTTCATCGGGTAAGCGAGGGTTGAAGGCAAGATGTTCTGCTTTGTAGTCACAACACATCAATTAGGAACCATATCCCCACATCCCAAGAAAGATGTGGAAGAATAATAGTAGTCGATTGATATCAATCCTAGGACATGTTTAGGTTGATTGATATAAATCCTAGACACGTTTAGGTACAAGTTTTAACATTGTTAAGTATGATTCTAGAAGCTCCTCCATAGAACCCTTCGCTTTATTTACCTTTCCTACATGTTAAATAAACTCCATAAATATTGAGCATGTCAACATTTGGGGATATAATTACATATACAATCATGCATTATGGAAAATGACATGCTAATAATACAAAATTTTAAGCTAAGATCCTAAGCATGGAACATTACAAGCAGCTCAAGGGAGTATGGACCAATGGATTTTATCTTGGCCTGAATGGAAATGAGGAAAAATATCAATATTATGCCTTGCAATATAAATTACTTCCTCCATCCCAATTTGTAAGTCCTTCGACTTCTTTTACCCTCAAATTTGACAACTCTTCTTATTCAAAAAATTGTGCAAAGATAGTCAAATTTAAGTCATTTTTGAAGAACTTTTATTAAGAAAGTTAGCCATGACAAAAGATGTAACATTTTGCAATGATTTTTGAATAAGGCTAGTGGTTAAACTTGGTGTAAAAAAAAAAAGTCAAATGACTTGCAATTTGGGATGGAGGAAGTACATAAGAATGTTAACAGTTTCATTTTCAAATGTTTTTTGAATTAAAATCATGGGGAAAATCCCCGTGGCAATCCTTTTTCAAATGTTAGTCGCAGCCATACTATGCTTGCATCTTGAGTACTAAATATTAAAATATGTAAACTGCCATATATAGGAGTATAGTAGAAGTAGAAATAGAACACTAAAATAAGATTGGAATGATAAACTTGTATTGATGAAAAGTATAGCAATGTGGTAAGATATATACAAGCCATCAAATGGATGGTTTCAAGGTTTGTGGGAGGGTACACGCCCCATGAACGAACGCTATGAACATGTGTTGTGGACTGTCATTAGCGTTTTGCTAATGAAAGGAGTATCCACTAATCGGTAATAAAGAATATTCACAACTTTCCCAGTTGATCAATTTTTCTTTAGATCTAGACATGCAATGGTATTTTTAATAGGCGAGCCTCCTTGAAAAGTAATCTACGTTAACATTGTTCTAAGGATAAGATTTAAAATGCAGGATTACGTTTTTTTAATAATCCAGAAAGTTTCAATTTGGACATAGCCGTTGGGTCGGGCGATTGGGAGGGAGGGAGAGCGATACCTAGCAATAGGAGTACCCTGCATTCACCTTCACCGTTTGATCGCATTTGGGCAATTAGTGGGAGTGCGATACCTGTAACCTCTTCCTTGCGGAGTCAACACCCATGCCATGCACCGGAAGCTCCCGCCATTACCTCACCTCACGCTCCGCTCCGCCTCTTCCCTCTTCCTCTTCCTCTTCAGCCGCCGCCTCCGCTTCCCGCCGCCGCCTAGACGCCTCCCTCCTCCCGTCCCACTGCGCGACCTCCTCGCTCACCGCCTCCCGCCTCCTCGCTCGCCGACGTCGCCCTCACCTCCACCGCCGCGCCCTCACGCCGATCTCGTCCTCCTGCTCCGCCGCCGCGGCGACGGTAACTCTCCGGAAAACCTCCACGTCGAGCTCATCAAGCGGGGGCTCAATCATGACCTCTTCTTATCCAACCATCTCGTCAACTCGTATGCAAAGGGCGCGCGCCTGGCTGCCGCGAGCCGGGTGTTCGACGAAATGCCCGTGCGGAACGCCGTCTCCTGACCTGCCTCCCTCCGGGTACGTGCTGCAGGGCATCACCGAAGAGGCGTTCCGGGTGTTCTGCGCCATGTTAAGGGAGGTGGAGCCCGGGTGCAGGCCCACGTCCTTCACCTTCGGGACCTTGTCTCCGTGTGTGCCAGGATGGGGACCTGACCGCCTGGGCTTCGCATGATCCAGGTCCATGGGCTGCTTTCCAAGACGGAATATGCGACAAACACTACTGTGTGCAATGCCCTGATCTCAATGTATGGTAGCTGCGCTGTTGGTCCACCGATCCTAGCGCAGCGGGTGTTTGATGGCATGCCGATCAGGGACCTGATCACATGGAACGCGCTGATGTCTGTTTATGCTAAGAGAGGTGATGTGGTTTCAACGTTCACTCTGTTCATGGATATGCAGCGAGAGGATTCCAGGATTCAGCTGCGCCCGACAGAGCATACATTTGGCAGTTTGATCACTGCCACATCTCTGTCATCAGGCAGCTCGGCTGTGCTTCACCAAGTATTTGCGACGGTGCTCAAATCTGGCTCTTCTAGTGACCTCTACGTGGGTAGTGCTCTGGTTAGCGCTTTTGCGAGACATGGCTTGGTTGATGAAGCTAAGGACATCTTTCTCAGTTTGAAAGAGAAGAATGCAGTCACCTTAAATGGTTTGATAGTTGGGTTGGTCAGGCAACACTGCAGTGAAGAGGCAGTAAAGATTTTTGTGGGGACAAGGAATACTGTTGTTGTTAACGCAGATACATATGTTGTGTTGCTCAGTGCCATAGCTGAATATTCTATATCTGAAGAAGGGCTGCGCAAAGGTAAGGAAGTCCATGGCCATATGCTTAGAACTGGGCTTACTGATCTGAAAATTGCTGTCAGTAATGGACTGGTTAATATGTATGCCAAATGTGGTGCCATCGATAGTGCCTCTAAAATTTTTCAGCTAATGGAAGCAACGGATAGGATTTCCTGGAACACCATCATCTCGGCTCTTGATCAGAATGGCAACTTTGAAGAAGCAGTTATGCATTACTGTCTTATGAGGCAAAGTTGCATAAGCCCATCAAATTTTGCAGTAATCAGTTCCTTGAGTTCATGTGCAGCTTTTGAAACTTTTAACTGCTGGTCAGCAAGTGCATTGTGATGCTGTTAAGTGGGGTCTAGATTTAGATACTTCTGTTTCAAATGTACTGGTTAAAATGTATGGAGAATGTGGAGCTATGTCAGATTACTGGAAGGTTTTCAACTCTATGGCAGAACACATGAAGTTTCTTGAACTCTGTGATGGGTGTCATGGCCAGTTCACAAGCACCTATTTCTGAAACTGTCGGTCTTCAACAATATGAAGAGGGGTGGTTTGATCCCAAATAAAAGTAACATTTGTGAACTTACTTGCTGCTTTGTCCCCATTGTCCGTTCTTGAATTGGGGAAGCAGGTTCATGCTGCAGTGCTGAAGCATGGAGTTACGGATGACAGTGTGGTAGATAATGCACTCATATCATGCTATGCAAAATCAGGAGATATGGATTCCTGTGAGCATCTGTTTTCTAACATGTCTGGCAGAAGGGATGCCGCCTCGTGGAATTCTATGATTTCAGGTTACATCTACAATGGCTATCTACAGGAGGCTATGGATTGTGTATGGCTTATGCTACACAGTGGACAAATCATGGATCGTTGCACTTTCTCCATTATACTAAATGCATGTGCTTCTGTGGCAGCATTGGAGCGTGGAATGGAGATGCATGCTTTTGGTATTAGGACACACTTGGAATCAGATGTCGTGGTTGAGAGTGCTCTTGTTGATATGTACTCCAAGTGTGGTAGGGTGGATTATGCCTCTAAGCTTTTCAATTCTATGACTCAGAGAAATGAATTTTCATGGAATTCTATGATTTCTGGTTTTGCAAGACATGGTCTTGGAAGGAAAGCCCTTGAAATATTTGAGGAAATGCTGCGCAGCAGAGAAAGTCCAGACCATGTCACTTTTGTCAGTGTCCTATCTGCATGCAGTCATGCTGGATTGGTGGAAAGAGGTTTAGAATACTTTGAAATGATGCCGGATCATGGTATACTACCTCAGATTGAACATTATTCTTGTGTCATAGATCTTCTCGGTCGAGCTGGTAAGATTGACAAGATAAAGGAGTACATACAAAGAATGCCAATGAAACCTAACGCTCTCATATGGAGGACTGTTTTAGTTGCCTGCCGACAGTCAAAAGACGGGTCTAAGATTGATCTGGGGAGAGAAGCTTCAAGGGTTCTTTTTGGAAATAGAGCCTCAAAATCCTGTAAACTATGTTCTGGCATCTAACTTTCATGCAGCTACAGGAATGTGGGAAGATACAGCCAAAGCCCGAGCTGCAATGAGGCAAGCAACAGTGAAAAAAGGAGGCTGGTCGCAGTTGGGTAACCCTAAATGATGGAGTTCATAGTTTCATCGCTGGTGATAGATCACATCCAAACACCAATGAAATATACAAGAAGCTGAATTTTTGATACAGAGTATAAGAAATGCTGGTTATGTTCCCCTGACAGAGTATGCCTTGTATGATCTAGAAGAAGAAAAACAAAGAGGAGCTGTTGAGCTATCATAGTGAGAAGCTAGCCGTTGCCTTTGTTCTGACTCGTTCCTCAAGTGGCCCAATAAGAATAATGAAGAACCTTCGGGTTTCGTGGAGATTGTCACATAGCCTTTAGATACATTTCTCAGATGATTAGCCGGCAAATCATTTTAAGGGATTCTATCCGATTTCATCATTTCAAAGATGGGAAGTGTTCTTGTGGAGATTACTGGTAACTGATTTGAAAGGTTGGTTCAGTACCAGTTCCTAACTTTTCAGGTCATACCACATTGCCAGATGCTAGGTACAGGTTTGTTACCTTTTCTTATTTAAGTCAAATATATATTCAAACAAAATTACTGCTAGAGTTTCTCTTCAGACATGATTTTACCATTCAATAAGTAACATGGCAACTATTATTCCATTTTTCCTTATCCCATGGAATTTGTAAGAAATCATTGCTTCTGTCAAATATTCCATTTTACACCTTTAGCATCTACATTAAAATGGAATTTATTAATTTGGCTGCTGATTTATAGGTGTTATCTTTTTCATGACAGTCCATGGGCTACCCAACTTAGCAACTTTTGTTTGTCATGACTACATGAATAAGTCCAGAATGTATTAATATTATTCCTGAGCCACCACTTTGCATGCATGATATGTTTTCACTCCTTATCTCTACAAGTGCTCTGCCTGGTCTCTAGGTTGTGCAGTGTTGATGGAGACGGCAGTTCTTTGTGTTTATCGCTTGCATCTCTTCATTTAGCTAGGCATAATAGCTTTTTCATAGGCATCTTTGTGCTTTTAAATTTACGACCATGGTTTGAATTTATTTTCATCATTTTATGGTCTGGCATAATGTTTTAGTTGTCTGTCTTCGAACTGTGGAAATTCATATCCGTATCAGCTAGTGTCTTTTGATTACTGACTGTATGCTAACCCATGCTAATGCTATTCCCTTCTTTTGGATGCAGACATACTTGGGAGTACAAATATTTAGGTTTTACGTCAAGTGCACTAAGTGCTCTGCTGAGATCGCTTCAAAACAGATCCTCAGAATTCTGACTACACAGTGGAATCAGGTGTTAGTCGCAGTTTGAACCTTGGCATGTACAGGACGAGGTAAGTGATTTTGGGGCATATTCTAAGGACAAGTTTGATTAATTAAATGCATATAATCTTCAATTTGATCACCATGATGAATATACTTTAATTTAGGCAGCAGACAAAGAAAAGAGGAAAAGGGATGCTGAGGAGATGGGTGATGCAATGAAAGAGATGGAAAATAGAGCAATGGATTCAAAGCAGGATATGGACATTCTTGCTGCTTTGGAAGAGATGCGGTCCATGAAGGTTGGATCTAGTTCCAGGCCACCAGCCTGTTGTACAGTACTTATTTCATGTGCTGTCTACGATCTAGACATGCTGGTGTCTCTGTTGACCAGATGCTTGAAATTTTGAAGTGTTCGGCTTATGAGAAGGTAAGACCTTAAAAACATTGTGTGTTATCATGTTTTAATAAATATCTGGAAATAAAACATTATCTTTTGGTTATTTGGAAGAACTTTATAGCGACAATGTAGTTTCCTATGTCTCACTTTTATCATCGATATTCTTTGTGCAATGACAGGAGAAAAGCAATTGCAGAGCTTTATGAAGAAGATGAAGAACTTTATGAAATCAATCACTCTTCGAGTAATTCTCTATCTCTGCATTGCAATGCCGACTAATGCCATCATGCATAACTTGTGCATGGAGGGTGTTACCTTTTGAATCTACACCTTTTTAAGTGTTTCGAATTAAAGCATCTCCTTTTGACTTGTGATCCTATTGCTTAATACTAGATGAACCAGGATAGAACAATGACATATTCACATCATAGTGTAGCAATGCCAATCTACATACACTGTTATTTGTCTGAAAGCATATACTATTATTGGTATTTGGCAACTTGTAATTGTACATTAGTATTAGAGATAAACCTTTTGCCTACACTGTAACAGTAAATCCTACAGTGTTGTTCTTCTCCGTGTAAATCCAGGTAGCTAATCAAAGAAAACTGGAAATTGAGATTAATGTCCATTCAAAGAGGACAGCACAATGAAACCAAGTTAAACAACGTGCATGATAAAATTTTCTATATGACATATCAAGTAATTACATTACATTTAAAAGACTTATACATAACGAGAACACCAAAAGTCCTCCATTAATCCAAGTCCACAATTCCAAAATTGAGAGAAGGATCTTCATTTGCTGAACAAAATCCGAGCCTGTTGCGTACTCTGTTAGCATCCCTACTGCAAACCCAAACATAGCCCATCTGCAAGATTTGTAGCAAGCTGAATTAGGGCAAGCTATCTTGACCTATTCAACAATGTGGTGAATCTTTACGTGTACCCATCTTGCATTTTTTGTAGCATGCTTATTGTAGAATCATATTTACTTAGAGCCTTACACGAGTAAATTTAGTATGTAGGGGACATGATGCACTAGGTATTGTTCCAGATGACTTGGGAACATGTCAGTTTACAACTGATTAATCAATCGCAAGTCTGATGTTAAATCTGATTTTATTGATTGCTAAAGCATGTGCTCTGAAAAAAGATCAATCTGCAGTTTAGTTATTCAGGAGGCTGAGAAACGTCCCTGATTCAAAAACCTTCAAATATTTGAAGGTACTAGGAAAAATCTCACCAACCATATTGGATACTTCAAAAATCTTTCTGGTTCACAAATTTGATGCATCTTGCAGGGGCAAACGTACCTTCCGTTGGAAATTTCATTCTTGGGCAAGAACCCAAAGAAGGGGCCCTGGGATTCGGTCTCCTCCAGCTTCTTCTTCTTGAAGTACTCCTGCAGGTCCTTGGCCACCTTCCTCTGGTACTCCAGCGTCACAGCCCCAGCCAGCGGCCTCTGCAGCGCTGCCGCCGTGGCCGTGGCCGTGGCCTCAGCTGGCTTCGGCTCAGGAGATGGTGGCGTCGGCTGCGACGACGTGGGTGGGGCAGCAGGCTTCATGGGCGTCGGAGGCTGCGACAGGGTGGGAGGAGTGGACAGAGCCGGCGTCTTGGGTGGCATCGGTGGCGGTGGCGACAGCGGAGGCGCCGCAGGTCTCCTGATGGGTCCCTCAGCCTTGGAGCTCCTGATCACAGCAAAGGACCGGCATGCACGGTGCGAGGGCGCGACCGAGACGGCCCCCACCTTCACCTTGATGGAAGGGATGGACGGGGCCAGAGACATTGCTGAGGCGCTTAAGCTTTGCAGCAAGCGATGGCCTGGTTCTCTTGTTTCTTGGAACAGAACAGGGAAGGAAGACGAGGGAAGGGAAGGGAAGGGAAGGAACGCGTGGAGAAGGTTTGCACACACACCCACGCTCTCGCTGTGGATAAGAGTGTGTGGTGCCAAATTCCCGTCCGCGAACGGAGGGCCCAGGAACTTCAACATCAGGCGTGTTGTCTCCTAACAGAAAGTTTGTGAGGTTTGCAGGGACTCAACATGGGCGCAGCACCTTCAGGCATTCTGGTGCTGACCTGCTGCCTGCGATTGTTCCCTGTCCCTGTCTGTCACTGGGGCTGCTTGTAGTAGCGCTTTTGTTTTACAATTATTATCATACAAAAAAGCAGACATTGCTTGACAAATTGAGTTTTCCTATACGACTATTCAGCTGGTATTTGTATGGTAAATATATAATAACAATAATAACAACTCTATAATCTATGCATATGTAGCCCACCGTGGGAGATGTTTTAAATTCAGAAACAAAGATTTAACTAAAAAAAAGTGACTAGTAAAGAGAGCCTAGTCCATATGACCTCATTTCTAATGAATTTGGTTTCGAAAGGCACTACTCTGATCACAATTAAGTGATATTTTGGGTTGTACTAAATCAATCATTTGCAATTCTGGTTCCATATTGTTTTTAATGTGCTTAATTTTAAAACTGAAAATGCAATAACATGAGCATAATAATTGTATCGAAATGTTGTTTTATAAACATGTACTTCTACTTGGTTATAATACTTTTGTAACAAAAAATAGTAGTAAAATTGTGATTTGCAGACTAGAGGAATGCTTAAAACGTCACTTATTTGTGATTGGAGGGAGTATTGTTTTCTGTTAGAGTATGTCAAACATGCATGTGTGAAAGCTTTGACTAATTACTAGCAGCCTAATGGTCACAGGAGGCTTAGTATCTCCTTAGGTTTTGGGTTTAGCTTCGCAGGAACGAATTTAGACAGATATAAGTTTAAAAGGCATCCCTCGATGGCTGTATTCTTAGTTATCCTACATGTAACCATCTGAGTCGTTTTCAGCCTAAATGTATAAGAAAACGAGATGTATATAACCACGATCATGTGTCCTACGTACTCGATGGCACATCTAGGGCAGCCAACCACCTTTAAGGCCGATGAAGCGATCTCCCCCAATATATATTATTGGTTGAAAAATAGATTTTCGGTTTCTATGTCATCAACCGTAGTCGTTCCAAGCACCACAAATGCTCTGACATAATGTTCCAAGCAACACAAACGCTCTGACATAATGGAGAGTATTTGACAGAAAATATCAATTTTACGTACTTATTGTATTTTAAAAATATGTATATTTGTTTCAGATATTTGTATGAAACCTCATAAATATAGTGGATTTTTTAAAAATATATCTACATCTAATATTAATATATAAAAAAACTTCCATCTGTTTTTAATTTCCCACAATAACTTTGCTGTACCCCGTCCATGACCCTTAAACTCTATTTCCATCCATGAGATTATTGCATAAATCCCGAAGCCTCAAGTCATTCAAGTGACCATACAACAAATTGTGCATTTCTTTACAACACACACTAACATGTACTACATTATAATATAATAAAAACAACGGTATAAGATTCAGAATTGATCTAGTGTACTAACTTATCAACCAATATAGTAGTACATTTCAGTTCAAAAAAAAAAAAATATAGTAGTACATTTTCATGGTTCAGAGAGGACATTACTGAACCATGGAAAAGCATTTTCTCATTGACATTATAGGGGCAGAAAGACAAATCCACATCAAAACACAGTATGCCGGAGAGTTAAACAACCACATGGCCCTGGTATGTCACTCTTATGCAACGAAAGAATGAATACCAAATTTGGCCAAAATTGTCAATAAACCATCACTCAACACGTCAGGAGCAAAACAAAAGGGAACAGCATGAAGTCAGGGATCCAACACCCCTGGCAGAAGTAATGGCAGCCTCATATGGTACAGCGGGCGTGGAAACACAATTGAAAGCCAGAAAAAAATAAAATATGACAGAAAAGAAAGAAAAGAGATCTTGATATTGTACAGGTGGGCATCGATACTATAACCCTGCCGAACAGACTAGTTAAGCATAGAACCAACAAGTAATCTAGCACAATATCAACTCATCACTGTTTTGTTTTGAATGCCGTCGATCATTTCAGTTCCAAAGTCACCGGTGCGGCACATCCTTCCCAGCAGGACATAGGCTTACCATGAGATGTTTCTGTCAGCCTTGTTGTGCAGACATGAAATCTACTGAATCACACACTCACATTTTCGAAACCTTCGTTTTCAGCATCATCATCTGACAGGCCCTCATCACTACCAAGATACAAAAAACAGCAATCAGAATATAGTATACAAGTACAACAAAGCACTAGTAGAACACAAGAATACAGAATATATATGTATCACCACACCCATGGCTTTGTCACCTATAATTTGGGAGTAGTAAAACTGACCCCAGATACATTTGAGCATGCATACGAAAAATCAGTGTCAATTAATTTGTGGTGAGCTTGCCTTATGACGCGTAATGAATGCAAATCAAACAAAGATACAGCTATTCTTAATACTATTAACATTTAGGCCATGTTTGGCATGGCTCCAAATGGCAAACCAGATCCTAATTCATTTTGAGAGGAGAGATGAAAACGGTGCGTCACTATAGTGCACCCGGAAGAGCTCGAGCTCGAGCTGAATTCAGCACCAAGTCAGACTACAACTACATACACAGTTGCATGATTTAATGGTGCACGAACACTGCTTCTTCAATGAGCTATAAACTAGTGTAAACCCTATGCATTTGAACATGTTCACAATATAGAACAATTGAAGCATATGTTAAATTTTAAGTATGTGGAATTGTCTTTACCTTTAAAAGTATGTACATAGGGCTTTAGAGGAGATTTGACTCCAAGGAAGAAGGCGTTAAGTTTTAGCTTTTTAGGTGGAGACTGCTCATTAAGGCAGAACACTCTAACTTTGTGGTATCTTTGTTACTTGAAATTTTGAAGATAAATTACCTCACAAGATGGCACAAAGTACAAAAAAAAAAGATGATGTTGTGCTTTTATGGCTCTTATTTTGAAATTTGGATTCACTAATAGAAGAAGATAGAAATGTGCATTCACTCATGTATGATAATTGACAGTAGGACATTCAGACTATGAACCGCTCCGGCTTGATCAAGGTTATACAAATTAGCGAACCATTCCGGCTGGAAATCGTTCGCAGGGAACCGACCAAAGCCTAAATAACCACAAACACAATATACTTTGCAGGGCGCAAGGGCATGCAAGGAGATATAAGATTTTTGGACCATACCTTGTTTCAAACTCCCTTATCTCAAAAAGTTCCTTCCCACATGTATCTGTCCACTGGACTTTCCTCCGTTCGACGCTAGATCTCAAGGTCTGCACCTCTTCCACAGACTCGCGCGGTTCTTCACCCTCACTGACCACTATACGGTGCTCCAAAGAATCCCTTTTGAGTTGCTCTTAAGACAGCCTCGTCTCTCACTGCCGCTAGTGATGGTCAACGTCTTGTTTGCCGAACAAGACGCTTCTTCCTGTGAGGCACTGCTGGAGGACGACGCTTTGGGAGGAGACGCCACCTCGAGGCCATTGGCCGTGCACCCGAAGCAGACGAAGGGAGCACATTTCCCAGGCGCTTGGTGGTCCTTGGCGGAGGACGACGAGGGCAGCTGGTACACCTGCTCGGCAGTCTCCCCGGTCGACTAGCCGGTACTGGTTCCACGGCGAGACCTTGACGGGCTTCTCCTCAGCTTTCCGCCCGAGCAGCAAGAGCGCGAGGCCATGGCTGTACCCTGAAGCTGAAGACGAGAAGAACCCTCCTCCTTCCACGGCCAGTAGCATCTCCAACTCCAATGCTCATCCAGGCACCATGAACCAGCAACTTGATACCAGCCTCACGAATTACCTCTCCATTGGCTACCTCACTACACTATCCTGCAAAGGAAACAATCCATCAACCCTATTCATAAATATCCACCACATCGAAAGCTTCGGACGGATTTGAGGACTCAAGAAAGAAAGAATCCGCATTACGGAAAACGAGGAACCGTTCAAGAAGGCCGCCTACCGAGAAAAGGAAGGGATCACCGCAGGTCCGGCTGGATCTCCGTTCCGATCCAGCCCAGTGGATGATCGGGGACGCCTGGCCACCGGAGAAGGAAGAGAGGCTCAGTCCGCGGCGGCGGAAGGATCGCCTGGATCTGGATCGCGGCGGAGAGAAGAGAAGAGAGAGAGAAAGTGAGCTTAGAAAACAAACATGGCTCGATTTTCCTGGCAGTAGTAGTCCCCTCAGTCTTTCACTATTTCAGGCCGGGCCGGGTCTTCACAGCAGAAGGCCCGGCCCACAACAAATAAATCAGGTAAAGTTTGTCGGCTGCAGCCCGGCCCATACTGAGGCCTACGTACACACAAGTGCGTCCTTAGCCCGGCCCGGCCCGTTTGGCCTGCTGGCCCGCCGCGTCTCTCTCCGTCTCCGTCTCCGCCTCGTCGTCGTCGTCCGGCCGAACCACCAAAACCACGACACGAACCGCCGAGCCGAAAGCGAACCGGAGCCGGAGCCGCCGGAGCCTCCTCCCTCGAGTAGATATATAGATAGATATCTAGCACAACGAAGGGGAAAAGTGGGAAACGAATTCAATTGGAAGAAGCGCAAGCAATCCACAAACCCTTTTTTCGATTCGCGCGGCTTCTTCATCACCGGCGGCGGCGGCGGCGATGGCGCGGAAGAGGAAGACGGACGCGGCGCCCGCGGCTGGACGAGGCGGATCGCACGCTCTACTCCACCTTCTGCGGCGCCGCCAACTCCCTGTCGCAGCTCTACACGCAGGCCGTGGCCCAGCAGAAGCTCTCCTTCCAGGCCGGCGAGCTCCACGCCTTGGTGCGTACACCTTCTCTCCCCTGCCTCTCCTGTCTACCGCCCCCCATTCCTACTTCTTCGTTCTCTTCCGTCGGCCGGCACGCCCGCCGGTTGGTCGGGGCATATAGGGAATTCGATTCACCCCCGCGCCCGCACGCGAATTTGATTGGTTGATTTGCCTTCTTCGATCTAAGTATAGAGGTTGGATTTGGCCATACATCAGTGCACGTCTAGGATTCTGCACGCTTTGCTTATATAGAAGAAAAATGCCGGTTGGAACAGTCTCAAATATTAGTTCTGTGTTTATTGTATATATACTGCTACACTGTCGATGCACCTGTCCTTAGTATGAAGGTTTATTATATTAGTATTCAGAGAAACAAAATAATAGGTATATGTACAGGTAAAAAGTAATGGATTCCTGTGCTTCAAAACAGCATACATGAGCATTTATCTTTCTAAGTGATTCTTGAAGAATTGCAATTACTTCTCTGAGAAGAATCTTCACTTTAATTTGTGATCGTACCATTTAAAACTTGATCGTGTGGTGTCTTGCCTACCAAGTATGAGATTTTTTCATTCTTATGCTTCAGAGTTTATAACTTTATATTGCTATATAAGTATGAGTTAAGAAATGTCTTTTGCTAAATTCAAGCTTAATGTTGCAGGAAAAGCTCTACCAGTGGATTTTGAGGAAGCACGATGAAGAGGCAAGGCTCACTGTAGCTGAAATAATGGCTCATATCCAGGTACAACCTTGAAACTTGCTAGACTATTGCGCTTTGCTTGAACATGTTTTGACTGCCTTACTTTTTGTGGAGACCTGTGCATCTGCTTTGGTAGCTGTTTAGGCCCTGTTTGGATGTGAAGTTTTTAAAATTATTGGAAAACTATTACAGTTTTGCGAGAGGGAGGGAGGGGGAGGGAGTTGTCAATTTAACCCACAGTTTTGCATGCTTTTGGCTTATAAAACTACAGTTTCTTGATGCCATAGTTTTCTAAAGCCACAACATCCAAACAGGCTTTAGTTCCATATCTGTTTCTTTTTTTTTCTGTGGGTTAAATATTCCTATATGTTCAGGAGCAACATTCAGCAATGGATTGTCATGACGAGGACTAGGTTTCCTAAACATACAAGATACACCTTATACTGTACAGGAGCTCATTCAGCAATGGATCATTGTGACAAGGGTGTCTAGAGTGGGGTCTTAAGTTGTGTTTGGTAATTGCTATGAAGTATTATGCCTTATTGCCTTAGTTACCACTATGCCTGTTGCATTGGGGAGTAAAGATTTCTTGCGCTCATTAAATTTGTGAAGCAATCATAATGTTCACATATTCTTGTTTCTTTTGCAGCATGAGATAGACTATGGAGGTACTGATGCACATGTCTCCCCAAGAGTACATCAGCATCCTCAGATTGCAAATCCATTCACCAATTCAGTTGTCCCACCTGGAACTGGTTTGTATGGGCAAACAGCTGCTGGGTTTGCTCCTAGACCCAGCGTCACTGACCAGTCAAAGAATACAATGTTCTCTAATGCCTTGTCAAGCCCAGTGCGCAGGAGTCTCCAGAACTATCACATCACTCAAGGTGCTGGCAACGGAGGACGGAATGCAGAAGCAAACTCAGCAGGGGCAAATAGAGACCAATTCAGCAAGCTCCAACGACACTTCTATGGATATGGTTTCAGACAGCGCCGGGAATGAATTCTACCAGTGATTTGCAGCGAGATGTGTCTGACATCACCGCATACAAGTGTTGTCAATGTTTTTTTTTTGGCCCTCCTTTCGTTGATATTTTTCACCTAAGCTCTCACCTTATGTGAGCAAAATATAGCTGCACATCCGGTGATTCTGGTTTGTTTGGTAATTTATAAGTTGAAACGTGTTGGACATGCTTTAATCCCCGCAATGTGTTCGTGAGTTCAATATTATGAATGTAAATGCATTTTGCGTTGTGATATATTCTGATAGAGGAAGTTCACTTGCTGAAATAGAACTTGTCAATACAGGGCAACATCTTTTCTTTATTCGTTTAATAAAAAAATCACGCCCAAAAGCTTTTGTCGTCCCTTTGAAAAAAAAAAAATACAGGGCAACATATTAGAAGAGTAAAATGCATGCTGATACTCGAATAGAACTTCTAAATAAGCATAATTAAATTAATTATGTTTTTTTTAGTAAATCTAGTTGAAATAAGTGTTGTCGTAAATTTGATCTGAATTAAGCCCATAGAGGTAGTATTAAGGACGGGGGCTTGTTCCCAAATCACTTTGTTGTCTGCGATCGAATTCGAAGTGCAGAACGAGGCGCTTGGCCAATCAAAGCTGCTCAATTCATTCAGAAGTTCCTTGTTTAGTTGGTAAAAAATTGGAAAAATATCCCATTGAACTTCAGAAGACTTTGTTTTGTTTACAGAAATATTATCCAAGAGAGCGGAAAAAAACTTAAGAATTTGGAGAGGAAGCAGACTCTTCGCTGCACTGGACTGGAACTCCCCGGTACTGACAGAGTGAAAGAGCCTGGCCCCATTCTCTTGCCTTCCCAAATGGCCAAATCCAGTGGTTGATACCTGGGTGCCGGTGGGCATCCACCGCCAATCCGCTACCATCATCTGCCTCGGAAGGCACGGGAAATGGCGTCGCGGGCGTTTGGGAGGGCAGTCCAGGATCCGCCGCGCTGGTCTCGCCTCGCCCGTAGGACCATCGAGGTCGGGCAGTCCCAACGCGGCATTTATTGTCGTTTCTATCTTCGTTAACTCTGCTGCCAGATAAGCAAAAAATTTAAGGCGACACGGTAATCAACGAAGAAAGAGAAGGAAAAACATCGACACCGTTTCTTCACCAGGAAACGACTTCGACGCTCGCAACGAGGCACGAAGACACGACCGAAACGCCACTGGGGAGACTCACCTCGTTTCCATCCGCATTCATTGGGATCGAGTGCGTCGCCGGCGGCGGCCCGTGAGCGCGCTAGGCCTCCACTTCTCCCGCCCTCGCGCTCCCTTCGCGCGCGCAGCCCTCTTCCCGCGCGCACTCATTCGCCGTCGCCGGCAGCCTGCACCCGCTCTCTTCCTGCCAGAAGCAGCCACCACCTGCTTGCTTGACATGACGGAAGTCTGCTAGCTTGCTTTGCTAGCCCCAGATCCATCCTGTCCAAGCCTCAATCCATCCCAAATCGACATGAATCCTGACGGATTTGATTCGGTCGGTGGTGCTCCTGCCGCCCCTGTTGATGGATCCAGTCCGGCCGCCGGTGAACCCGCCGCCCATGCAGCAGCAGGATATCCATCACTTGCTAGTCTTCAAGCCGCTGGCTTAGCTGCGAGATGGACAAGTTCTCCGATGGGCTCCAGTGAAGGGTAATTATTCTTAATCGATAAACAAGGCCAATAGTACTTCTATTTGCACTTCTTTATTAAATCTTTTTTGATACATTCATAGTCTGAATCGATTACTTATATATGGGATGACCTTGTGTACAGACTACCGCAACATGTGTTTTATTTTTATTGAAAACTGATTGTTCAACACTTTTCATTGTAGGTGAATGCTTTTGGAGTTTTCGGTGACAGTGGAGATGGTTACCTATGGATATTTGTATATATTGTAATGCTTATGGATATGGCTTATTTTGAAACCTGATCTGCTACCTATGGACTGCTATTACATATAGTTTACTGTCAAAGTGTCAACGTGTATTGTGCGAGTGCCACAGCTGTGCTATGTTGTGCGAGTGCCACAGCTGATCCAGCTTGTTTTCGAGGTGCATTTAAAGATTCATTGTGTAATAGAAACGCTGGGTTGGGGAGACTAGTTTCTAAAGGCAATTATTACCCCTTTTTTTTTCTTGGAATCTGTCCCATGGAAAACGATGCATAGGACTGCCCTAACGATTCGTACGCCGGGCGCTTGCCGCCGACGTGAGAGGCTCAGGGAACGTAAGATCGGCGAGGAAGCCGCTGGAGGTTAACCCCTCCTGCCTTGGCTCTGTTCTATTATCAATGATTCGATACCAGCACCGAACATGACACCGGTTTTAACCATACAGACGCCGGGCCTCAGGGGCCCACATGACAAATGTAGAGTAAGAAAACGTAGAAACTATGGCATACGCCAATGCAAGCCGATAACGCCTTCGCACGCCTTGCCTTCTTCATCCTCCCGCCAGAAACCGCTCTCCATGTCACCGGGGGCACCGTCCGTGACATCACCGCCGCCCGAGTACCGCATTGGCCCCAAGCCGGGTGCGTGATGGAAACCGAAGTCTTCGCGACGCTGTAGTCCTCCCACGTGGTCACGGAGCTTGGCGCCCCTGGGCCCATGTTACCTTCACTGAACCACCGCGCACCCTTTCTTGACCCAGTCGGGCTGCTCAGACCTCGAGGAGGTTGATTGTTCTTGATATCAAGATCTTGGATCACCGCAGATGAGAATATACCGGAGTGAAATTGGGGGTAAACGGCTTCAACCGGGCGACACATGAAAAAACGAGGGTGAATCAAAGAATGAGAGGGGTGTCAAGTTTGTATGCAACTGTCCAATACGCTCCAACACTTTGTATGGTCCAAGTATTTGTAAGCCGCTTTGGGAAATGGACGATGAGCCACCGACGACCGAGTATACGGCCGGAGCTTCAACAACACCGAAGTCCCCACACCGAATTGACGATCCACTCGCTTCGACGGCCATCGGGTTTCATTCCCGTTGATCGTGCCTTAGCCAAATTATCTTTCAATGATTCTAAATGGGCGCACTGCCACTCACTCATCTCTCAGAATCGATGTTGAATAGAACGGGATGTTGGGGGCTAATCCCAAATTTGGCTCGTACCATATAGAGCTTTGAAGGGTGAATGCCTGCAGAAGAGTGATAGTTGGTGTTGTACCACAACTCGCCTAAGCTTCACCAAGACTTCCATTCCTTTGGTGAATCCCCCCGATGTAACATCTCAAGAACACCTCTAAGCCTTTGGTTGACCCTTTTCGTCCGCCCATCAACTGAGGATGATATGAGGTAGACAAAAGCAAATCGACCTTGTAAATGTTGAACAATGCTTTCCGAAGTTGCTTATGAAGACCGCATCCCTCGCTGCTGACCACTCGGCTAGGCAACCCATGCAGCCTTGACTACATTGTCCATGAAGGTGTGAACAATATCTCGATGCAAGGTAAGGGTGTTTAAGTGGAATGAAATGACTATACTTTTGTTAACCCGTCCACCACCACCAAGATAGCTTTGTAACCATCCGACTTTGGGGAGTCCTCAATTAAATCCATGGATGTGTCTTGCCGCATTGCTTCGTGAATTGGCGGGGGTTGTAAAAGACCTGCAGATGATGCGTGGTGTGTTTAGCCTGCTGGCACACATCACATTGCTTAATGTAACTAGCTACATCATTCTTCATGCCCCTCTAGTAAAAATGCCGCTTAAGTTTGAAAAACCGTTTCGTAATGCCCTAATGCCCCCCAATGGGCTTGAATGCATGGCAAAGAATGAGCCGTGTCCGAGAGCCGAAGTTATGTGCAATCCATATTGCCCCTTTAAACCCCGATGATCCCTTTGTCCAACGAGAAACCGGGGCCTCATCGTGGCTCTTGATTGCCGACCTCTCCGGCAAAGAATCGTTGAGCGGTACCGCTGACGTTGACATATGAATTTCGCGACTGCGGATCCATCCCGTTGGACCATCGACACGTTTTGATGGTCAACAAATGAGCCACCCTAGATAAGGCATCGCCCACCACATTTTCTTTTGTTGTGCATCGAATCTTGAAGGTCAAACCCATCAACTTGGCCATAGCTTTTTCTCAGAATCTGAAAGTGCAAATTTTGTTCATTCAAATAAGCAAGTGGCTTGTGATCACCAAAATTGTGAACTCTTGCCTCTCGCAAGTAGTGCCTCCACTTGTCGACGCCCATGATTAATGTCGAATTCCTTCTCATAGATAGAAAATTTCTTGTGGACCTCACTTAAACCCTTACTCGATAAGCTATAGGTCGTCCCCTCGTTGCATCGAACCGCCCCAATACCATCCCGACTGTGCATCCTTTCCACAAAGGAAAGGCTGGTCAAAGTCAAAGTCGCCCGAGAAGTGGAGTCTTAGTGAGTGCCAACTTCTGATCCCTCAAAAGTCGCTTGAGTCAGAGTCCACTCAAAAAATTTTTAGACCTCAACAGTTAGTGAGTGGCTTGGCAATTAAGCCATAATTCTTTACAAACTTTCTATAATATCCACTCAACCCCCGTAAAACCTCTTAGCTCGCTTGAAACTCGAGGGCACAGCCATTGGAGCATGGTCGCTATCTTGTTTGGACGGGATACCCTCGCCGCAGAGATAATATGACCCGTATTCCAAACGGATTGGGAAAAATGAGCATTTAGACTCTTTTAGATAGAATCGATGAGTTTTTAGAGCGTATAGAACCGCCGAGATGTGGACTAAATGTTCCCGCATACCGAGCCGAAAATCGGGGATGTCATCCGTAAAAACCAAAACAAATTTCCTTAAGAATGGTTGTAGTATGTCATTCATAACACATTGGAATGTTCTTTGGGCATTGGTTAGCCCAAAGGGCATGACCTTGAACCGGTAGCCCCCTCGATGGGTCTTGAAGGCGCCTTTGGGTTCATCCTCCGCTAGCATTCTAATCGGTGATACCCACTTCGAGATCTAATTTGGTGAAAACTTTAGCACCATGTAGTTCTTCCAATATTTCTTCAATTACTGGCATAGGAAACCCCGTTTCTTAATGGTGAGATTATTCAACCTTTGATAATCCACACGTAATCTCCAAATCGCCATCCTTTTTTTTAACCAATAAGACCGAGATGCAAATGGACTGTGGGTGTGTAATCAACCCAACCTCGGCAAAAGAATTGTTGGACCTGCTTTTTCTATCTCGCCTTGTGCTCGGGAGTAGTGATAGGGCTTGCAAGCATTGGGATGTACCCCCTGTGTACTAGAGGGCACAAAGATGATCATATGATCTTGGGGAGGTAGGGTTTGGGGGTCACCAAAAACATCCTTATACTGTTGTAACAATTGAGTGAGCCCCGGGTTGAGATTCCAGAAGTGGTTGGCCGGTGGTGTCTCCTCCCTAACCCGATCCACTAAAGCAAAAGCCCACACATCATTGCTTTTTGTGGAGTTAAGGACCTTCGAAATAGATGGCCCGAACTTGTAACCGATGTGGGTGTAGTCCTTGTAATTTAATTCTCCTACCTTCATACGTAGAACTCCATGGTTCTCTTGTCCCAATCACAATCCATGGGGCTATGCTTAGTTAACCAATCAAAACCCAATATAGCATCATAGGGAGACATGTAGGGACAATCATGTCAAGTGGTTATACCATGCCCTTGGGAGTACCATTGTAGCTTAGGTACCATAGTATCGGTGGTCATATACCGATCGTGGGCCAATTTCACCCTTCTTTTTCGACATGGTACCGTTGGAAGTCCCGCTAATCGCACAAACCGGGCACTAACAAAACTATGTGAGCGCCATTGTCCACCAACATGAGCATAACCTTATCCTTGACTCTAGTTTTGATTTTCATACACCGGAAGGGGTCCCGAACTAGTGATGGCATGACGACAAATGGTCTAATTCTTCCGCCAAAAAGCATCCTCTATTTCCGCATTATTGAGGGTATCCTCGATAACTCCCTATCCATATCATTAGTCACCATTGCATTCACTTGTGACTTCCCTTTCTTGGCACGCACCTCATTATGGCGGGGCTCATATTTCTCCCCACGGGTATAACTTGAGAGGCCATCTTTGTCTCCTATAGTCTCTTAACTGCCTATCCTTCCGGTTAGTCCGTGGTGGTTGGAAAAACTTTCCCTTCTTGTTTTTGCCGGGCCGGTTCTTATCATCGTCCCTTTCAAACTTATACTTGTTTTTCTCAACCAATTTCTGTTGAATCCTTGCAATAACAAACCGCTCGATCCTTTATTTTTGGGAACTTGGGGTTCCACCATAGCCCCTCGATCTCATCCTTCAACCCATTGACATAGTGTGTAACAAAAGAAAACTCATCATGAATGCCACTGCATAGTAACATCAAACCGTTGTGGCCCGAAATTGAGTCGTATACTCCTCCACAGTTCCGGCTCGCTTCATGGTAATGATCTCGATCATTGACCTTCTATAATCATCACCCAAATTTTTGAATCCGCGACCAAACAAAATCGATCCACCATTTTAGATGTTTGTTTATAAGCCAACCACCATTTAGTGCATTTCAGTCATGTGTATAGAAGCGATTTCACCCACATCCTCTCGTGCGCAGCATAAACAACAAAATAATCCTTGCGGTTCTCAATCCATATCTTTAGGTCTATACCATCAAAGAAGGGAAAATTAAGTTTGGGCATAGCATGTCTTGGGAAATGGTCATCCTTCTTCCCTCGTGCCTATGCTCATGTCTTCTACCGCCCGGATGGTCCTTCTCCTCATTTTCCCCGTTAGCAAATATATTTTCTTCCTCATCATTCACCAAGATGTCACCGCCATGCACCGAACCGTGAGCTATCACGCCTCGGGACTACTTTGGGCTTCAAACTGCCGAAGTAGCTGTAAATTAGCCACGCTTGTCCATTGGCCTCGCACTTGGCGAGCAATGAACCGGCGCTCTCTAGTGGACCGCTTACCTTTGCAAGGGGTCGTTGCTTGCCGCCGCAGCCGCCGGCCGGGCTTAATTCCCCCATGTTGGATATCCGTAAACATCCGATTGAAATTCTCCCGCATCTTCTCCCATTTGGCCTCCTCTCGCTTCACTATTCCTTGTCATTTGATCCAAAATAAATTGAGTTTGTGGAGATGGTCTTGCCGGAGCTACCGACACGCTAACACACCTTGGGGATCACTTGTACGATTCACGGAATTTTTACATGAGAACAAGCCTCACAACCCCGGCCGTCGAGATCACTACCCAAAGCGGTGATGGATAAGCACTGCGGGATCACTCAGCGGCGCGAATTTTACGTGCGGACCGCCACACAACCCTTGCTCGGAGATCAACCGCGGAACGCACACGAGGCAAAACCGGTTGGTCCGATGCATGTTCGGTGGTCGGATTTACGGTAATCTTCCGGCTAGAGGCGCGGATTACTCGGACCGCACCTCTCGCCGAAGTGAACCCTACCGGAGCCGTTTGGACACACGCGAGAGCGGAAGGAACGCCGACGAGCAGTCGCGCACCGTAGATCACGAGCCAGCGGATCGAACACCCGGAGTGCAAAACCTAGCAGAGTATCACGGAGCACCAAATCGCGACTCTAGAAGGCGACCGAGCACCGAGAAAGCGAGGACGCGAGATGGGGCGGGAACGGAGCGGGGATGGTCGACCACGGCACTGATGGTAAAGGCCCGAGCCGATAACTTGGCGGCGAGGAAGCGAGGAGACTCCGCCCGCAGCGCCGAGGAAAGACCGTCTCGATACCACTCGTAACGACCGCGTGGCGCCCGGCGATTGCCGTTGACATGAGAGGCTCGGAGAGGCAGGGTCGATCGACGAGGAAGCCGGCGAGGTTAACCCCTCTCGCTGGCCTGCTCTATTAATGATCGATTCGATACCAAACTCGAACACGACACCGGTTTTTATCCATACAGATCGGCGTCATGGCCCACATGACCAATGGTAAGAAAAATCGTGAACTATGGCATACGCCGCCAATGCAAGCGAATAACGTCTTCTCGTGACGTCTTGCCTTCTTCATCCTCCCGCCGTGTCGCTGTATCCGCCGGTACCATCCGTGACAAATGCCGTGAAAGAGCCCGAGGTGTCACGGAGCGCCGCGGCGCGCCTAGTAAACGCCCGGCCGCACCGGCCGAGGCGCTCTCGCGTCTTCGGAGGGAGTGTGCCGGAGGGCACGCTCTTCACCTGCCCATACCGTGAGTGGAGCTCTCCCGCCGGCCCGGGCACGCTGCACGCGGCGAGCGCCCGGAGCTCGCGCTTGATGAGCACAACGTCTTCACACGGGCGGCCATGGTGTGCGTGCCACGTCCCGGAGCGGGCGAGCTCGTAAGGCGGTGCGGCTCTTCATGGCGCTCTACGGTGAGTTCTCTGCGCTGGGGGTCGCTGCCCAGCGCGCACACGTTCGACTCCCCGCTCAAGGCCTGCGTGGGTGTCGAGTCAGCGGCCATGCTATTGCGGCTCCATGGGGTCATCTTCAAGCTCGTGGACCAAGGGACGGATCTGTTTCGTTTGGAATGCCTTGATTGATGCACCGCCAAAGGCTGGGCGCCTCTGTCGGACGCTAGAAGTTGTTCTACGGGATGCGGCCACGGGGACATCCGCTCTTGGAGAGGGCTCTTATCTCTAATTTGTCCACCGCGAGTTCACGGCCCCCATTCGATCCCTTGAGCGAGGACCCGAAGTCGCCCCCTACGCAGGCGACCCACGGGGAAAAACTCTAACGCCCGCCGCCAGCGCACCTCCCTCGATCTCCCCTCCCGCCGCGCCGCGCGGGCGAGCGGCCCGGCAAGGCAGCGGCCTGCGCGGATGGTGGCGGCGGGGCCCCGTCTCCTCTTCGGCCGGTGCGGCGGCCGGACGGCGCTGATTCGCGCTGGCGCCATCTCGCCCGGTCGCTGGGCAGTGGCGAGGCGGCGAGCGGCGTGCAGACGCGCCGGCCGTAGCGCAGCCGGGCCGGTGGCCGGGCGGGTGAAGGATGGCGGTGGCGTCGGGTTCCTCTGGCGCCCCGTTCCTCCTTGTCGCGGCGCCCGAGGGCCGAATGGGCTCTCCTCGCACTGGCGTCGGATCCGTCGCCGAGCTGGACTGTCGTGCGGCGGCGGCCGGATCTCTGCTTTGGCGTGGCGGGATTCGCGCCCAGCTGGGGGTTGGCTCTGCGTGCCGCGCCGTGGTGGTGCGGCGTGCGGGCTTAGGGCCACTGGATTTCTTCTCGCATGGATCCGGGGCTCACGGGTTTGCGCTGGCGCCCGCAGAGCCCACGGCGGTTGTCCACCTTCTTCATCGGACTTCTTCATGGCGGCGGCGAGGCCCCGGGGCGGATGTCCAAATTCGGTGCACAGGGTGGGCTGGGGTCGCGTTAGCGGCTCACGGCGAGTGCGGTGAGCTCGCACTGCGGTGGTGGTCGGTGGGCGCTTCAGGCGTTGAGGGCGATTCCCTCTCTGCCCCCCTCACGATGGCCTTAGCCCGGCGGGCTCTTTCCCATCGTCGGTGCCCTGAGGGGTTGGCGGGTACTGCACTGGCTGCTGCGCGTGGCGCGTAGGGGAACGAGGTAGTCCGCGAGCTCCCGGTGAGCACGACCATTGTCGGTTTGTGCTCCCAAAGGTAGAGCCGCTCGCGAGAGTTAGACTAGCCTGTTCGACTTAGCTTCTTTTTGGGTTGTCGCTCACTCGTTGTTTTGGCGTAGCGGCCCGGGGCGGTGGCGACTTCCCTAAGTTTGCCCTGGCGGCGGCGGCGCCTTAGCTTTTTGTTAGGCGTCGCTATATGTGAAAACCGGTCCATCGGTGTTATGAAAGCGTTGTTGTAAAACTCTATTCTTCTTTTTAATATAACCAAAGCGGGAAAACCGGTCTTTCAAAAAAAAAAAAGACATCTGCTCTTGGAACATCATGATGGACGGATATTCCCGGCATAAGCTCGTCGACAGGGCTCTTGATCTCTTCAGAAGTATGAGGAAGAAGAACGACTCCACGTCGTGGAACATCATAATATGCTGCCTAGGAGAGAACAGCCTTGGAAGACGCTCTCCACCTCTTCATCGATCTGGTCAGATCGGAGCGCCATTGCGGTGGCAATGCCAAGATCTTAAACCCCTCAATATACACAACAGTTCTGCACACCTGCTCAGTGTTGGCACTGCTTGTGTTTGGGAGGCAAGTGCATGCACGCACCGTAAGGACAGGTTCGGTCAGAGTAGCGTCTTCATCAGCAATTCTCTGATCAGCATGTACAGCAGCTGCGGCGCAACGCTTGATCTTGAGCAGGTGTTTGAAGAAATGACGGTTCGGGATGTCGTATCATGGAACTCGGTGATACAGGGGCTTGGTCAGAATAGCCTTGGGAGGCAAGCTCTGGCAGTTGCAGAGCGCGCACTGGAGCTCGGGATGTACAATGGCAACACCTTCATCGCCATCCTGGCATCCTGCAGCCACGCGGGGTTGGTCGTGGAGGGGTTGACCTACTTCGATGCAATGGCCAAGAGGCATGGCTTGGAACCAACACTTGACCACTACATCAGTGTCATCGATCTCCTCGGGCGTGCTGGGAGGCTTCAAGAGGCGTACCACCTGCTCCAGAAGATGCCGTTCGCGCCGAATGCGTTGGCGTGGCGGACTCTTCTGCATTCTTGCTTGGCCCATGAGAACAGCGCCATGGGAAGCCTTGCAGTGCAGGAGCTGAGAGCACTGCAGCCCAATGGTGGCACCGGGAACTATGAGGTGCACGGCTGCGGAGGTAGCACAGGTGATGAAACACAGGCTGGAAGCGAGAAGAGTGCTGATCACATGGCTGGGTGCAGCAGGGTCACCTAAGTTTCTGAACATTAAGGGCCGAAGCTGTATCTGTAGCTTCACATGTGGCCTGCCAAGAATCAGCAGCAAGGCTTGCAAAGTCTTGTGCGAGCCGTGATGGATGACCTGGAATCATGAATCGAGTCCACGGCATCAAGAGATATACAGCAGAAGTTGGGAAACAATAATTCTGGCAATCTTGGCATGCTGAGTGAAGGGCTGAACGCAGAAGAAGATTAACTGTCGAAGCATCCATGGAAAATGTGATCTGGAAGGACAACACGGGTAGTGCAAGGGCTAATGTCAATCAATTTTGTGTATGCCAGAAGAAGTCCAGAAACAGTGATTCTGGAAAGTGACATGGTGTCTTAAAGTTTTAGGAAGCTGAATAGAATAAGTAAATTACGTTGTAATAAATACATGGCGTCGCGGCGTAGCATAGAACTATAGGTGTCAATCTAAAGCTCTTATTTATTATAACTAAAAATGTTTTTTCATAGATGCTCTTCAAGTAAAGAATTTTTAAATCACCGTCAAAATATATGCACTTCACAACGTGAAGTGTGCCTCTGATTTCTTTTTTCTACTTCCACTATTCTAAATGATAAGTTATTTCTAAATTTTTACTATATATCTAACATAGTGTAAAGGAAGTATATAGAGTTCTAAAACCCAATAAGATTGTGATATTGTGAAATTTTCTTTGAAACAGATGTGAACATATGATTTTTACTGCTTCCAGCCTTACCTTAGCATACATTAACAATCGATTCAAGTGAACCAGAACCAGACTTAGTAAGTGTAACGAGTTACAGAAGAATATACATCATTTGTGCTTAACTGTTTCGCTGCCAAGGTTGCTTACATGTGCTTTCTTAAAATCAGAGATAATCACGATAAAACAAAACAGCACACATAAACGCTGCCAATCAGATAATTGTATCTAGAAACATACTATCACAGCAATTTGCATTAACTAAAGCCGCTTTCTAACATTTTCTTTTCACTACAGTTGTTCTATTAGACGACATCACTTATCAACTAATTAAGGGAAAAGGCTAATTACAAAAGCAATACAATGGGGAAACAAAAAAAAAAAAAGAAGACTACTTTCCGATCATTCTTGTTATCATATTGTCGATTGTAGATTGCCTGCACAGCACAGGACCAGCAGCAAGATGTTGAAAACCCCTCCCGTTGATGCGTCGTGACCTATAAGGCTATACAAGAAACTCATCTATCCAGAAAATCTTTGCAGCAGAACACTGGTGTGCTGCTGGCCAAAACCATATGATGGCAAGGATCAGCAAGCTCGAAGCATCTGCATCAATCAAAGTGTTCAGTTGTAGAGTTTATGTCCCACTATATATACTAACAAAGGATGGGTTCACTATACCATAGAAGCAGCATTCCTGCTTCTCACTGATAAAGTGACAGCATCGAGAAAAGCCTTTGCAGCATCAGCATCATTTTCTGCAGCCTCTGCAACTCGTGCTGCTTCCTCAGCTTCTGCTATTGCTATTTCTGCCTCGGCAACTGCCTTGGCAGCAAAGGCAGCTGCCTCTTCCTTGGTCATGCCTTTCATCTTCTCCAGTTCAGCAACCACTTGAGGCTTAGTTAGCCTGTTTAGCCGTTTAGCATTATTATTTTCTGCGTTCATTCCTTCAGCAGAGGCTACCTTTGTGATTATTCCACCCAAAGCAGGTGAACTTGGTGCAATTCTGTACCTTTGGTTTACCTACAATCATGATTCAAACAGTATGAAGCTTGTGAAGTCTAGACCCACTTTTATATTCCTAAAAAGACTACCCAGGGAAGGAGAGAGGGAGAGACCTTAATTAATTTTCCAGAATTAGCCATTGACTTCAATTTTGTAGATAGCAGGCGGTGAAAATCATCAGGTGGCCAGTATTGGTCCTAAATATATAGTCAATTTAAGTTAAATCCATCCTCAAATGAAAAGGTAATAAAACATTGTCTCAAGTTAGCAAAAAATCAGCAGACATGTTTCATACAAAAGGATGAGACAAATATTCCCATTACAGACTGCAGCCACCATAGCAGGACAGCTGATGAAGTTAAACAAAGCACAAAAATAAAACAAAAATAAGCATACTATAAATTGATATCTACAAACCTCGATGTATGCAGCAATGGCTGCCTTATTGGACCCAGAAGGCTCATTAAGCTTCCTTATAGCTTCTAATATGAGATCATCGAGCCTAGAAAAAATGACAGACATGCATAAAATCACTGGATGACCAAGCATAAGAAGCAGTATGATGAATAAAATAGGAGTTGGACAGTAACAATTGAAGTAAAATGAAAAGTGTCAACTGCTGAACAGATATGCTACCACAGTTAAATAGTGTGCTTATTTTTGTAATTATGTACTAATAAACATAATATGTAATTATGTACTAATAAACATGTTACACAAAAAGTATCAACTCCATAGCAAGACAACCTCTGTAAGGAATTGAACATTAGTAAGAGCAAAACATGTGTAGAACTCAGAGGATGTATGTGTGTCAACTGTATGTTCCAATTCACAACAAACAGATTCCTTTTTAGTTTACTTGAAAACTGTGCTCCAGAGTCCAGATGTATTGCATACACAATAGGAACAAATTATGAGTTTACAACACTACCAGAACATCTCAATACAGTAGACCATAGAGGCAAATATGCTAAAAGTGTTATGCAGTATGTGAAGATGAATAACACATGTGTATGCATCTGACATGTGTTGCAGACCACAAATATCAAGGAAGATATATATGTTTGTTACTTAATCTTTGTTACCATAATGTTTAAACCATAATCACAGGGGTCAGGGTCGGGTGCGTTCTGCAACCCCAGGACATCATCCCAATCAATGGTCGGGCCAAGCAAGGTCAACATCCCGATTCTGTCTGGGTCACCACACTACTGCAGCATGAGTACACCACAGATCCAAAGGGCTGTAATGAGGTACAGGGGAGAGGAGAGGAGAGGATACAGAGATGATGTGGGTTTATGTTACTGAGACATGGGAGACAGCTAGCGTTGAACATGACTACCAACAATTGTGGACATGACCCCAAGTCTTGTGGAGCAACAACATGATGCAAGATTAAACCTTCGCCAATGAACTGGGAGCACCAAAGAGAAGAGGACATTGTAGGCAATCAATTTCACTACCACTTGCTGTGAGATGTTGGCTGATAGTGGTTTATTTGCCTGAGCAGAGAGAAACAGAAACAGGAAAGGAGACTGCGTGATTGAGCATGTCCTCTTCTCTTTTTGTGGTAGTGAAATTGATTCTTATTCTTTGTATTGATTTTAATTAGGTGGGTAGTGTGTTGGATTTGTATACTATGTATTGATTTTTCTGTAACTAATTGCACATGGGATATAAATGGCTCACCGACCCCCAAATCCAATTATTGACCCAGATTGATTGGGTTCCATCGTCCCGAACTACCACCTTTGAACCATGTTTTTAGACACCGACAACCCGCATTCCTCAGCCCCAATCAGATTTTTTGTAACTGCTTTGAACATAGAAAGCCTGTCCAACTTGTATAGTATGAGTATCGGTCAGGTCAACATTTATTAATCTGTTTACTTTGTGACAATGATTTAATGACTGTCTGCACATAGCTCACCATTGTTGCAAAGCCATATAAGAGTTTAACACATGTGCATGTCCACAGCCTCCTGTTTCTATTATGATGACCATATAACTTTTACATCTTCTGATGCATATTTACCATCAATCCAGGAGCAAGAACCCTCCATTCAGTTTTAGCAAGCACATTTATTTGGGAACAAAGAAAAACAAGATTGCTAATCTGACTGAAATGACCCATGTAACTCCACATTACTACTGGGTAGCTATTGCTTCTCTGTTGCTTTGGTACAAACAAATTGAGTTGTTAGAAAACAATTCAATGCTTTGTGCATGAACGTAACTAAGCGTTTTTGATGTATAGGGAAAGCATTGGGAAATCTACGTGTGCCTTTTATATTTGAACATTGAATAAAAGAAGCCTTGGGAGTAACAATTTATATTTATTTCTAAAAAAATGGCCATATAAACTTTAATAACTAAACATGTGATGAGAGAGGTCAAACTGAGCATCAAAGCAAATGTATGAATGCTTATAATATGATAGAAAATAGGTAAGCATTTGATTTGCTACAAGATCACTGTGTGTCATTTAATGTGCTTGTAAGTTGCAACTGTTTGTGTAAACAAATTTCTGGCACTAGTTGTCAAGATAGTTCAGATACCATAATATGGTTTTTAAGAAGAATTTCTGTTATGGTCAACTTGTCAACTTCAATATCTAACCAGACGGACTAGAATCATAACTCCAAATCAATTCATATCGATGATTTCTATCTAGCCCCACATATCCAAATAAAACACATTCACCGAAAAGGAAGATGGCGAACTGAAAAGGTAGATTACTCGTAAAGACAATAAGTAGCTTTGATAAAATATTTGCACCGAGTCTACTGACCTAGCAACTGACTTATCTGGACTTTCTTCAATTGCCAAAGGCTCCAAAGACATTGCTAACGGTTCTGCTTCAATGACTGTGTCATGAACGATGCCCATATTCTTCTCATCTACGTCCATCGGCTCAGCAGTAAGCTTAGGCACCACACGCCTGCCTTTCTTCAATGCCATTCTTGCCTCTCTCTCTAGACCCGTAACCTCCTGCGGTGACACTCAAGTTGCGCCACTTGTCCTGCACAAATAGACCATACCGATGATTATTTGTCCTCGACAATACAGACATTCAAAATGAACTTGAGACTAAATACAGATATTGTCCAACAAAACAAATCATAGTTATGGTGAACAAGATCTCCACATGGAAGTGATGCTATGGCTACAAGTTCCTAACATCCCAGATTACTCTCGAGCCGCAGCCTCAAACTCTATGTAATCCCTACTACTAACCACCTAAAGTCCTCTATGCAATCCCTACTACTAACCACCAAAGAAATAAGGAACACGGCAAGCTGTTCGGACCGTACAAAACCACAATTTTCTTTCATTCATTCAATTTAATCTACTAAAAAAATCTCCATCCATACTCTCCCAAGCTGATCGCGAAAAACCCCACCGCCCACCCTCCCCAGCGATCCGAGCTTCACCTTGAGGTCAACATTGGATCGTTGGCGCAGGAGCTCGCTGAAGTCCGAGTCCCGGAGGATGGTGCGCCACTTGCCGGGCCCGTGCTTGGCGACACCGGCCTTGAGCGCGGCCTCTTCCTCCGGCGTCCAGCGCTGCTTCGGCGCCCCCATCCGCGGCGAATCGAGACCAAGGAACGAACCCCCACCAGAGGATCCAACCGCCTCAGGCGCGCGTGAGAGTTCGTTGATCGGGGGCGGGCGCCGCACGCAGGAAGGCGAGGCGGTTCGATTTCGATTTCGATCCGGCCCCGGAATTCCGCCGAATTCCGGTGCAGGATCCGGGGTGGGCGTGTGGGGGCGATCGGGGACGGAGGAATCCGAAAAGCGGGGGCGGCGGCGAGGGTTCTAGGCAACGCAGTGGCGTGAGACGGAGAGGAAGCCACGATTGGGTTGGGTCTGGGTGGGAGAGAGGTGGTGAACGACTGGAGGTTACCAAGGCGGCGAGGGAGAGGGGATTAATTGCCAAAGGCCCAGGGCGGCGTTGGATGGCTCTCTTCTTTGATTCTTTCTGTCGTCACCATCCAATGTAGTTGTAATAAATATATATATTTCCCCTCAAAAGGTTGTAGTAAAAATATATAAATATAAATAAATATACTCTTCAAAATATTTGTCATCTTCATTCCCCGAGAAAGAACTTTGACAAAAAATATATGGTAGAAAACATTAATATTTATGATACATACTGTATTGGTATTATTGGAAATTATTGGAAAGATCTTTGGATCTAGGTTTTTAATAAATTTATTTAATGTATTTAATAAATATATAAATATTATATATTTTTCTACAAATCAAATCAAACTTTCAAGACGACTCAATTTTGGTAAACTCTATCCTATCGGTTGTGCCCACTTTCTACATGTGCACCCTCAATTTCGCCCTCGGATCAAAGCAGGTTGACATTCACGTAAAAACACAGCGGAGCAAAGGGGACATCAGTAGAAAGGGGACTTGTTTGGTAGCCTAGGAAACAGACACGCAAGTCCAAGTTAGAAGAGGGATTAGGCATTATTGACATCAAGACTAAACTTGCTCTACTTTTGAAACACTTGGACAAATTCTACAATAAGAAGGACATCCCTTGGGTTAGCCTTACCGGTCCAAGTTATACCGCAACCACCAGACTCCCCCCACAGGCTAGAAGCCTTGTTGGTTTTTTTGGTGGAAGGACATACTCAACCTATTTGACAAATTCGATTTGATTGCAAGATGCAAACCCAACAAGGGAGACTCTGTCTTTTCGGCTACAAAAATAGTGCGGATGTGATGAACCCCTCTCAAGGGCATATCCACAACTTTTTCTCCTTTGTGAGGAAACCCAAGTGCTCGGTCCAATTCTTTCTTGATCAAGCGGATGACATGAAGATGATTCAAACATATTGGATTATGCCAATGACTTGTGGACTTATTCATGGGGAACTGCTCCATTCCGTAGGGAAAAAGGCTTACACCTCTCTCCAAGATCATGTCGATGCTTCCCCCTCTTCGTTGGCTACGGTCCTCCTGCAATCTTGGTAAGCATAAATTCTCCTTTTGGCTCCTCGTTAGAGACGGCTACCAACCAAGAACATACTAAGGAGAAAAAAAATATGCATTTGGATGACTATTCCTGCCCCCCGTATTGCTTACGGGGTTGAAGAAACTAGCTTTCATCTCTTCTTCACTTGCCCTTTCAGTCGGCAATCTTTGGGCTCGCTTGGCATCACACGGAATTCTCGGATCCAACCTCTATACATGATCATCGCTGCTAGAGAAGCTTTTTGGGAGCAAATTTTTTCGTGAAGTAGTCATCACAGGTTTTACGGGTCATCTGTCGACAAAAATAGAAAAGTTTTTGACCATGAACAAGCGCACATCATCACTTGGAAAAGAAAATTCAGCAACGAGCTTGACCTTGTTTGTATCAAGGCCAAGGGTGCTAGACTTGCCCTCCTCGGAATTTGGAGAGATAGACTCAATGTGTAATTTCCTTTCTTTTCTTTTTAGGCCTGGTTGCCTTGTAATTTCCCTTTTGTACCTTGTCATTCTTTTTATTTAATTGAAAAAAAAAAAAATTAGGTAGGGGCTCCCCTGCCAATTCGCAAAAAAAAAAAACTTGTGTACTAAAAGCATAAACGATAATTTAGGGACGGAGGGAGTAAAATATAATGAAGAGGGTTTCCCAATGAAAGTGTAGCCCTCAAGCCTTACTCTGGATATTAGTGTGGTCCTCAAGCCTTACTCGAGATTCAAACTTGTCCACATTACATTGTGATTGAAAATCACGTTTTAGGAGAGCGAGCTGACGGAAAGCTGCTCAAAAAGCATAAAAAGTGATTCTTGCGTAGCAAAGTGAGGAAGCAATATCTACTGTAGCCTATGTCAAAGATGCTCCCTTGGTTTCCAACATCCCAGATTACCCATATCATCTTCGTTTCCCTCGCCCAAGTTCTAAAAAATATCTTTTTGTTTTGTTTTTTTTTCTCTTGTGGTAGGGACTGCTTCACACACTAAGCTCAACCAAACTCTATCATGAAACAATTTCATAAAAAAAACTAGAGTTTTAAAACTTGTTCACTACGTCTACAAGTCCTTTGTAAAAGGGCGGGTTGTAGGGGTTGTAAGGGAAGTACTCTCAATCGTTCTTACGAGAGAGCTCTTCAGATGGGCGGCCGATAGAACCGCCCTTATAGAGTCCTTTGTAAGGGCGGCTAGTATTGTCGGCCGCCCTTAGTGACGGTTTTACGTAGAAGCATCGTTGTTTTAGGTGCCCTTAGAGACTATCTCTGTAAGGGCGTTGGCGTTCAATTTGCCCTTACAAGCTGTGGGGCGGCCCTACCGAGAACCATCCGATCTTATAGTTGATTTTCTAGTAAAAAAAATTAAATTCATATACAAATCGACCCACGGCATATATACACTATAAACCATGAGCACAATCTAAACCATTATTACAGGCCATATTTCAAAAAAAGTCCAATTTCACAAAAGTCTACATAGCCATAATTCATCACATGCCACAAAGTCCAATACTTTCGATTCTTACTTCTTGCCTAGAGCTAGCCTGTGAGGGTGACGAAGGAAGTCGTACTTGGGACTACTACCTAATTCGGAGTTTCCATCGTGGTATTCGCCTTCACTTGAAATAATCTCATCAATGATGAAGTTGCAAAGGTCGCCCGACGAGCTCCAATAGTTCATCATCCTTGTATATGTCCCTTCTCTTTTTCAAATCTTCTTTCTCTACAAGAAAAAGTTTAGGTTAGGATTTCATAACATAAAGCGCAAGCTTTCATAGTACCGAGGGAAAAACTATGGTCAAACTACGGATCGAGGTGTCTCATCATACAACATATGTAATATCCACCTTGTGTACTCCCGGGCCTGCGCTTTAGACACTATGTGTGTCCTATATACTCCTTCCATACCCAAAAAAACTTGACGTTTAGGACAAGGTTTGGGTCAAACATTGAGAATATAAATCATCAATAACTTTTTTTATGTTGTTGAGTTTTCAAATGTGAAACCTATATGAATAGATTTGTCTTGAAAAATACTTTTTATAAAAGTATATATATATCACTCTTGGTAAATACTTTTATAATAATAACAAGAGGTCAAAGTTGTGTTTTAGAGACCGGGTGTGTCATTTGTCTTAAACGTCAAACTTTTTGGGTATGGAGGAGTACTAATTTTTTATGTGTGTATTTTTTCAAACTCTAGACACGAAAACTAAGAATGCAACCAGAAGTACATCGTAACTTCGTCGGAAGGGCTTTGCTGAACTTGCAATTGGAATCACAACCGGCAGGTCCATCGAATTCGGCTGCCTCTATCTTCTACTACCAAAGAATATAATTCTAGGTGCATTTTTTTTTGTTAACGTGTTCAAAGTTTGACCAGAGATAAAATAAAAAAATAATATTGATGTTTTTAGACAACAAATAAGTATAGAATGAAAAATAACTCATATTTTTTTTTGCGGCAAAAAGACAATTTTATTGATACCAAAGAAAGTTACATCCTCTCATTACAACAATAAACCAAACTACTACACCTCCATTGATGGGAGACAAGAAAACCTTGAAAAAGCCATAAATTCCACCATCTAGGATCATCATCCCAAACGGATATGCCACGGACGCAAGCTCCGATCCGAGCGAAACGAGGGCCATCTCACCATCCACCACGGTCATCCTCATACCTATCACTCTTGCAAAAGAGGAGTAAACTGCTAAAACTCCACATACAAACATGATGAAATTGGTGCCGCCAATTACTTTCATTGACCTCATCGTTGACACCTTCACCCAGATTTTTGTCATGGGAGAACACAAGTCAACCGACATCCATATAGATATCGTTGGAAAACTAACTCTCACTAGCCCCGCCATGGTTGCATAGGACCACATCGAGACAAAGGAAGGGCCGGAATACCTTAATGTCCATCAATGTTGATGTCTTCGTCTTTGCCATCACCGCGGAGAAACGACATGCTCCATCGGCTCCATCGATAATCTTGACGACGCCTTTACGCCGTGGACAATCTCTTCGATTGATCTCCTCATGAGAAACCTTAAACCTTGAAGACTCAATCTACTGGGAAAAACTTATTAAAAAATGATGGATCCCCCCTTCTTGACCAAATTGCAATCTTGGGAGAAGGAGGACATGGCGATGGTGGAAAGGCGAGAACCGGAGGCGGCACCCTTCTAGGTTTTGGCGAAGGCGTGGGCAGTGTAATTAACAAATCTAATTATAATTATTTGATATTTTAAATATTGATATAGCTTCTTAGAGTTACAAACTAAAAGTACTTTAATTGTGTACCATCCTATAGTATTGCATTTAACTCATATACTTTCGTTGCCAATACATCTCTATCTCTAATTTTTAGATAGAGACATTTTAGTATTACGAGTACCCTTGATGTGATCGTTCCATGGCCGCATCTCAATCCGCAACTACCGCTATTTAAACCCCCCATCACAAGAGCCACTGACCTCCATCGAATCATCGCAAACCTCGCTATGCAGTGCCACCTGGTGGCCGGGTGAAAAAGGACGAGATTGGGACAATGGTTTGCCCTTGTGGCGACGAAGCAGACGAGGAGAACGAAATAAAACGTGATGATCCAAAATTTGGATGCCGGGAGGGGTGCGAATTTAATGTGTTATATAGGCCCTATTTTGTCATCACTGCCGAAATTTGACGTGCAATGATCAAAACTCTAGAATAGGTTGGAACATGTTGTTGTCTTGTCCGTGAATGTGGCAAAAGCAAAACACGTATCGCTTGACAGACGATCATTTCAAATTGTCGTGGTTAAAAAACAGTATTAGTAATGGATCATAGATTAGCATAATTGCTACAGGAATTGCAGCACAAATATCAATGCCGCCATGTTATTCACGAGACACAAATAATTATTACTACTCATCATAGTCCAATCGCAGCCAGGAAGAGCGACATCATCACTCAGTCATCATCTTTCGTCGGCCCCGGGGTGCCTGCCAGCAGGAAGGCTTTGTAGGTGACCTTACGCACCAGCGACGCCCCTCCCCACCCTTCCTCCAGCTCCTTCAGGACGGATCCCCCAGCAGGTCCACGCCCTGCTGCTTGGCCGTCGTCACCGCCGACCACGACCTCAGCATGCTGATCAGGCCCTCGAACGACATCTCCTGCTCCATGTCGAGGCTCGCCGGCTCTCCTTCCTTCCCAAGCCCGATGTCCTCGAACGGGAACGGCAGGTCCCGGTATCCGTCAGTGCAATACCTGCATGATAAGCCGGCATGGATCAAGGATCACACATCTGACAAACATGTTGTTTTTTATGTTACAATCCAATTTACATAGTTGGTCAGGGTGGTTAACAGTGCTGTACCGAGCTCGGGTGTCCCAGTAGGGAAGCGTAGTGTCGAAGAAGCGCGTGATCATGTCCTCCACGGGGCTCATGCGGTAGTTATAGCCCCAAACCGCGATCACCCCGCCGGGTCTCCGCAGGACGCGGCGCGCCACGGCATAGAACGCCGGGAGGTCGAACCAGTGCACGGCCTGCGCCACCGTGATGAGGTCCACGCTGGCCTCGCCGCCCAGCATGGCGACGAGGTCGTCCTCCCCAGGTGTGGCGTCCGGGGTGTGCAGGTACCAAACCTTGGGGTGTGGCGTGGCGTGCCGCAGCTGCTCCTCGGACACATCCGTGGCCACCACGCTGTCATAGTGCTCCGCGAGCTGCAGTAGGCGTTCAAATTAAACAGTCGCTGTACACATGAAGAGGTTTGAAGACGCTGCTTAATAGAGAGCAGGGAAGCAGTTGAGATGCATGCTTACACCAATAGCTGCCTGGCCACTGCCAGTACCGACGTCCCAAGCGCGGCTGTGGTGAGCAGTGACCGCCGAGAGCTTGGCAAATAGATCCTTCGGGTATGCCGGGCGTGCTGTGGCGTACACAGCAGCTTGCTCGGTGAATAGCCCCGCCATCTGGTCTAGCTAGGTCCCCAGGGAAAACCCCAATGGCACGGACCACACTGTCCAATCCAACCTGAGTTCTTCTGGTCGTTGGGTCAGATTTAGATCTGAGAAAGTAGCAGATCTGGTGAAGGCATGTGAACAAGATGGTAACCGCAGCACGGTGTCACACTTGACTACACAGCTGTCTAGGAATAATAATACAGTAGATAATGTTGTGTGTTGAAAGGGCGACATGGCTGACCTCATTCTGGTTGTCACACTCGCAGTTTCTTGCTGCTCAAGTGTAACAGCTTCTGCAGTACGAGCAGTTCCTTACTTCAAGCGTCATCTGAAGATGGTTGAAAATTATGCCTTATCATAAATTGATAATCACTAATCAAACCCTATCAGAATCATATAAGTTACGATAACAAGTCCAGAATGCAGAGCTAGTTTAGGTAAGTGCATCGAATGGCAATTCACTGGCTGACAGAAGTTGTTTTCAGCGAGGCTATGCTTGTGAGCAGAAAGCCCCTCAAGAGCATCGTCGATCACCAAATCGCCATGAATATCATGCTTCAAAATCAATGAAGATGGCAAACCAGTCATCCATCATCTCTTGACTCGTATGTGTAGCAATTGGTAAGAGAACACTCAGCTGCTCCAGGACACTGCACAGTGCATGGTATGAGCTTACAGTGCTCCTGAATTTAGATAATAGGGAGCTTGGAATCAGAGACCTCAACATTGTAAACAGAAGCCTCATCCTGCAAGCTGCCTGGAACATTGTTACTGCCGAAGACCCTTATCTCACTGCAATTCTTAAGTCCAAATATTTCCATAACTCCTTCTGGACAGCCAAAAACAACAGACCCAAATCCATCTTCTGGGCCTCTGTCCATTAACATAAAAGTTCAATTCCAATCGAAACTTAAGAAACTCCAACCAGAATTTAAGAAACAATAATCGAAACTTAAGTTCTGATTGTTGATGTTTTATTCAAAAGGCTCAGACAGCTCAAGGATACCCTTCACCAAAACTGTAACCAAATCCACCAAGGCAACTCCAGCATCTGGTCCACCCCATAATGCAACCTCTGGGAATCCATTCACTCTCATCAATCTTCTTGTCACCCAGCAACCCTGCCTTCCTCTAAATGTGGCTGATCTCTGGATCCCCAACACTAAGATTTGGAACAATCCCCGCATCTCAAGCATCCTCAGCCATGAGGTCACCCAAGAAATCACTCAAATTCAAACTGTTCCCTCCAATGAGACTGACATCATAAGATGGAAATCAGTGGCAAAAGGTATATGCACTGCTAATGAGGCCTTCGAGCTTTTAAACTCAAACTCCCAGGCGTGCAGGGATCCAGTAGCATTTCGTCTCAGGCTATGTACATCCTCAACAGAGCGTGGAAACACAAGACCTTGCCACCCTGAATATTTTTCTTTGGAGACTGATCAGACGAGCAATAGCAACTGGCGAAAGAGCAGGAAGATATTCAACTAAAATTAGTATTTTTCTACTTCTAACACCACTGAAAAATGATGCTCATTTGTTCCACGAATCCTCCTCTGTGTTCTTCCATGTCACCACTTGAGTAGGATGTAGAAACTACCTCCAATACTGATAAATCAGCAAACATCAGATGAACAGATGCAGGTTCTGGACACCACTTTGTGGTACATCTGGAAAGCCATGAATGACAAAAGGTTCAACAACAAAACATGAATGGTTTGGCAGGTTCGTAATGTCGTGGCTGCGGATATCAAAGTAAACTTGCTGCAAAAGGAGCAGGAACCAGACCGACAAACCACGGAACAACAGCCACACCAACATGATGACTTTCGGCGCACATAACCTCCACCAATTGAACCAAGGTACGTTTCCATCAAATGCAGGCACCGTCAATTCAACGCTGGTGGCGCAGCTTCGGGGGAACAAGGAGCACCGACAATCATCCGCACAGGACACTCACCGGCAACAGCACTACACCCGACACAACCTCTATACAGGTCCATGCTACCGGTTCTTCTACCAGGAACAAGATGCTACTCAGATGCATCCATTGACCCAGAGTGTTCATCATAAACACCCAGGCACACTCAGCACAGTCCATTTACATTCAGGGAATGATCTCCATACTGTGCTTATGGTGGAGCCAGCCGCACTAGCCTTAGCAGCAATGATGGCTTCACTGCTCAATCTCTCTCCACCCAATTACCTGACCGGATAGTCAACAGCTGGTGACTTTTTTCAACAGTTCCATCCACTCTTCACCTCCAGATTGGACCATCAAAGGCTTCACTCAAGACTTCATCAACTTCAACTCTGGGAATACACCAAAAGTATTCAAGATCACAAGGAACCAAGACCACACTGCTCACCTTTTTAGCAAAACAGGCTAGGATAGCCAACATTCCAAACACTTAATGCTCAAATCAAGATCATGTAACTTCCTGCCCTCTACGGGTTGGATTAACTTCTGTACAATGTGAGTGCTTCTCCCTTCTAGCAGCACGGTGCTGCTAAATGCTCCTGAATTTACAGAGGCCACCAAAGAGCTAGATACCATTGTTCACCATGAAAGCTAAGGAAGGCTCCTAGACCTTTAGCATCCTCAAAATGATCAACCCGATGACCCCTGTTCCACAAATTTGTTCTCACCATGCCTTCTGAAACCAAGTTCCTCACCATTGCAGCAGCAAAGACAGTTGGCCATTTCCTCACCATTTCCTTATCATCTTCCATGTGTTGCAGTTGGTAAGATAATGATCCCTATCCCTAGGATGCCACCACAGAGTGGATGTGTTAATTGTGAATATGCCCATGAATTTGCAGCTGCAACCAAAAATCTGGATATCAGCACAGTTTGAGGAATGGTTCCAAGAAATAGTAAGGCATGATTTACTCTATGACCCATAACCAGGACCTCGCCAACATTGAGCAGAAAAGTGAACTTAGGAAGATAGTCTCACCAGTCAAATTGAATACCAGCATGACGTTCAAGGAATCATCTCATTATTACATGATTTGCAGTCACCGGTGCTTGTATAAAATTCACAAGTAAATTGCTGAAGTGCTCAAAAGTAATGCAATTCACATAGAAAAAAAACATAGTTTGCACACATCTGATAACTTATTCTATCAAAAAAAATTTATTTATTTGATCTGTGTCCATCTAAAAAAAGATGACATAGACTGATAGACATGCAGAACACAATTCAAATTCAGAGTTCATAGAATTTCAACAACACAATAGTACAACTTAAAATGCTGCAGTTTATACCACATGCAGCAATCAAAAAACACCTGGGCAGATGTAGCTATGACATAAGCCCAACTCATACAATTAATCTGATGCCTCTTTGATAGTTCCTGATTCTTTTTCTGCTTTCCAGTGCTGATATCCTCTTATTTAGGGCTGCATAGTGCTTTTCAGAAGTTTCCTTTAATGTCCTCCACCTGGAATTAAGAACATCAAATCTTAACCACTAGTCAAGCACAAACCAATTTTAAATGCAGTCCTTTTTCAACAAGTTGTGTTAAGGTACCAGCCTCGTAAGGGAAAACAAAGGCATAAATGGAAAGTTCATCATGAGATTGTAATATTTCAAACAAATAAGAAGCATCACAACAATCATAATTAATCCACAACAGAATTTAAATGCACAAAATCAATAATAGTTTTACTTGTTTATGCACAGACGACTACACCAAAAAGTTAGATAAAAGTAAATTTAAGTTCAACTACTATTTATAAAACCATAGGAACTCAGTTACATGAATCCTCTAGATGAGATAGCTATTCTTGATAATTAATAGTGGGCCACAGGTTAATTTGGTAAGCCAACTTACAAAATGAACCAGGGCACAAATAATACTCCCATAGAAGAAGCTCAATTGACCTTGTTAGCTAATGCAATTGGCACATGCAAGGTGCTGAGACTATCATAATCTCTCTCCTATGATGAGTGCAAACTCTGATTCACCAACAGTGCCTCAAACTCTAAGGGTTCATAGTTTGACAACAAACATGTGACTCAACACCGCTGACCACTCAAAAAAAAAAAAAAAAGACTCAACAGCAACACATATATTTAGAAGTACAAGATAAGCAGTTTGTGGAGATCCATAAGTTATAATACACAATGCATTGATAAGACCAACTAAGTGGCAAGTGTTTTGGCACCCTACATATGTATAATGCACAAAGCACATCATCACAATAAAAAAGGGCATAAATATTCATGTGATGTAAATTGATGTCAATTTGCCTGGCACCCTACATGTGTATAATGCACAGAACAGCCGAGCATGGCATGTTCTGTTCTACAGCATTCTTCGTCAGGAATCTAAAATTAATTTCTGCAAGCATAGATAAGTCCGAACAGCTCAGAGCTTGTGCCTTGTAGAATAAGCACATGAAATGGAATCAACCACAACCCACATTTCCCTTGACGAGGCCGTGTTTTGCAATTAGTCCATTTCAATTCTGGGAACCAAAATGCGCATTTCGATCAATAATAATCCGACAAGGGAAGAAATTTGGCAGGGGCAAATAGTTAGTCGCCCAGGACGCCGCGGCGACCAGATCACGGAAAGGTGAGAATGCCTAGGAAAGACAAACCAGACGGGACTAAATTTTGCTAGACGGCAAACAGATTCGCAAATGAACCGGGGTGATTAATAAGATTTCCCGCCAGATGGGAAAGAAGCGGCTAGACGGAGGCCGGGGACGCACCTGGCTGGTGATGGCGGCGCGGGCGAGCAGGTGGTCCTTGTAGAGGAGGAAGAACCCTGCCGCCGAAGCCGTCGTCGCTGCGCCGGCAGCGAACGACGACAGACGCACCCGCAACAGGTACCCCATCCCGATCTCGGCTCTCCTCGACTCCTCTCTATCTCTCGCCTCGCCGCCGCTTTGCACCGCCGGAGACGAAGACGACAGGTCACAACAGCCCCCAAAATGGTTAGGATTCCAATATTCTATCTGGGCTTTTACTCAAAAAATATCTATATGGGCTGATATCGAAATCGATGGGCTCGTCGAAAGGGTAACACCACACGGGCCTTAACTGCATTGGGCCCAGCCCACTTATTTCCGATTTCGAGAAAAGAAATATCGTTACCGGATAAAGGAACTGGACGTTTTCGGCGACGGCCGGAACGCCTGCAGCTGACGATATGCCGGCGCCGGCGCCGCCGCTCCCTTCCCTCCCGAAGCCGCAGCCCATCCTCCACGTCGCCAAATCCCTGTTCCCATCCCTCGGCAGGCGCAGGCGCATCCCCAGGCCCGGGGCGAGGGGCGAGCCCAGCCGGTCATGTGTGCCAGCTCCAAGCACCTCGACGACGCGCTCTCCGCCGGCTTCGTGCGCCTCCTCAACGCCGGCCACGCCCAGGATTCTGATGACCCTGCTATCGGAACCGAAGGGCGCTACGACCCCAAGCCGGGCGACTTCGCGGTCGGGGTCGTGGTCTCCGGCACCGAGGCGCGCCTCGACGTCGCGGTCGGCGCCGACCGTCTCGCCACGCTGCTCGCCAAGGAGCTCCCGCTCGATCGCGACAGTGCTGACCCGCCGACGCGACAATCTCTGCCTGGGCCGGGGACCATCGGCGTCGTGGCGGGCCTCGCCGTGGACGACGGCAAGGAGCCCCGGAAGCAGAAGCGCGGGAGCAGGACGCTGGTGGCGCCCGGGACGGTGGTATTCGCTGAGGTGCTTGACGGACGCTTAGCGGGCGGCCACTGCTGTCGGCGCGGCGGCTATTCCGGCGCCTCGCGTGGCACCGCGCCAGGCAGGTTGAGTGCATTTGTTCTCCCTTCATCAGACATTAGTTATTCAGATAGTATAAGTGCTGATGCAGTGATTGGTGCGTGTTCATTTTGGTCAGACAGATTCTGCAACTTGACGAGCCAATTGAGGTAAAAAATTTACGAGTGGAATACTGGGGGTTACTCACAAGAATTGAGGTAAGGAAAGGGTATTTTCCCTACCCTTCTACTATTGATATATGTATCAGATGGTCACCAGTTGTGTTATGATTTTTTTACTTCTGTTCGAGGCTAAGATTTAGGCCAACTTCATTTTCAGGGTCTGAGAGCATTCCTTCCTAAATTTGAGCTCGTCGACAGGATAAGTTCATTTACAGACTTGAAAAACAAAGTAGGGAACTTTTGGATGTAGTACTGTTAATACCCATTTCATCATTAGATTATCGCTATGTGGTTATTATTATACTTGAAACAGATCGTGCCATCTGTTTTTTATTAAATGAGGGAATGCACTATCTGATATATGTTGCCTGACATAAACATTGTTGTCTCTTGGCGCACAGGTCGGGTTGCAGCATTCGTGTGTGTGCATTGCAAGGCTTGATGAAGAAACTAACGACCTGATAATTAGTGAGAAGAAAGCATGGGTCAGTGCACAGACATCATATCTATAATCTACGACTATGGTTTTGTTTTTTACATATTACATACACATAATGTTTTATAAATTGAAGTGTATTCCATCCAGAAATGGTAATCATATTTGACCTCAGGAGAACTCAAACTTTGTAAATTTCGACCAATAATTAGTCAAACTATATGCAAGTGTAGAGTATAAAACTTACATCAATAGATTTCTGTTTATAAGAGAAATTAAGGGTCAAAATCAACTTTGTATGCCTTTTCCTTTTTCAAATATTTACCATTTTGGACGGAGGGGATGATCAGGTGACCACAATTTTATTGTAGTTTACTGTTTACAACAGTCAAATATGTTGAAACACATTAAATTCTGTACATGGAAATTGTGTTGGTTATTTGTTTACACAGTTGCACTTATGTACTGAATGTCATCATACTTGGTCAAATCATCAGTGATATTCAGCTTCTTGACATTGAATTGGTCTGCAAATAACTAACACTGCAAAAGATATTGTAAATCTGTAATGCTGAATGTACTGATGTACTCAGGAAATGACTTATCTTAAAGAAGGAACCCTCCTACAAGGGACTGTTCGCAAGATTTTTCCATATGGTGCACAAGTTAGGATTGCTGGGACAAACAGAAGGTGTGAAATCGAACCTACAAACAGGCTGCATGCTGATCGTGTATTTACAGTCAAGCATAACTGCATAAGCTGAAAAACTGTCTGTTTTTTCTTATTAAACCAAGAAAATGCAAGTGGGTACTCAATGGAATTTTCATTCCTCTTTGAAATCTAGATTAGTTCATTTGCATGAGTTTTGGGTCAGCCAATGACCTAGATAAATGAAGACTCACGTCCCTATAAGTGCAACTAATAGTGTACTCAACTACTTGTTTGCAGTGGCTTACTTCACATATCGAATATTAGTCGAGGCCAATGTTTTGTCAGTAAGTGACATCCTGAAGATAGATGATGAGGTGAAAGTTGTCGTGATCCAAGTCAAATATTCCAGACAAAATTGCACTGAGGTAAAGCTGACATCACACTAGCACTGTGTTTGTCTCGATTTTACTGAATACTTTCTTTGTGGTAAGGTCTAATCAACATATATGGTAGAGTTCTGAAACTTTTTTTTCCCTACTTGATTAACAGTATAGCAGACCTCGAGAGTGCACCTGGTTTGTTTCTTTCAGACAGAGAGGTGAGATACTAAGCTGCCCTCTAACCTAGTTATTATTATATATCGGAATCGGAATACTGCATCTCTTGTTTGATGAATCTCCCTCCTATAGTCCTATCCTATGTATCTGTTCTTACTATGAGTTTTCTTGTACTGATGTAGAAAGTGTTCTCAGAGGCTGAGGAAATGGCAAAGAGGTACCGGGAGCAGCTTCCAGTTCTCTCTCTCAGAACCCTATATTAGATGATGGCCTTCCAGGAGAAATGTTACCATTTGATGACGAAGTTTAAACCAGGTGCAAATTGGCAATGGTTCAAATTCCTGCATCATAACTAACTAACCTGGTGGCAACAGCAACAGAGACCTTCCATAGTTTGAGGAAATCATGGATCACTCCATGAAATATACTGACCTAGTGGCAGCACTCCACCCCCTCCATACGCCAGCATCAATCATGGAGAAGTATACTGAACAGGAACGGGGCAGCTTCATCCGACAGCCAAAAATAGGGTAAAACTTTCCAGCCTGCATAACATTTAGTGTTGCGAATTGCCTCATTCCTAGTTCCCCTGGAGGAAATGCAGGTATCATTTTATCTGCCTGTAGAATGTACGTAATTTCATTGCATCAATATTCTGTCAAAACGATTTAGAGCCATTGTAAAGTGGCAACAACACGGATCCGTCCATGAAATAGTTTCAGAAATTTTGGAGCAATATGGCAGTAGCAACGTGTCCCTGTGTGAATTTTGGAGGTTTTAGGCCAACTGTTTGAGCTTCAAGAACTATAACTTTAGACCGTACAATCCAAACAGGGCCTTAGTTTTGTGCTGGTCATAAGCTCTTTTGGTAATTATTATCATAATGCTAAAGTGTATTTTTGCATTGTTATGTTTCCTATATGTGTTTCTACACACACTATTTAGTGTTCTAGGTTTGGTGCAGGGCAATTTGGTTGGATAACTTAATGGGAGTAGCTTTCACACAGCGGCACAAGTACAAATCTTTGTAAGCGTGAAAAAAACCTTCACAACGAGTCATAGAAACCTCCCAACCTAAAAGTTATACACTCTCTTATTCTGCAATTATAAGTCACTTTTTTTGCTTTGTTCATCCATTTAATTATGTATCTAGACATATTATTGTATCTAGATCATAACCAAATGCTTAGAATAGAAAGTCAAAAGTTTTTAATTTATAATGAAGGATGGAGGGAGTATATATGCCCTACCCAACATCGTGTCTTTCCATATGAACACTAGCATAATGCCGTGTTGGGTGACTGTTGGTAGCTTTCGTCAAGCAACGAAAAATGTGTACCTGCAATAACACCCAAATCTTTGCCAAAGAGGCTTTTATTATCACTGGATTAAACACAATGAGAGACTTTATTATCACAGACTCAACAATATCAATACAAACAAAACTCTTGACACAAAACAAAAAAAAACTAACTACTCAATATTTGACATGATCTAGAAATAAAGCATGACCATACAATTAGCACCCACAAACTCACCCCTCATATGATAGCAAGTGTGTGATTGGTTTCTTGGTGCTATGTGCCCACCTCCACCATCAAAGTGGTTTGTTTTATCCTTCAGCGCATGGTTCTTTGCCTTCTCTAAAGAAAAGAGTTCCAAGAACTTGTCCATGAGCTCTAAACCCCTGAGATCCACTGAAGCTCCAGCAGCCACAGCTTGGTCTTTAACCATGAGGCAACTATAGAAAACACAAGCAGAAATCAGGCCACCTTCATCTCAACACTTTTGTGCATGGCCAGTGGATAGAACATCAGGAACCATTGCGAGGGCGGTTGCATCGCAACGCAATGTCTTGAAAGTTCATTTAGCAGCGGAGAGTTAGGGCGGCTCCCTAAACCGCCCCTATAGGCGCCTGAGTAGTGTGATGAAACGACTAACATTGCTGTAGGCGATTGAAGCTACTCAGTGGCTTGGAACAAATAAGACATCCCTCAGGAGTTATCAAAAAAAACAAGACATCCCTCCGTGGACTCCAGCCAACAATGGAATATGTCCCTACAGAATCAATCTATTCAAGCCTATGTACCAACCAAATCGACAACTCTTCCAGCTACGGGTTCCAAAAAGTATTTCCTGAAGATACCGCAATCCTACAAAAGGTATGGAAATAAAAAAAAAAAAAAATTAAAATCCACCACTTAAAACTTCGCCCTGGCGCCTTATAAGAAGAGCTCAGCGACAGGTGAAAGGGTAGGTATGTTCTCCCCCAACACATAGACCTCAACACTGCAGCTATTGTAATTTATAAGTTTGAAAATGATGTCTTTCATCGGTTTTTCCTTTGTGATTCGTCGAAATGTAAGTATGGGCCACCTCTCTACCCCCTGCTAAAACACTTAATCTCTATTACTTGCTGGAGGATGGGAGTCCAATTGTCTTTTACTTCTATGCTTTTAACACTATAACCCATCTGATACCATGCTTTTGTAAAGCTCTTCACTTTGTGGTACATTTGAAAGCAAGAGAAAATGACAACAGGTTCCAGAGAAAAATTGGAGTTCTTTCGGTGTACAGCAGCCCCTACATACACCCTACCAACGCCCTTCTTTACAGCCTAATGTACCTCCTTCACAGCAGGTCTCTCGAACCACAATCAAGGCATCAATCTAAATATTTCAGGTACCGGCAATGATGCTCCTGGAGATGGTGCAGCCTCAATTCCATGGTGAACAGGTACCTGATTCAGCATCCATCCTCCTCCCTGCAAGGGAATCCGATTTGATACTGTGATGCCTCCACTCTACCTGTTCTCCGGCAAATCTCAGCCCAGGTGATGCAGGAATTGGTATTTTCATAGTTGACACTGATTATCAGCCCCTTTGCTTCTTTTGCGAGCTGCTATGCAGGAATTCTTCCTAGGTGATCATGGCTGAAGCCGCGGCTTTGGCCCTGGCGGCTTCTATTTTGTCCCAAATGCAGCTACACAATACTCCCTACCTGTTGTCAAATAATCAATAGTTAGTCTACTACCCTCAATGGCACTAATCTCTAGCCTTCCGGACTGAAATCAAGTCATTTACTCAAACTGTCCTTTCCAATTTGAGCGTAGCTGCCAGGGCAAGTACAATGTAAGATTAGAAGGAATCAAAATCACATGGCTGGACACGCTTGCTAGACAGTTCTCGATCGTAAATTTCTCTCCCTTGTGAAATCGCAAATTAACCCAAGTCATGCTTTGGGTGCCATTTTACTAGCGCATTCTTCGTTCCACAGAATGGTTCTACCGTACCCTCGCCATTGTTAATCTATAATACCACCTAAAAAAAAAACTTTACCACCAAATTTATGTAGTGATATTTAGTACTGCAGCAAAAAAAAAATGCTTTTTGCAAAAGTCTACCTCAGAGAGAGGTAGTAGTCCCCTCTGCTCTGTTCATTCGACATGCAACGGCAAGAGCTTCTCTGCATCTTCTCGTGCAGCAACGCAGACAAAAAAAAAAAAAGAGTTGTTTCAGATTTTGTGCAAAACAAAGTACCATTACCCTTCTTTTAATCCATTTGTGCATGCCAGCAAAAAAAAACCTGTTGCCCCATAGCTTACGAAAAAGTCCAACATAAAGGATTCATTTTTTAGAAATTTTAGAGTGCTTGTAATTAAGATGAGCAAGTACTATAACAAAAGATCTTATTTTTATTCAAAACGAAAATGTTGGAGCTGCCAACTGAAACAGGCATGCTAAGCATACATTGTGCAAATTTGAATAAAAACTATAAATATTGATTTTTGAAGGGAAAACTTTTGAGTTTGTGAGGCATCATGTGCAAATTTTCATGTTTAAGTTAATGTCACAAACCAGATCGATCTGGCGTGACATGTAGCTGGCGCCCGGCGGTTGGGGGCGGGGGGCGGCGGCCGACGTGGGTGTCGGCGGGCGGGCGTGGGAGGAAGCGGGCGGCGGGATGGCTTGCGGGAGGGGGCGGCGCCGCTGGGAGAGAGAGAGGAGATAATTTTTTCTTTTTGTGCTTATTCTGAAAATTCCAGGGCCCCTTACTTTTTATAGCCGCTTAGTGGGACTTGTATTCAAGCAATCTCTCTAAAAAGTTTCCTTATAGATTGGAATAACTTTTTTGCAAGCAAAATCCTATTTATTTTTCTAATAAGGGCCTTCGCCCATAGATGGAATATTCCATACACCCAAAAAGCCTAAGATAATCTAATCAATATCCTTCTTTATTTTCTAATTAATTGCCGAAGAATCAGCGGAAGGGAGGCAGTGTGGCCTTGTATTTTGCCTGCCTTAAAGCGTACCAGCCCTTGAGCCTCGTGTGGACTGCCAGTCTTCCGGGTCCTATTTCCTCGCTCATGACAGCTAAACTAAAAGTCTTATATGGTCGCAAAAAGATGGATTTTAATTTTTAAAAAAACAGAACAAGAAGATTAGGTGTTGACATCTGGGAGGATATTTTAATATAGAGAAACTTGTGTTATAAAACACTATCTAGAAGTCTCACATAAACATTGGAAATTGTCGAATAGTATATGAGGTTATGATCCAAATACATTCAAAAAAATTTTCAGCTTCTAATTCAATCCATCAATGCAATCTCGAAAACAACACACAAATTCCATTTACAATATAATGCCACTATAGGGGAAAAGTATATGTACTCTGTCGACTTTAAAAAATATCCGCACTGAAAATTTTAAGGATGTGAAATGTAACATCTCCACAGCTCATATTTTTTTAGGGTAACCCTTTTTTTTTAAAGAAAAATAGAACTTCTACTCCGTATGTAGTATCTCCACTGACCACTACTTGAGCCAAGTTCAACCTGTTCTGGTTGCAGTCTCATTCGCTCCACCACCCCCCGCTCAGTGCGCCTTCATGTCTCGTACCGAAACCAGCCTGACGGCGGCCGCTGCCCCCCCCGCCTCCGCCCGAACAGCAGCAGCAGGGAGCGCGATTCCCTCCGCCGCGGTCGTAGATCAGGTAATCCACCTCCATCCCTTCCACTGACTCTCGCCGCCCAACCTCCCTCCGTTTCCTCCTGCCCTCGCCGCGGGTCGCGCACGCAAGGTGTTCGACGCATTGCCCGTGTGTCCGCGCGCGCGGCCACGTGCTGGCGGTTTTCCTCCGGCTTGTGATTCTTCGGCTGACGGCGTCCTGCGTTCTGATTGTGGTTGCAGGGTTGGCTGCACCTGCACCCATGGAGGAGGCGCCGCCCCGTGGGCTGCCGCCGCCGTCGTGGGCTGACATCCCGGTGGAGCTCGCCGGCCCGTCCGTCCCCTTCCCGCCCACGTCGACCGGGTGCGTCCGGTTCGCCCTCGCTGCCAGTGCCCCAGTGGCGGGCCGCGCGGCAGAGGGGCATGCCCCCACCGATGCCGACATGCGCCCTGCTCCCGAACGCCACCAAAAATGTACAGCTTCCCAGGAAGTGAGCCGTTCCACTTCTCTGGCTGTGTGGGCTACACCAATGCTTGTGGCACTGGCAACTGGTTGGTGTTCTCAGGCGAGGGCGATGGGTGCTTCCTGGGAAAGGATCCTTTCTCCAACGACACCGTGACGCCCGCTCTGTCCCTGCAATAGACTCAAGCAAGAAGGTGAATGGTAAGGCAGGGCACAAGTTGATGGAAATTAACAAAGGAAACCTGGATGTGGGCCAGAATTATCTTTTGTTCGCCTCACCCATCGCAGCGCTAATCAACGTCAAGAGTGAGATGGTCACTGGATTGCAGTTTGCCAGCCAGGGCCCTCCTCCTGGGAACGTACTTGCCGATGGTGGTCCTCTGTTTGTTGACATTGTGTTCCATCAGGGAAAGCCTTATGCCCCCTTAACTCCATGGATGCACTTTGTCTGTTGAGATCAGTGTAGACCACAACACGTGGCGATCCATGGGTCTCTCAAATCCAACAAGTAATTGGTGGCTCTTCGTGATGTGCCACATGATATTCTTCTTACCTGGTGGAGTTCTAATCTCATAGGAACTACCTAGTTGAATCTCGTGGTGCATTGCTGTTGGTGTGCCGAAGATGGACTCCGGGTTGAAAGCAGAAACTGGGATAAAAATTGATGTTCTTGAAGCTGAACAGACTAGGTTTGAGGTGTATGAGGCCACTTTTGCCAGTCACGGTGGGCCAGGATGACAACACTAGGGGATGATCAGGTGTTGTTTTATGTCGACAGCTCTGCAGATCTGTCATGTTACTCATACGATATGCCAGGGGATCGCAGATTTTCTTCATGGATCATGACTACAAGAAGGGGACCTCTAGTTCTTGCAGTGTCTGGTGACATGAAAGACGGCAAGATGTCCACCCTCTGCCAATGGTGTCGTGGAAGCCCAGCGAGGTGTTTGCCACATGGCTCTTACCCCTAATGACTGAACTGCTGATGTGATCTGTCACGGTGCTAACTTTGAATGCTTTGATAGTTCGTGATTGATCTTCTTATAGTGCTATCTGGTATAAAGCTGCTGCTAAGCGCCATTACTTGTCTGATCGTAGTATGGTGGTCTACTGGTGCCTGTGATGATGTTTGACTATGCATTAATCATGTTATTTAATTTAAAACACCTGATGAACCTTTGAGGTAGCATGTTATCTGTTGTTATGAACCTTTCTGTGAGCTTGTCATTGTTAGGTTGTCTCTAGTCGGGTATGTTGCAAGCTTGTTTGTTGATCTTACCAGCTGTTATATGTTTATATATTTCCTGTTATGAACTTTTGGGGGTGGAATATACATGATCCATCTGGGGTGCTAGAGCTACCTTAAGGTAAACAGTCAGTGCCTTGATTCCTGAATTTTTATCCTCAGGTTGTAAATAATGTTGGCTATTGAGGACCTATTATGTTACCCTGACATTGTATATGGGAGTCTCCAGTTGAGATTGCTAGGTCTTTTTCATTCTATCTTAGCTGTGTTTGGCATTGTATGGATTTATTTTATTTTATATTGAATCTATTCAGTTTGTCGGTGTTTTCTTTGAAAGTCGAAAATAGAAAGATAATTTGTGTTCTAATCACATTGTTCAAGGAAAACCGAACTTGCAATCTGTGAGCTCCCCCAATTGATTAACTCGATGAAATTGTGATATCTTTCGATTTCATAATGCAATCACACTGAGCATTTGTGTTTCACTGTTTCTCACCTCAGACAAGGTCCACGCACTTGGAAGTTTCTTTAGAGGACAACGCTAGTTTATATTCCTAAGTTTGTGCAATCATTATACTAATGAATTTGAGAAGCAGAGAAGCTCTTTTGCCACCAATTCATGTAGCGATATTTAGCACTGTAAAAATAAAAATCGTAAGTTGCTAATGTCTTTCATCGGGGATTTTGTTGATTGCTTTTTTAAAAAATCGATAGGGTGCGTTATTTATTTATTTTGGGAAAAGTCTAGCAGTCTGCTTCTACCGTGCAGCAGCGCAGAAAAAAAAAAAAGAGTTGTTTCAGATTTTGTGCAAAACAAGGTACCATTACCCTTCTTAATCCATTTTGTGCATGCCAGCCAAAAACCGTTGCCCCATAGCTTTACGAAAAAAGTCCAACATAAAGGATTCATTTTTTTTTAGAAATTTTAGAGTGTTTTGTAATTAAGATGAGCAAGTACTATAACAAAGATCTGCATTTTTATTCAAAAACGAAAATGTGTTGGAGCTGCCAACTGAAACAGGCATGCTACATACATTGTGCAAATTCTGAATAAAACTATTTAAAAATATTGATTTTTGAAGGGAAAACTGTTGAGCTTTTTGGTGAGACAACATGAGACTAAACTTATGGTGCAAAAATTTTCATGTTTAAAAACAGAACAAGAAGTTAAACTGGGAGGATATTTTTAATAAAGTCTCTATGGCAAAAAGAAACCCAAAAGGATGGATTTTAATTTTAAAACAGAACAAGAAGATTAGGAGTTGACATCTGGAGGATATTTACATAGAGGGTGTTCACTTCCTACGGCAAAGCGCAAAAGCAAAAAAAAGTTGGGCCACATCGACACTTTTTAACGCATAAATAAATACTAAACATTTCCAAACGCTTACCGAAAGTACATCGAATCTTTTAAACTTAGTTAATGACATGCCGACAATAATTACCAAATACAAACGAAATGCGCTACAAGCTAGCCTCCAACCCAAATTATTTCTCGGTTGCATGGCAACCGAACGCCCCATAGAGAAATTTCTGTTATAAACACTACCTAGAAGCTCACATAAACATTGAAATTGTCAAATAGTATATGAGGTTATGATCCAAATCTTATCTTCTTATACTACTAAAAAGCCTCAAAAGGTATCGTCACATTAAGCAAACCAACGCTTCACCCGGCGCTCCTAATCCCACCGCGCTAATCGCCCTCACCCGGCTCCTTCTGCCACGCGTCCGTGAAACCGCCGCTCACCACGAGTCCACGACGCACTGCCTGGTTCCCATCGCACAGCAGCAGGCGCACCACCACGTCCGTCCTGATCTCTGCCTCGGCGGCGGCCGGCGCACCCGCAGCCCACGCCCGCTCGGCTCTGCTCCATCTCGACATCGCCGCCCACCTGCCCTCCTCTTGGCAGCCGCCCACTCACCCAGCTCGCCCCCGCGGACTTCCTCCCGTCTGGCACAACCGCGCGTCGGTCGCCCGTGAACTGTTTGCCCCCCATCCGCGACGGACGCGGCTGGAAGCCCTCCGACGACCCGCTCCCATCGTCGACGACCGCGGCTGGAAGCGGGCCCCGGCGACTCCGCGCTCGTTTCATCACTGCCGATGACCGCGCTGGAAGCCCACCAACCCACCGGTGAATCGCTGCGTCCTCCCGTCGCCGTCGTCGCCGGCCGCTGGAGCTTCCGCAAGCCGATCCACGCTTCTGCCCCCGGCCGTTCCCCCCGAGTCTCTACCTACCCAGCTTCCCCCCTCTCACTGTCGTCCGTCCTTGCCGCCCGGTGGTGAAGGCCTACCTCCCACCAACGGCCTCCCCTGCCACTTCCCGCGGACGACACTGCCCCCTGCCCCTGCCCCTACACCTGCAGCTGGTAATTTCATTCTGCATTATGTCATAGTTTTAAACTCTAAAAATTGGTCAAATGGCACCCATGGAAATTATGACACGCTCTGAACCTTCTGTGCCTCTGCATGTTTTATGCAGCAACCATTCTCTTTCAATTTTCATCTTAAAAAAGATTTCATTCAAATTTTGATTTCAGGAAATACATATTGTGAAGGAAACAAAGACAAGATAGCTGAATGACTGTCTTTAACCTCTCTTTTTATTCCTGTTTGCTGTATGGTAGGAAAATAACTGCACAGGTGTTATTTTCATCAGGGTATCCACCCTTAACCTTTTGGCTGCACACAAACAAAGTCGTAGCAGTTGCCCAGTATTTCTCCAAAAAAAAAAAAAAAAAAAATCTATAGTAAATTGACTATTGAATTTCTTAGTTTCATTCATGCAGCTGCTTTTGTCCTCTTCCAATTACTACTGATGGCTCGACAAAGTTTTATAATTCTTCAAAACTCTAGGAGTAGGGGATAGCTTTTGTGCCTGCTGTTTCTATGACTTGAAGCTGCTAACCTTTTTAAAACTACGTACCTACTAACAATAGTAGCTTACCTTTTGGTGGGTATGCGTTTTAAACAGTTGGTGCATTGTTGATGGACTGGAGGGCTACCCCCTTCCCTTTTACTGTTAGTGTTCTCTGTGTGTGTCTAATATGGGCTTCTTGTGGCCATATTATCTGTTTAACAATGGTGGATAAGTGCAGTACTGAAATCAGAGGAGCACGATTTCTGAAAAATTATGATGTGTTGACTGTACCTGTTATGGCTCTGTGGTCTACTACCTGTTATGGCACCTGTGTAATCACTACTATTATGTTTCTTTTTCTTTGATCATTATATTTTAGGGAGTTTCTTTTGATCTTTTATTAGGAAATGGCCAACCTGTGTAACCTATGGATAAGTCTGGGAGGGAGTGTCTAAACTTTCTGTGCATTGATTGAGCACCTGATATTCACGACAACACCAACGTCTCCTCTTTTGACTGGATTCTTTTGCAAATACAGCGATTTCTATGGACAAAGCTGTGTAGTGATTTGTTGGTGAAGTTGTGCACACAGGCAAGCGTTTTCTTCTATTCCTCTTCGTTTCCCTTTGACTTTTCCATGCTCTTACCCATCTTGCTGAATGAAATTGAATCCCTCATTTCAGCATCTCATTTGTGCAGCCCCAACTTTCTAAAAGTTTACATGTCGCTTTACAATATTCCTTGGTCCTGGCCCTTGGGTTTGGTTTTTCATGTATTGTGAGATATTTTCTTTTGATTGGAAAATATAAGCTCATATATTTGGGCTCAGTTCTTTATTTCATCGAAATGTTGAATTGAAATATAACCTCCATACCTTTGATTAGTTGCAAATTGCAGGGATAGTTAGTCTTGATTTTTACAATTGGTATGCGTTGTTTAGTTCAAATATTCAATGTGCTTCGATTTATTATGTACAAAAGGTGTTTGGTGCATTAACTGTGGAATTTGGCAATGCATTCTTTTATTTGTTGCAGCACTGTCATAAATCTTATCATGCATACTTTAGGTGCGATTAAAAGGAAGAATCAGGTATATTTTAAGGATATACTTCAATCTGAGATTCAGCTCATCACAGATAGTTTAAGCATATATGAGCTTATTTTACCAATTTAGATGTCCGCTATTTACCAATTTAGGATTCTTATTAATAGAAAGCTCTGACTCACTCTGCCCCCAGTCCAGACATCAATTCTGCCATACCTTTGTTTTTTTGCGAGAAAATTCTGCCATACCTTACAGAGGTCCACTAGGCATGTGTCATAAAAAGGATGTGCGTAACTTCAGTTTGTAGCTCTATGCTGCTTGTTGGGCAGAGGATGATGTATGGCAAAGTTCCCTCAATGTTGATGTGTTGGAAGATGAAAATCAGAGTGGCCTTTACGCTGAGAGGTAGTTGGGTGATACTTCACAAATTGGTTCTTGATCTATTGTTTTGTATTTTTATTGAAAATGGAATCTTAAATGCATATGCTGATAGGGCATCTGAAATTTATGTCTGGGAAAGCTCACAGAAATGGTTAGAATGCGGTTACTACCAGCTGGCAAGTGAATGTTTCTCTGTGTCATCGGGTTGATGGGAGGAATGGCCTTCGAACAAGATATCCAGACTTTTAAAGAGGTCAATCATCAGTGGGTTCTTGTTGCATTGGTAAGATGCACAGCAAGATGACTAGCAATTCCTTTTTCTGGCCTTTGTGATTATGAAGACGGTAGTATATAGGGTGCAAATAACCATCATACCGCATGAAACTATATTGATTGTCTTGTGTACATGAGAAGGGTCATGCTTTTGTTTGCTTGAATTATTGTAAGTAATGGACTACACAAAAATGTTCGGCTAGAACTAGGGATATACTGTATGTCCCTTCAATTAGTTTAGTTAGAAAGTGAATGAATACAAATTGTTCATTTCCTTGTTGTAACAAAAATCTTTCTGGATTATTATGGATGATGGTTCATCTGCCACATGATTATTTCTAATGTAATAATTTTTGAACATAAACAACTGTGGCTGACCACGGTTGGGGATGTTGTTTGTTTCCATACTAACTTAGACACTATTTTATTCCCGCCAGAACGCACTGAGATTTTACTTCCAAGACATTCAAAATTTTCAACTTCCAATTTAATCCATCAATGAAATTCAAAACACACAAATTCCATTTAAAATATAATGCCACTATAGGGAAAAGAAAGTACATGTACTCTCGCCGACTTTAAAAATATCCGCACTGAAAATTTTTCAAGGATGTGAAATGTAACATCTCCACAGCTCACAAGTACTCTTTTTAAAGAAAAAATAGAACTTCTACCTGTATGTAGCATCTCCACTGACCACCACTTAGCCGTTCAACCTGTTCCGGTTGAACGCGCGGGGCGCGTCTCATTCACTCCACCACCCCCGGCTCATGTCTCCAGCTCGACGGCGGCCCGCCCCCGCCCCCGCCCCCGCCTCCGCCCGAAACAGCAGCAGCAGGAGCGCGATTCTCCGCCGCGGTCGTAGATCAGGTAACCCACCTCCATTCCTTCCACTGGAGTCGTGCCGCCCAACTCTCCTGGCAAGCCTCCCTGCCCTCGCCCGGTCGCAACGCAAGGTGTCGGACGCATTGCCCGTGTGTTCGCGCGCGGCCACGTGTGTGTGCTGGCGGTTTCCCCCGGCTTGTGATTTCGCTGACGGTCCCGCGTTCTGATTGTATTGCAGGGATTGCCGCACCTGCACCCATGGGAGGGAGGTAAGTGCCGCCTCGCAGTCGGGCCGGCGTCGTGGGCGGACACATCCTGATGGAGCTCGCCGCCTCGTCCCGGCCGCCTGCCTGGTCACGCCGAACAGCGTCCGGATCTTGCCGCCGTGTGCCCCCAGTGGCGCGGCGCTGCGAGCAGAGGAATGCCCCCCGCCGATGCCGATGCGTCCTGCCCTGACGCCACCGCAGGCCAGCTCCTCCCCTGAAGTGAGCCGCTCCACTTCTCTGGCTGTGTGGGCTACACCGGCGCTTGTGGGCACTGGTAACTGGTTGGTGCCTCAGCCGAGGACGACCGGTGCTTCCTGAAGGATCCTTTCTCCAACGACACACCGTGACGCTTCCGCTCTGCCCCGTAATAGACCCGAAGGGGTGAATGGTAAGGCAGGGCACAAGTTGATGGAAATTAACAAAGGAAAAACCTGATGCTGCCAGAATTATTTTTGTTCGCCTCATTTCATCGCAGCGCTAATCAACGCTAAGAGCGAGATGGTCACCGGATTGCAATTTCAGCCAGGGCGTCCTCCTGGTGGAACGTACTTGCCGCATGGTCCTCTGTTTGTTGACATTGTGTTCCATCAGGGAAAGCTCTATGCCCTTGGCTCCATGGATGCACTTTTGTTCTCTTGAGATCAGCCCAGACCACAACACGGGCGCATCCATGGTCTCTCAAACCAACAAGTAATTGGAGACCTTCGTGATTTGCCACATGATATTCTACCTGGTGGAGTTCTAATTCATAGGTGAACTACCTAGTTGAATCTTGTGGTGCGTTGTTGTTGGTGTGTCGAAAAGATGGACCCCTCCTAAGCTGAAAAGCAGGGAAACTGGGATAAAATTGATGTTCTGAAGCTGAACAGACTAGGTTTGAGGTGTATGAGGCCATTTTGGCCAGTCAGTGGGCCAGGATGACAACACTATGTGGGATGATCAGGTGTTGTTCTATGTCGACAGCTCTGCAGATCTGTCAATGTTACTCATAATGAGATGCCAGGGGATCGATATTCTTCATGGATCATGACTACAAGAAGGGGACCTCTAGTTCTTGCAGTGTCTATGACATGAAAGATGGCAAGATGTCCACCCCTCGCCAATGGCGCCGTGGAAGCCCAGCCGAGGTGTTTGCCACATGGCTCTACCCTAAGGACTGAACCGTTGATGTGATCTGTCACGGTGCTAACTGAATGCTTTGATCGTTCAGATCTGATCTTCCTTATAGTGCTATCTGGTATAATGGAAGCTGCTAGTTTCCCATTACTTGTCTGATCGTAGTATGGTGGTCTACTGATGCCTGTGATGATGACTATGCATTAATCATGTTATGCTTAATTTGTAAACACCTGATGAACCTTTGAGTAGCATGTTATCTGTTGTTATGAACATTTTCTGTGAGCTTGTCATTGTTAGGTTGTTCTAGTCGGGTAGGTTGCAAGCTTGTTTGTTGATCTTACCGTTGTTATCGTTTATATATTTCCTGTTCTGAACTTTTTGGGGTGGAATATACATGATCCATCTGGGTGCTAGAGCTACCTTAAGGTAAACAATCAGTGCCTTGATTCCTGAATTTCTATGCTCAGGTTGGGCTAATGTTGGCTATTGAGACCCATTATGTTACCCTGACATTGTATATGGGGAGTTCCAGTTGAGATTGCTAGTCTTTTTCATTCTATCTTAGCTGTGTTTGGCATTGTATGGATTTACTTTTTTATATATATTGAATCTATTCAGTTTGTCGGTGTTTTTGAAAGTCGAAAATAGAAAGATATTTTTGTGTTCTAATCACATTGTTCTTAGAAACCGAACTTGCAAATGTGAGCTCCCACTTGATTAACTCGATGAAATTGTGCATACATCTTCGATTTCATAATGCAATACCACACACTGTGAGCATTAGTGTGTTTCACTGTTTCTCACCTTCAGATAAGGTCCACGCACTTGGAAGTCTCTCTTAGAGGACAATGCTAGTTTATATTCCTACGTTTGTGCAATTTACTATAATAATGAATTTGAGAATCATTTAAAGCACGTTTCCACAAAGAAATACATGTGATAACTGGCTAAGATGCTCTGGGCGGTTGTGTCCTTTTGGTACAAAGAATTACCAGGCTACACTACAACCATGGCATACAGCGGCTTACATAATCGACTCGGAACGTACACCGTTTTTAGGCATTTACAGAAAACTCCAAAGGAGTGGTTTTCGTTCAAAAGGAATAGAACAAGAAAATTGAGGAGCGTCAGTGTGAACGTTAACCAAAAATAACCTATTGCCTCCAAGTTTTTATAAACATCTACCATAAAAAGGAGTGGTTTTTGTTCAAAAGGAAAAATAGAGTGGGCTGATTCATGTTTAACTCACGAAGACATATTATAGAAATGGTGCGGATTTTTCTTATAAAACACTTTTTAAAATTTTATTAAAAAGAAATCAAGTACATGGTGATTTATGTGTGGATTTGAAATTTAAACTGAAAAACATTTATGGATGCAAAGCGTAAAAGCATTTTTATTTTAAAAGATGAAGAAGTCTAGGAGCGGGCGATCAGGTGCAACTAGCTTCCTCATTTAAGGACGGTGAAATTTTTTATTTACTACCTCCGTTCTTAAATACTAAGTAAGACATTTAGGGACATGAACTAATTTTCTTGTTCCAAAACGTCATATATTTATAAAAAAACTAGCACTCCTTAGAAGTTTGAAGAAAACATTGGAAAACTACAAATAGTATACTCCCTCCGCTTCTAGCAAAAGAAGCAGCTTTTGCATTGTTTTAATACCGCTTTCTAAAAACACAAACCTCAATTTTGTTATTATAAAAACATTTATAGAAATCTAATATATGTATACTTTTTATGAAATTATTTTTAAAAACAAATCTATTCATATAATTTTTAAAAGCGAGAACAAAGAAAGATTATCAATTGACATCCGGAAGGATACTTTTAATATAGAGAAATTTTCAAGTTATAAACACTATCTAGAAGCTCACATAAACATTGGAAATTGTCGAATAGTATATGAGGTTATGATCCAAATACATTCAAAAATTTTCAACTTCCAATTTAATCCATCAATGAAATTCAAAAACAACACACAAATTCCATTTACAATATAATGCCACTATAGGGAGTACATGTACTCTGCCGACTTTGAAAAATATCCGCACTGGAAAAATTTTTGAAGGATGTGAAATGTAACATCTCCACGGCTCATAATAAAGAAAAATAGAACTTCTACTCCGTATGTAGCATCTCCACTGACCACTACTTCAGCCGTTCAACCTGTTCTGGTTGCAGTCTCATTCACTCCCACCACCCCCCGCTCAGTGCGCTCATGTCTCGTACCGAAAACTCAGCTCTGACGGCGGCCGCCCTGCCCCCGCCTCCGCCCGAACAGCAGCAGTCAGGGAAGCGCGAGTCCTCCGCCGCGGCGTCGTAGATCAGGTAACCCACCTCCATTCCTTCTACTGGACTCGCCGCCCAACTCTCTTCCGTTTTCCTCCTGCCTCGCCGCGGGTCGCGCAGCGCAAGGTGCCTGACGCATTGCCCGTGTGTCGCGCGCGCGGGCCACGTGCTGGCGGTTTTCCTCCGGCTTGTGACTCTTTCGCTGACGGCGTCCTGCGTTCTTGATTGTATTGCAGGGTTGGCTGCACCTGCACCCATGGGAGGCGGCGCTGCCTCGCAGGCGGCCGGCATTGTGGGCGGACATCCCGATGGAGACTCGCCGCCTCGCCCTCGGCCGCCTCGCCTGCACGCAGCGTCGACCGCGTGTCCGATGTTGCCGCGGTTTGCCCCCAGTGGCGCGCGCGGCTGCGCAGCAGAGGGGAATTCCCCCGCCGTGCCGCATGCTCCTGCCCCGATGCCACCGCGGTGCAAACTCCCCTAAAGTGAGCCATTCCACTTCTCTCGCTGTGTGGGCTAAGCACCGCGCTTTGTGGCACTCGCAACTGGGTTGCGTTCTCAGCGCGGTGACGCACGCGGTGCTTCGGGCGATCCTTTCTCCATCAACACCGCGGACGCTCCGCCCGCCCCGCATTAGACCTCGCAAAGGTGAATGGTAAGGCAGGCGCAAGCCGATGGAAATTAACAGCGAAAAAGCCGATGCGCTGCATTATCTTTTGTTCGCCTCTACCTCGCCATCGCAGTCGCCTATTCAACTTCGTGGAGAGCAGGAGGTCACTCTGGATGCAAAGCTTACGCCTGTGGGCTTCCTCCTCGTGGAACGCATTCTGCCGAGCGGTGGTCCTCTCGCTTGTTGACATTGTATTCCATCGTGAAAGCTCTTATGCCCTTAATAGTCAGGATGCACTTTGTTCTCGCTGATTACCGCCAGTAGACTTCATTGCGACCTACATCCACGTCTCAAGTCCAACAAGTAATCAAAGCGACTCTTCCCACTTGGGCCTGTGATATTCTTACCTAATGGTAAGTCCTAATCTCGCAGAGAGTGAATCTACGTAGTTGAATTCCTAGTGGTGAATTGCCGCTGGTGTGCCGGAGATGGACGGCGCGTGGAAAGCGTGTGGAAACGATAAAAATTGAAGTTCTCGCTGAAGAGACTAGGCTTTGAGGTTTATGAGGCCAATTTTGGCGGGCCACGCGGCCAGGTGTGATCAACACCTAGGGATCTGTGGTGGGGCTGCTTACGCCGACGGCTTCGGGCAGTATCGCTTTCAATGTTTTCATAATCGGCTGTGGATCGGTGATCTTCGTCATGAATAATGATGAGTGCCATTCGCTCCGCTACAACAAGCCTTCTAGTTCTTGCAAAGGTGTTGTCTGGCGACATGACGTAGACGGCGAAGATGTCCACCTCGCCAATGGTGTCGCGGGAAGCTCGCAAGGTGTGCCACATGGCTCTTAC